>WBNM01013746.1:0-10093 GCA_013399055.1 Ramphastos sulfuratus
AGCTGGATGTGGCACCATTAACCTGTTGTAGGACAGCAGTAAGTCATCTGACCACAAAAAAAGCATTTTATCATCTTACCATCTTACTCAGCTCGCACAGGAACACATGCAGACAGGGCTGGAAAGGCTCCACAGAAGGAGACTCCACAACCTCTCTGGGCAGCCTGTGCCAGGGCTCTCTCACCCTTACACTCAGAAGTTCTTCCTCATGTTGAGTTGGAACTTCCTGTGCTGCAGGTTCCATCCATTGCCTCTTGTCCTATCCCAGGGAACAGGTGAGCAGAGGCTGTCCCTGTCCCTTCCTTCCTGACCACCAGCCCTAAGACATTTATATTCATGAGTTAGATCCCTTCTCAGTCTTCTCCTCTCCAGACTAACCAGCTCCAGGGCTCTCAGCCTTTCCTCTCCAGGCAGTGCTCCAGTCCCTTCAGCACCTTTGCACCCCTCCCTTGGAGTCTCTCCAGTAGATCCCTGTCCCTCTTGAACTGGGGAGCCCAGAACTGGATGCAATATTCCAGGTGGGGCCTCACTGGGGCAGAGTTATGATTTGGATTATTTTATTTACGCATTAAAAGCTCCATTGGCTCACATCCTTCTAGAAACAGTTCCTGAAAATGCACAGTTTTAGTTGTTGTCACTTTATTTCTCCCCTCTTTTTTTTTTTTTTCTGATTTAAAAGTGAAACCAACAAAAAAAAAACAAACAACCAGGTGCAGTCTTACATCTCTTTTTCATACCAAAAGGCTCCACATTTTTTCCTCAAGGAACAGGTCCATTGGCAACATTTTAGTTACACTGACGATAAAAATAGAAGTAGTAATCAGTAAAAAACAGTCCAGCAAAGTAAGGATCTGTCGAGCAGCTTGCAAAACCCTGCAGAAGACAAATAAAGGAGATTGATATAGGATCTGCTCTCACTTCAAATGCTGTTTGGCTTCTGCTGTGCTGAAGCCTTACCGGTACAGCCACACGGAAATGGTACGCGCTGTCGTACAGCTTAGCCACTGGGAGAGGCCAAATATGCTGACGTCCCTACATGAGGAATGAGAGGGAGAAATTAGATAATCTTTGTTTTACATTCAACTGGAGAGAAGGACAGGCTCTGGAAACATTCCATTGACAAATGCAATGCAAAGTAATTCTGATGTCCAGAAGTCGTTTGGCTGTGGTGCTTGGGGAGATGGTTTAGGGTGCAGCTTGTAGAGTAGGGACATGGGTTGGACTTGGTGATCCTCAGGGGCTTTCCCAACCTGAATGTTTCTGTGATTCTGTTTCTGTGATAAGAAGGTAGCTACAGCCAGAGTATTTAAAAGCAAAGTGGTGACTTCAAATCCTACAAAGGCAGCTGTGCACTGACTGCCTCTGCACAGCAGCTGGCAGACACCCAGCTCCCAGTGATGCTCAGCTGGCTCTGAGTAACTGAATCACAGAAACATGCAGGTTGGCTGAGCCCCTCAGGATCACCAAGTCGAACCAAGAACCCTACTCTACAAGATTCACCTTAAACCATATCCCCAAGCACCACATCCAAATGACCCTTAAACACATCCAGGGTGGGGGACTCCCCTACTTTCCTAGGCAGCTCATTCCAGTCCTTGACCACTTTTTCCATGAAAAACTTTCTCCTAATGTCCAATCTAAACCTCCCCAGTCTCAGCTTGAGGCCATTTCCCCTTGTTCTTTCTCCAATTACCTGTGATAAGAGACCACCAGCAGCTTCTCCACAATGTCCATTCAGGTATTTGTAGACAGCCATGAGGTCTGCCCTCAGCCTCCTCTGTTTCACACTAACCATCCCCAGTTCCTTCAGTCTCTCCTCATCAAATTTATTCTCTAGGCCCTTCCCCAGCTTCCTTGCCCTTCTCTGCACTGGCTCCAGCACCTCCACAGCTCTCTTATATCGAGGTGCCCAAAACTGAATACAATACTCAAGGTGTGGCCTCACCAAAGCTGAGTCCAAGGACACAATCACCTCTCTACTCCAGGTGGCCACAGCATTTCTAATCCCAGCCAGGATGCCATTGGCTTTCTTGGCCACCTGGGCACATTGCTGGCTCATATTCAGTTGCCTGTCTATTACAATCCCAGATCCCTTTCTGCCAGCAGCTCTTCAGCCACACTGCCCCAAGCCTGTAGCATTGCTTCCAGTTGTTGTGACTCAAGTGCAGGACCTGGCCCTTGGCCTTGTTGAAACTTATCCTATTAATGTTGGCACATTGACCCATCCTATCCAAGTTCCTTTACAGAGCCTCTCTACCCTCATTCAAATCAACACTGTCACCTAACTTGGTGTCGTGTCAACTGCAAATTCACTGCTGACACTCTCTGAATCAAGGTCATCAATAAAGATGTTAAACAGAAGTGGTCCCAACACAGATCCCTGAGCAACACCACCAGTGCCTGGCTGCCAGCTGGATTTAACTCCATTGACCACCAACTCTCTGGGCCCTCCTGCCCAGCAGTGCTTTATCCAGGAGACAGTGTGCTCAGCCAAGCCATGAGTAGCCAATTTGTCTACAAGAATTGTGTGGGGAGCAGTATCAAATGCTTTTCAAAAGTCTAGGAATACAACATTGACAGCTTTTCCCCCTCTAGCTTTCCAAGCAAGTAAATAGGGATTGTTCCTGTTATGCCAGGTAACTTGAGAGCTGAAAGATGGAAATGAAGCCAAGGCCAGGCAGTTTCCAGAAATCTTACCTGTGTGGTTCCTAGGAAATCCTCCCAACTTTCTTGGCTTGAAGAGTAACGTGAGCAATAATTTCCAAATGTGACTTTGCAGAGAAATATGATTAATGGTTCTGTGGTGCTTCAAGAAACAGAGAAAAATTAGGATTTCTCTGGTTGTTCTTCAATAGGAGAAACATATATATATATATATGTCTGTGTTCATACATGTATATGTATAAACACAAAATACACACAAGGAAAACAAATTGAAACACTTGAAGTGTGGGGAAGAGAAGCAGAGGAGCTCACAGGAAGTTGGAAGGGACCTCTGAACATCTTCCAGTCCAACCCCCTGGCACAGCAGAACCATAAAACCTAGCACAGGTCACACAGGAACACATCCAGACAGGGTTAGAAAGGCTCCAGAGAAGGAGACTCCACAACCTCTCTGGGCAGCCTGTGCCAGGGCTCTCTCACCCTTACAGGCAAGAAGTTCTTCCTCATGTCGAGATGGAACTTCCTGTGCTGCAGTTTCCATCCATTGCCCCTTGTCTTATGCCAGGGAGCAAGTGAGCAGAGGCTGTCCCTGTCCCTTCCTTTCTGACCCCCAGCCCTCAGCTATCAATAGACATTTATTAGATTTCCCTACAGATCTAATTAGGGCCTACATGAAAACTCGTAAGAGACATTTTAGGGTATGAGACAGTGATAGGACTGGGAGGAATGGATCCAACCTGGAGGAGGGGAGATTTAGATTAGATGATAGGAAGAAGTTCTTCAGCACAAGGGTGGTGAGAGATTGGCATAGGTTGCCCAGGGAGGTGGTGGAAGCCTCATCCCTGGAGCTTTTCAAGGCCAGACTTGATGTGGCTCTGAGTAGCCCGATCTAGTGTGAGGTGTCCCTGCCCATGGCAGAGGAGTGGGGGCTAGATGATCCTTGAGGTCCCTTCCAGCTCTGACAATTCTGTGATGCTGATTGGACCTAAAGACCATCCATAACTTTCTTGGAAAGACTGGAGTCATGAAGACTCATGAAGCAGAGTGTTTAGCAGCTGTTCTGGCTCTCACTGGCCTTTCTCTGGATAGGTTTAGTCTGGAGAAGAGAAGGCTGAGAGGGGATCTGAGCAATGTCTATCAATAGCTGAGGGGTGGGGGGCAAGTGGAGGGGGCCAAGCTCTTTCAGTGATCAGCAGCAATTAGCCAAGGAGCAATGGATACAAACTGCAACAGAGAAGGTTTCAACTCAACATGAGAAGAAACATCTTTAGAGTGAGGGTGACAGAGCCCTGGAGCAGGCTGCCCAGAGAGGTTGTGGAGTCTCCTTCTCTGAAGCCTTTCCAACCCCACCTGGATGCAATCCTGTGTGGACTGCCCTGGGTGATGCTGCTTTGGCAGGGGGCTTGTACTGGGTGATCTCTGGAGGTCCTTTCCAACCTCTATAGTTCTGTGATTCTCAGAGCAGAACCCCAAAAGGACTTGTTACTCCTGGGAGAGCACAATAGAGCTAAACTTTTATTTGAGGAGAAAACATCTGCTGAGAGGAGTAAGTCTGCTGCTTATTCCTGCTATAAATCACAATGTTATGCATTATGAGAATGCCTTTTAACAGGCTTGGCATAACAGGCCAAAAAAAAAAAAAAAGGTCTTCTCTGGAGTTATTTGTATATGTTCTTACTATTGCTTCTCTACACCAAAAAAAAACCAAAAAAAAAACCCAAACAAAAAAATAACCACAACCCAAAACACAAACAAAAAACCCAAAAAAAACCCAAACCCCAAACACAACCCCAACAACAACAAAAAAACCCCAAAACAACAACAAAACCCAAACAAACAAGAAAATAAACAGCACACACACAAAGAAAAACTCAAACCCCTAGTCTAAAAGCCACAATCCTGCTAATATATGCATACATGACTATTCAAGTGATTATTAAACTTAACCTAAAGACTACTAAACTTTNTGAGTAGCCCGATCTAGTGTGAGGTGTCCCTGCCCATGGCAGAGGAGTGGGGGCTAGATGATCCTTGAGGTCCCTTCCAGCTCTGACAATTCTGTGATGCTGATTGGACCTAAAGACCATCCATAACTTTCTTGGAAAGACTGGAGTCATGAAGACTCATGAAGCAGAGTGTTTAGCAGCTGTTCTGGCTCTCACTGGCCTTTCTCTGGATAGGTTTAGTCTGGAGAAGAGAAGGCTGAGAGGGGATCTGAGCAATGTCTATCAATAGCTGAGGGGTGGGGGGCAAGTGGAGGGGGCCAAGCTCTTTCAGTGATCAGCAGCAATTAGCCAAGGAGCAATGGATACAAACTGCAACAGAGAAGGTTTCAACTCAACATGAGAAGAAACATCTTTAGAGTGAGGGTGACAGAGCCCTGGAGCAGGCTGCCCAGAGAGGTTGTGGAGTCTCCTTCTCTGAAGCCTTTCCAACCCCACCTGGATGCAATCCTGTGTGGACTGCCCTGGGTGATGCTGCTTTGGCAGGGGGCTTGTACTGGGTGATCTCTGGAGGTCCTTTCCAACCTCTATAGTTCTGTGATTCTCAGAGCAGAACCCCAAAAGGACTTGTTACTCCTGGGAGAGCACAATAGAGCTAAACTTTTATTTGAGGAGAAAACATCTGCTGAGAGGAGTAAGTCTGCTGCTTATTCCTGCTATAAATCACAATGTTATGCATTATGAGAATGCCTTTTAACAGGCTTGGCATAACAGGCCAAAAAAAAAAAAAAAGGTCTTCTCTGGAGTTATTTGTATATGTTCTTACTATTGCTTCTCTACACCAAAAAAAAACCAAAAAAAAAACCCAAACAAAAAAATAACCACAACCCAAAACACAAACAAAAAACCCAAAAAAAACCCAAACCCCAAACACAACCCCAACAACAACAAAAAAACCCCAAAACAACAACAAAACCCAAACAAACAAGAAAATAAACAGCACACACACAAAGAAAAACTCAAACCCCTAGTCTAAAAGCCACAATCCTGCTAATATATGCATACATGACTATTCAAGTGATTATTAAACTTAACCTAAAGACTACTAAACTTTACTATCTGCATCAACTGGAGGAATTGTCATCAGGCAGAGTGGTATTGGGCCTGTGCTACAGCAAAATCTCTACCCAAATTTCCACACTAAGAGCTTAGTTGTACACAAATTTGTCTCATTCCTGAGAACAGAGAAAAATGCATGTCACAATAGAAATCAGGCAAGAATTCCCATAACCATTATCTTATTATCTAAGCCTTATCTTTAATTGTACTTACTTTATTTCCAGTGAGATTTCTACATCCATAGGTGTGTATTTGTTAACAGGGATAATGTAGCTGTAATTTCCAGACCTGAAAGAGGGGGCATTATACTACAGAGGATTTGAAAACAGATGGACAGCATCGACACAAAAACATAGAAATTGCATTTCAATTTAAAAAGAAAAAACTATTCAAAAGTAGAAAAGGCTCCTGCATCCTAGAGGAAACAGCTGTGAGAAGGAACCAGGCAAATAGCCATGCTCTGTTACTGACATTTTATACAGAATTACTGAGGCTCAAACAGAGCTCTGAGATCATCCAGTCCAGCCTAGGACCTAACACAACCACAGCAACCAGACCATGGCACTAAGTGCCACAGCCAAGCTTGCCTGAAACACCTCCAGGCACAGCAACTCCACCACCTCCCTGGGCAGTCCATTCCAGTCTCTAATTCCCCTTTCCAGCAGGAAGTGCTTCCTAACATCCAACCTAACCCTCTCCTGCCACAGCTTCAGGCCATGCCCTCCATCCTGTCACAAGTTGCCTGGCAGCAGAGCCTGACCCCCACCTGACTACACCTTCCCTTCAGGTAGCTGTAGAGTGTGCTAAGGTCCCCCTTGAGTCTCCTCTCCTCCAGGCTAACCCAGCCCAGCTCCCTCAGCCTCTCCTCAGCAGCCTTCCTCTCCAGTCCCTTCCCCACTCTCATTGCTCTCCTCTGGCCCTGCTCCAGCTCCTCAATATCTCTCTTGCAGTGAGGGCCCAGAGCTGCACACAGTGCTGGAGGTGAGGCCTCCCCAGTGCCAGTCCAGGGCAGAATGACAGCCCTGGTGCTGCTGGCCACACCAGTCCTGATACAAGCCAAGATGCCATTGGCCTTCTTTGCCAGCTGGGCACACTGCTGGCTCATGCTAAGTTGGCTGTCACCCAGCACTGCCAGGCCCCTCTCTGCCATTTATAAAGCTTCTGAAAGTTTTTCTTGATGAAGGGAGAACCAGGTATATACTACCAGTGTAATTCTATGTACACGCTCAGAATGGAACTTGGATAAAGATCAGAAAAGTGGCTTAGAGCTGCTGTAAGTTTCCAAGAAACAGTTACTTCACATTTCAGGTGCCTCTCTGCCAGGCTGCTCTCCAGCCACTCATCCCCCAGTCTGTAGCTGCATGGGCTTATTGTGGCCAAAGTGCAGGACCCTACCCTTGGCTTTGTTAAACCTCATCCTGCTGGCCTCAGCCATTGGCCCAACCTGCCCAGGGCTCTCTGAAGTGTCTTCATACCTCCCCACAAACACTACCACCAGCTAACTTCAATCTCAGCGCTACCCCAACCTCAAGTATTGAGCTGAACGACTACTTCAGCATCTCTTCCAACATCCTCGGTTGATTTCCAAGCAGTGCAGAGCTGAACATATCACACTTGACAAGAGGACAATGCCATGTCCCTTTAAACCTGAGATGTTTCTCTCAACCTCCACTCTTCTGTTGCAAAAGCAGCTGACAGAGTGACTGTTGAGAGATGTGGCTGCTTTCACACAATATCCTGCCCTTGGCCTTTTTAAACCTCATCCTGCTGGACTCAGCCATTGCCCCAGCCTGCCCAGGGCTCTCTCCTACCTTCCAGCAGATCCACACTGCCCCACAACTTGGTGTCATCCACCAATTTAATAAGGGTAGACTCCATTCCCTCATCCAAGTCATCAGTGAAGATGCTGAATAGAAGTGGGCTCAGGACTGATTTCTGGGGGGTGGGGGGTGCACAGCACCGGTCACCAGACACCAAAAAGTAAAGCACAACAGAATGATTTACCTACCTGCATTGCACAGTTGTGCTACAGTAGCGACTGTTGATATTTTGCTGAGTTTCCAGAATCTGTATGGAACTGATTGTTGTATCAATCCCTATAAAAATTAACAATAAGGCTTTACTCTTGGTTGGCTTCTTTTCAGAAATCTTAGATAAGAGCATAACCAAAATGCAGTTAATACAGCGGCATCTGCTCGCTTGCCACTCCAGCAGCTGCTCAACAAGTCTAAATTAGCACTCAGCAAAAAGCCACTGGTTGATTACTTTCATTCTGCTGTTACAGGGGAGATAATATTGTAACTTTTTTTTGGGGGNTGTCATTTGCTTACTTCTGAAACAAAGTCTAAGCAGGCAAAATGTCTATAAAAACCCTAATGAAGATGTAAGGATAAATTGGAATGACAGGAAATCTACAAAAGAGTGAATCACAGATTTTTAGTAGATTCCTAAGTGCTAATTCCCTGTAACAAACAGTAAAACTGAAGCTTCCAGCAGCAGAATTCCCAGTCTACAGGTAGCTTAGACCAATGTTATGTGAAGTTATACCAAAGTTACATAATTACACATTTCAATAGTTGGCTTTGTTCTTATTAAACATGGTACTTACAGTCATTTCCAAGATCAGGTCTTCCATGAGATTTTGTGAATGGACCTCTGTCAGGGAACACATCACTTTTGTTTCCTGTGGAAGAATGTATGGAGAAATGTCCCCCAGGTTAGCCTTGCATCCTTGTAGCAGCAAGCTATAAATACAACATCAAAAATCTTCTTGATTATCTCTTGGATTAAGGCATGCATAAGCATAAGAGAAACCCTTAGAATATACAATACCTCTGTTGAGAAGATGTATGCAGTCAAAAGGTTGTAGATAACAAAGAACTATTGAAAATCCTTTTCAAATTCTACAGGATCTATAAAACATTTTTTAAAACAGCCTAATAATGAAGACTTTATCCTCCTCCCACATGACATCAGCCATAGATATTATAAGAGCCCAAGCAAAAGTCAACAACCAGTCAAGCACTTCAGCATGAGTCTGGTCATAAAGTCACCTCTTTATAATTAGTGAGAAACTGACATTAGTAAGAATAAGAATAGACATCCAGTTCTGGATTCCTCAGTTCAAGAGGAACAGGGATCTACTGGAGAGAGTTTAACAGAGGGCTACAAGGATGCTGAATGGATTGGCCTGATGAGGAGCCCTGGGGCTGCTTAGTCTGCAGAGGAGAAGGCTGAGAGGGGATCTGAGCAATGTCTATCAATATCTTAGGGCTGGGAGTGAGGAAGGAAGGGACAGGGCCAGCCTCTGCTCGCTTGTGCCCTGGCACAGGACAAGGGGCAAGGGATGGAGACTGCAGCACAGGAAGTTCCACCTCAACATGAGGAACTTCTTGCCTGTAAGGGTGACAGAGCACTGGCACAGGCTGCCCAGAGAGGTTGTGGAGTTTCCTTTTCTGGAGCCTTTCCAGCCCTGTCTGGATGTGTTCCTGTGCGAGCTGTGCTAGATTCCATGGTCCTGCTCTGGACTAGACTGGAAGATCTCCAGAGGTCCCTTCCAACCCCTAACATCCTATGATGTGCCATGCAAACTCAGGCCAGGGGAATAAGTTAGCTTTTATGATTGTGAGATGCAAGATACTAAGGACTGATCTCATTCAGACACAGTACTTCAGAGAGAGAAGGATGAGTCACCAAATTAAAGAAGCTAACACAGTTCTATCCACCATGGTCATCATCTTCACTAATGTCACCCCTGTCATTTCAGATATTAAACTAGGCTGGGAAGTAAAAGATGGTGATTTTTTTTTTATTTTAGTCTATTATTTTTATCAGCACTTATTTAGAAGAGTGCACTTTAAGAATGTTTTGAATATTCAACGCACAGGCATGACTTGGGGAAGACAAAAAAAAAAGGTCCTTCAAGCCCATGGGAAATGGTTGAAAGCTATTCCTGTGCTTTTACACTATTTGACAGCCAGGAACTGTTGAGAGATCTGTTACCAATAAATTTGCACTGAGAAATGTTAATCTTGCCTAAACTAACACTTCATCAAATACCTTTTGATCTGGGAGGACAAACAAACTGAATCAAAACAAAACAACAGAATAATGCATTCCTAAAGTAGCAAAATGCTCTCCATGTTTTCCAACAGATACATTCTGATGTCAAAATGACTCTTTGGAATAGGAGTCCCTGTTTCATTTTACAAAGATTTATTTTACAGTAGGAAGGATCGAAATTATTTATTTCACTGAGACTGGAACAGCTGGATTGCAGTTACTGTTTTCATATTCATTGCTGATTTGGGTTTTCATTTTAGTGTTAGGAAATAAGAATCAGAGAACTGTCACAGAATCACAGATTT
>WBNM01013758.1:8131-27311 GCA_013399055.1 Ramphastos sulfuratus
GCCTGTTTAGGCCTACCACGACAAACATTTTCCTAGGTAAATGGTTGGGTATTCTCAAACCCACTACAATACAAAGAATAAATAATAACCCGAGTATTATAATTCTGATTTGCCGCTGCTTTGAATTACCTGAGACTCTGTAACGTCATGCACATTTTAGAGAGAAAACCAAAATACATCAAAGTATATCAAGCAGTAGCCTAAATAACATACATTTTTAGAGAGCTTTTCTCTAGAATTTAAAGCAGTACTTTGAAATGAGAGGATTTATTTCTATCTCAGATTTAATTTATCAGGTCTATACTTTAGGCAGGTCTAGTTCTGATTCCTTCAATTTAGGTCAACACTAGCCATTTCGTTTGATGTTAAAGAAGGACCAAAACTGCTTGATGATCTGCTTGATTCCTAGGCATTAAATACACTTGCATAAGACACACTGGGTTTTGTAGGAAGTTATCAGCATGCATCATACTTGGATACATTTGATTTCCTAGCCAGAAAGCAGCTTATAAATACTTTGATAGCTTTTGACAAAAATTCAGAATCCACAGCAAGGTCTCATAACTCTCCTACCACCACACCCCAACTGAGATTCAAATTCACTGAGGCCAGTTTGCTTAGGACACAGGAATGGATTTGGATACATGCCTCTTGCTAAATGTCACTAGATGGGAATGTTCTTGGTTGGTGTTTTGTTTGTTTCTTTTGGAGACAAATAGGTCAAAGCACTCAGTTTAGGAAAAACAAGCACATCGTGTAAAGTCAGTGGGCAAGTACTGGAGATTGATGCTGATGTTCTCCAAGTACTGGAATTCATTTTGCAGAGTTTGTCACTTTTCTAATTGAAAAAGCTGTCTCTGCAACATTTAGCAACTAAAAATATCGAATGATGAAGCACAAGGAGGAGGAAAAAAATAAAACTCCCAAGCATTCAGCAGCAGACATCTGCCACCCTGAGTTGCAGGTCCTGCTGCAGGGACACTGAGGAACGGAGTGTGGAGGAGTTCCCATCACCACATCTCCATGAGCAATGTGTCCTGCAGTGGGGCATGAGTTTTTTCAAGAAACATCAAATCTTATAATTATCAATGGAAAATATGTATATGAATAAAGATTTGCTTAACATTAACTCTGCATTCAAATAATATCCAATATCCAATTCAACTATATCCAAGACTACAGATCATAGATAAAGATAGATTAATTCAGCTTCTATGCCTCCTCTCTCCTGCTTCATCTGTTAATCTATGGCAACATTTGTGGCCAAACAAATCTGGGAATCAGATTATAAATTCGTCTCTGCAGAACAAAAAAATCAGATTACAAATCTTCAAAATTTACCCTGAAAGCTATCTGAAGTCACAAAATGGAGTTAATGATTACATTTTACACTACTAGGTTTAGGGACAGCGGCAGTGGGGGTCTTGCAATTTTTTTTGTTGTTATTTGATTTAGGGGGTTTGGTGCTTAAGTGTGTAATATTCTGGATGGAAGTTTCAGCACCCATATTTTTCACTGATAAAAAGTCTACTTGAATTAACATGTGGACATGGACACAAGCTTATCAAACTTCAGGGCTAATCTTCAAGGTTAATCTACACTGAAGTCTTTTTCACATCCATTACTGCTATGACAGATTTAGAAACCCATACAATTCATTCTGATGTAGGATTGGTAAAAATTTCTGAAACTTGAAGTTTCTTATGAAACAAAATTCTTACCTTCTAGTGAAGCTGGTAGTCAAGAAACAAGTGAGTTTCACATTTACCTCACTGCGAAAATTGAATAACTTAGCAATGAAAATTTATTTAAAGAATCTTAGAAGTTCATCTGCTGCCAAAAATATTCCAGCATATAAATGCAATAAAAAAAAATATGTTTTACTCTGTCTTATCTCACTGTCCATTGTACTTCACAAACAGAATAGAAATACTCTTTGCATTCAAAGATTTTTAATGTCACTATAATTTTAGCCATGTAAGAGCTGAGGATTAATCTAAACTACTGGAGCGCTTCTCATAGTGGATGTAGAGAAAACCTGTGCAGAGAACCACATAAAGAATGCAGGATGGTTGTCCAGGATGAGTAATGCAATTAACCAGAGTATGATTCTCTCTTGCCTATAAAAGGAGTCAAGACACTTAGTAAACATTTAAACATCTACATTTTACAATGCTAAACTGAGGTCACAAAAATTCTACTTTTTGAATCTTAAATTGCTCTTAGCAGTTTTTGTAAGCTGGCTCTGTATTTCAGTGGGTTTCTAAGTGAGAAATGTAACTGTGATGCTTCACTACTATCAACACCAAAACACAAAATGCTATCAAAGAGGCCTTGGCAGCATTTCTGTAAACAGACACTTTAACATATAGAGGGGCAAAGGAGATCAAAGTCTAAATGGAGCTATGATTTATCTCCTGATGTTAATGATCTAATACAGGATGACTTCAAAATTCCGAGATACATTTTTGATAGAAAACAAACTCAGATACCTCATGCACAGAAGACATCATTCTTTAACTGTACATAAAAATCAGAGTATCCATTTTGCATTTAGTGGAAAAGAAGTATAGCTGAAACACACTCATGTAATCATTCTGCCTTGCACTGCAATGCCAGGCATGGAATGGGAGTGCAATGTCAGACCTGCTTCAGGAAAACTTTGATTGTATAGGAATTTAGGAAATGTATTATCTTCGTAAGGCTTCGCTGAACATTTGCCTCCATCTCTGCCATGGCCACTGAGTTGAGGGGTCTTAGAAAATCTCCTTTGCTTCTGCACTTACACTGTGCAATTTCATGTAGAAACATCTCAATGCCACCTCATGTAGAAAATACAATCCCTGCAAAATCCTCCAAGGTGATTTAGAGGTAAAAAAGCCTCTAAAGCATGGCATCATTAATGACACTACTGCTAAAACTGGTAGATTGACACAGCCAGGGCCATGTCCATTTCCTTGCCTCCACTGCTGCTCCCAGCATGAGTTCCCAGCTGCAAACAAGCCACCACTTGCTCCTGGTTCAGGGCTTGCTCTGAAGTTTTGCCAGGAGCAGCCTGGCTTGGCTTGGCGCTCACTCCTGTGATCCACAGCCAGAACCATCACTTGCCTGAAGATCCTGGCTGGAAAGGAGCATCGGAGTTGTCACATGAGATCAGTGTAATGGGCCACTGAGCCAGCCCTTGGTTTCTGAAAATAGTTGTTAACAGGCACTTCAAAGGGACAGCGATGAGCAGCAATAGAGTTGTCTGCCCACAGAGGAGGAATTCCAGTCCCAGGTACTTGTGGGCTGGCTTGTACTGTGCAATGTGGAAGCTTAGCGTCCTCTCTGAAAGGAAAAATGTCCCAGATCCTGGGCTGCATAACAGCTTTCAATCCACAATTGTCCAAATTGAGAGGAACTCCTTCAATCCAGCTGCAAAAATGCTCTCACCCCATATGTAAACCGCAAATTTTGAACGTCTGCTGGGTAGAGCAAATAATGCAGTGCACACAATGACGTGTTGCTGTGACTCTTGGCTTCAGTTTATTATTCTGATTTCTAATGGCCAGAAGCTACATGTTGGTGGCATTCCCTGTGCTACACTTTGGTGGGACTTTCCAACCTACTGGCAACAATGATTGCTTGAGTTTCACAGGTTAATTATGTGATGGGTACACAAATCACTGACACATTTGAAAGCATGCTGTCTTCATATTGTTTCAGCCTTGTTCCTATCCCCTGACTAAAAGTGAATTCTAACCTTCTACAAGAAACCACAATAAAAGTAAAAGACTCAAAAGGTTCTCAAACTTCACACGCCTACTGCAGCTCATCTTTGGGAAGTGCTATATGTAGTGTTTAATCCACAGATGGGGTGACAGAATTTGCTTGTATTATTTTTCAGTGTGGACATTAGATTCATCTGAAGTTCATTATAGCGTCCTAGCACATCGAATGTCTGTATTGTTTCTGGAAATCAATGACACAAACATTAAAATATTTAATAGAAAATAACACCAAGAAACCTGCAGACTCGGCAGCACTGCCAGTGCTGTACGCAGCCCCAAAAGCTAACAATGGCCATGGCTTTGAAATACTGCTGATTCCTCCATTTCTTGTTTCCCTCTGTCCCAGTGGTGTCATTTGGAAATATATTACAGCTGAAAGACTATGGGATGTTTTAATTACATGTGACTAAAACTTGCTGGTTTAGAATTAGTGCGCCTATGTTTACGATTTATAGGTCTCCATTTCGACACTAGTGAGATCATAAATAACATGAAATGGGCCCTTTAGTATTAGAAAATTCAGCGCTCCTCTCTAAGCCTTGACACACACACATACACCACCCTCTCTGAAGCCCTCATACAGCTTGTGGTGAGTCTGATATGAAATACAACACAACGGCACAGGGCAGGGGATAGGAGCATGGTAATAAATAATTAATCCACAGAGTATGATCATTGAACCTTCAGGCAAGGACTTCCTGTTGTTTCAGTGGAGTAGGAGGACTTGCTGCACTGCAGGTTGATGTGGATGCTTAATGGGTGATTATTTCTGTAGTGCAGCATATTACAGACACCTGCTTTTTCAGATGTGCTGAGTAGATGGCATATTGAACAAGGAAGCGTGCATGTTGTATGGGGTCACACAAGGTAATGGAGAACTGTCTCCTGAGGTGTCTTCCTGACTTAGATGCCTCTGGCAAAGGTGGGAGGGGTGGGGGGTGGATGGAGGGTGGAAATGAAGGCTTATTCTTCAAATAGCTGAAGGCTGGGGAAGGTTTCACACAATGGGTAGTCTTCAGTGCCAGAGTATCCACATCACTCCCAAACTCAGCTGATCTATAGGATCAGGATGAGAAAAAAAAAAAAAAAGGCTTATATAGCTCAGGATAGAGATATGCAAGCTGTGTCTCAGGCATGATTTTATCTCTGGAGACAGGATGTTTGGGATCATTGTCAGGAAGATACTTCCAGATCTTTTCCACTAGAGAAGAGCAAAGTTTTGACGTGAGAAAACTAACACTGAAAAAGTATACCTTTGAGCATAATTATGTGATTTTTGCCTTTTTTATGCTTTTAGGGAAGATGATAAACACTTTATAGTTTGACTTTCAATGTTGGTTCATTTGTTACCTAAGTAATTTCTGCATATGGAACTTTTTCTGTGGTTCCTGAGAAACTTACTTTACCAATTTATTGTTGCAATTCAGACTTTAAATGGACACTTTTATCTTGACACACAGCTTTTCCCAAGCTATTGTCTCTGCTCGTGTGTAAGCATGAGCTTGAGAGTAAGGTGTGAGACCATGAATAATTAATACAGTATTTTATTTCACTGTTCATAATATTTTCTATTATTTTCTAGAATAGTTGCTACACCTGTTCACTATTTTAAAAATATTCTATTAAAATAACAATTAAATAAAGACAAAAAGACACGAACAGTCCACTTGCAAGAGGGAATAATATTTTTAGCTAGTAGGGCTGATCAGGTGACTGCAGAAGAACCAGTTTTGAAACAAAATAGTCTCAGAGTAGCCAAAAGTTTGAGACACAGGGTTAATTCACACAGGGAAGTCCAAGGAGAGTCAGTGTCTTTTTGTACTACTGTTGTAGCAAATACAGACTTTTCCAGAAAAGACAGGCTAAAAAATATTTCAACCAAAACAAGTAAGGTATAATAGAGAGTTTTATTTTGTTCTGTTCCCATTTTTTTGGAAAGGCTGGGATAATTGGTTCATGCATGTCTTTCCTGGCCTTTTTTGCTCCCTTCATGGTGAAACCTGTATCAAAGAAGTCTCTAGTCGATTTGCTGTATGAAATAGTATATGATAACGAAAAAATGTGTACAAGGAAACAGAAGACAACTTCGTAAAAACGTGTTCTAATCTCAGTGTTTCTGAGTTTTTGTATACATTTGGGAAGAAAAATACCATTTTTTTTCCTACAGAAAATGAGAATCATAATGTAAATAAGCACTGATGGAAAGAAAAGACAAACCAAAAAAACTCCAACAAACAAATGGAAAAACCCAAAAGAATAAAAGCATGCTTCATAGCCCTAAGATGTATGTTCAAACCCAATGTATAGCAAGCAATACATTCATTAGCATCACCTTCTAGTAAATCCTGTCACATCATGTTAATTAAATCATCAAATAGTTGGATAGTTTAAGTTGAATAGTTTAAGTTGGAAATGACCTGTAGAGGTCATCTAGTCCAACCTTGCCTGCAGTGATATGTCTTCAACTAGGTCAGGCTGCTCAGAGTCTCATCTAACCTGACCTGAAATAGTTTCAGAGATGGGACATCTACCAGCCCTCTGGAGATCCTGTGCCAGTGTTTCACCACTCTCAATGTAAACAAGTTCTTCTGTATATGTAGCCTGAGTTTACTCTCTTTCAGTTTAAAACTATCATCTAACCTGACCTGAAATAGTTTCAGAGATGGGACATCTACCAGCCCTCTGGAGATCCTGTGCCAGTGTTTCACCACTCTCAATGTAAACAAGTTCTTCTGTATATGTAGCCTGAGTTTACTCTCTTTCAGTTTAAAACTATCCCCTCTTGTCCTATTGCTGCAGTCCGTGATAGAGACTTCCTCTTTATGATCTTTTCTGTAGGCCCCCTTTAAGTACTGAAAGGCCACAGGAAGTTCTCCCTAAAGCCTTCTCTCCTCCAGGCTAAACAACACAAATTCTTCCAGCCTGTCCTCATAGCAGAAGTGTCCCAGCCCTCTGATCATTTTCATGGCACTCCTCCTGACCCTCTCCAACAGGTCCATGTGTTTCTGTGCTGAGGACTCCAGAGCTGGACACAATACTTCAGATGGTGTCTCACCTGAAAGAAAAAAAGTTAGATAATGGAATCAGAATGAACAAATGTATAGACATCCTTGCAAAACATAGCAATAGGAATATGAAACAGAACCCATTTCAGGTCAAAGCAATACTCTCTGTACTGTTCTTTGTGTTCGTGGGGGGAAAAAAAAAAAAAAAAAAAAAAAAGTATGCTGTCCTTGAAAGGACAAGGCAGCTCATTAAGTCTTCATTTCATCAAACTCAGCTTCCAGCAATGCCTTGCATGCTCCTCTACAACCTCATTTCTAACATGCCCCCTATTTCCACTCTATGGATTCCTGCTGGAGCCTCAGACAGTGTTTTTGACTCACCCATAAACACTGTACTTGTAAGTCACAGCTGAAATTATGTCCTAGGAAAAACACTGGCAGCAATATAGGGAGACACTTTTTTGCATGAGAAGGTTGTGATTCGGAGGGAGTAATGGGCAAAAATACAGTGCAGCAGACTTTATAGATAGTTTTTTATATTAGTAAAGACATAGTATCCAGTAAAATGTCCAGCTTCTCAGCAATAACAGTATCATCCCACAAGGAAGAATCGAACTTTGGGGAAGGTCTCAAGACAGACTTTGCCACTGTCAAGGTCACATGAAAGACACTATCCGACACTGTGAAAGGTTTCTAAATTTAAAACAGACTCACTAACCATGGTAGGCAATTGAAACTGTTTATCCACTTTGAACAGATAGAGTTACCTAATCCTTCTATGATTAGAAGCCAGTGAAGTTACGTTAATTCTGTTTCTGCAGGTGCTGCTGCCTTTGATGGAAGCAGCTCATCTAAAGGAATGGTCTGCTGGTGTGATGGTGAAACAAATAGTTTTGTCCTTTTGAGCTAAGGGAAAAAAATTTACTATTGATTTTGGCTTAAGAGTGGTAAGTGCTTTCTTTATGATTCTCATCATGGCTAGAGGGCTATTATTTTGGGCATTAGCCTCACATACCTAGCTGTGGTAGACCATTGCAATACAGTGTCTTGCAGAAATTCACAGAGGGGATCCCTAAGTCTCTCAATTTTTTTTTTTTTAATTTTTTTGTTTGTTTGTTTTCCAGCTAGGAAAAGAGGGCTGAGTATATCAGACAACCTCTCTGCTGGTACAGAGTTTAATAGGCTCAACAGCCTACAGATATTGATTATTTTGGGAGAAAGGTCAAGAGAATACAAAACGCTTGCTGTTTTTCTGCCTGTGACTGGAGGTTGGTTTATCACAGAAGGCCACACAACTATTGTCTAAACTCCCATTTAAAGCCAACAGTCTCTCAAGGCTTTCAAGCTAATTACAAGGGCAACAGTTGTCTTCCAAAGCATCGCGCGAGTTGAAAAAGACAGAGGTAGCCAAGCTGGTGCCAAATGGCAAGGCTTGTACAGTGGTGATGCAGTAAGCAGTGCTGGGAATATGACCAGAAATGCAGGTGGAGGAGGAGGGACAGCAGCAGATGAATTACAGTGATGACGAAGCACATTTTGAAAATTAGTTTTGTAAAGAAGAGGTCTTGAAGATGGTCCCTCCACTCAAATAGACCCGTTGCACTTTGCAAAAATGAAGAGTGCCTGAGCAAGTAATAAATCTTCACCTCTTGAGACCATCTAAAGGGTACAAAATTTTACTGTCTATTTCTGTATCAGCATTCTGCATAGCTGGAATAAAATCTTTAGACTTGTCCATTTTAGATGAGTGTAAAAAAAAATATATTTCCATTAGTTATATTGAGTAGAAGACATTGGGAAATCCTATATAGAAAAGAGCAGCTTTATATAAGTAGAGTAGGGCAGATCTGGAGACCAGTACTGGAAAATAGAAGTAAAGCAAATTAAAAAGGATTTTTTTTTTTTCCTCTGAAAAAGTGGAATTTAAAAACAAAAATCCTGGGTGTAGGCTTTACAAAGATTCACACGTTTGAGTAGTTTCCAAGAAAATCCAAGAAGAAAATTATTTCAGGTTAAAGTTTCAAAACAAGATGATGTTTTATTTTTAAAAAGTGGGGGAAATTTACTGCAAAGGAAAAAAAATATGACAGTTTAGACTGTACAGTAACACAATATTTTATCTTGTTTTGAAATGATCACTCAAAACAATTTTTTCATTTTGAATTTCTCACTGTCAAAGTTTCATGTGTGCAAGTATGTACATCTGGCATCCTCTTGCCAAAAATTAGGTTTGAAAAAAACCTGTATTTTTTGGCAAAAACTCGTTCCTCTTGAAATTTCAGTAAGCCTTTACTTTAAAAAATAAATATGGTTAAAGAGAATAGAGAGCAGAAAACCAAGGGCTTCTGGCCTAGACACCAAGATAGCAAAGGCACTGGGTCAGCTAGAGAGCACAGTAAAATATACCTGTCATCAGAAAGGCTTGCTGCTGAAAAGAGTCATTGATGAATTGTGCGTCAGAGAGTATCTTCAGCTGTGAACCTTGATCATCTATGAATGCCTGAGGGTTTTGATTGAAGAATTGTTCATGAAGGCATCATAAATTAATGCTGATTTTTTTTTTTTTTTTTACTACAGTGAATATACAGGCGTGATTATCACAAAACTTTATAAAAAAAGATTGTTACTCCTTTTCCCATGCTCAGCTCTAAGTGCTTTCTCACCTACAAAGACAAGTGCCATGGTAATAAAAATATTTTCTTACGTCTAGAAAGTGGCAAAGGTTGCTTTGGCCAGAGATTTCAACCTGCTGTGAGAAAAAAATGCTACAATTGCATTATCAGATAATAATGTCACATGTAGACAGGCTATTATTTACTATTATCACCATAAAATCCAACAGGAAGTCAAATAAAAGCCTCTTGTTCATTACGCTGCACTCTAAATCAGACATACAGACATAACCTGTTTGCTGAAGTTTTCAAAGATGCTGAAAGGTGCCTGGAGGAGCCATTTTGGCATCAGCACAATCAAACAGGAAGTGCTTACACTGCATATTCCTATACACCAATCTTTGGTGCACTGAAGAAACCTCAGGAGGAATTTAGTCTTTTGTCCTATCTATGAAAATTATTTTGGGATGTAGATGCTCAGTTTTACAAGTCTCAAATATAAAGGTCACCTTGGCTGGTCACCCTACTTACTGGAAGCACTCCAGAGGACAATATCTCTAATATTAAATTTGATGATTCAGAACCTCTCTTTCACCATTGACTATAGCCTAAAACGAACCAAAGATGAGGAGGTAGCATGGAAATATCCGTCTTTTAAACTTCCATGTTGAGCTATACGAATTCTCTTAAGGTCCCTCATTGTGGTATGTAAAGTAGCTTAAAAATACATATATAAATACCCACTATAAAGTTAATCAACATCTGTCCGCCAAATAGGTAGAAATGTCTATCCATAAAATACAGGCAAAGGGGTTCATGTGGTATTATACAATACAACAGGCAAAGAAGAGGAGATGATTGTGAAAAAGCAGATCATAGGATGGTTAGATACTACTCTTCAGTCAACAATGAGTCTCTTTCTGCCTCAGTATCCCTGCTGCAAGTCATATTCTCCCCTCATCCAGTACCAACATCTTGATCTCACAAAAAATCAACAAAGAGCTTGAACAGGCTCATCAGTCTTAGAAGGGTATGGCTTCTGTCCTGCCAGCTTGATGCACAGGTTGCGTGCAATTGCGTCAACCTGAAACACCTCAGAAATACCTCATGTGGAAGAATCTTGATTCTATTCTCTCCTGCAAGTACCGCACCATGTAGTATCATCCCACTGGCACTTGCTCAGTGGAACGTGACCTGTTCCCCAGAAAGACAACAAAAACTGTGGCTACAGTTGTCACAGTGAGCATCTTAAAGTACAAAGAGATTAGAGTGCTTCCTATCAAGTCAACAGAAATTTGTGTACTCCTTACACAAACACACAGATACATTAAGAAGTATTATCATTAGTCAGATAAAGTATCTCCCATCTCTGTCTTATTTTCCTAAAGATCTCCATTATTGCAAGTATGTTATATGATAACAAGAGACTAACTTTACTAATTGTGAGGCCTGAACAACAGAACAAATTCCACTTCTCTGTTGGTACAAGAATACTCTTCCAATGCAAAAACAAGTCAAGACTTCAAAAGAGGCTGTCATGGATATGATTTTCCAATGTGTCTTGCACCTAGCAATTCCTGCATGAACAGAGCTTGCCATATGGCTACCAGGTTTACAAAGCTCACCAACATTTGTTGGGATGTAAATGCATATGTAAGAGCCTCATTTTCTTCTACTTTCTTCCTAATTGTAATTCTGACACTTAGGCTATGCAGTTATATCATATTACTAAGCCACATCATTCAACTAGCCAAGTATCCAGTTATGTATTCATTGGGAGCCACCATGGGGATAGACTGCACAAGCAACACATCTACATGACACAGAAAGCACTTTGTCTTACTGCAAGACTCCCTATTGACAACGGACAGCTTGTTTCTGCAGCCAGAGTTTCAGTGCCTGGGAAAGGCACAGTGAAGTTTGTCCATAGTATCCAACTTGTTGCTTAATTCGTCGTTAATGGGTGGTAAACACAGAAAATATTTGATGACTTGCTTTCTAGAACAGCATTAAGGCTTTCATGCAGACATAACTCTAGACTTAGTCAATGGAGTAGTTTTCAACATGTGATCTCTAGGAGTTACATCTAAGGAAGCGGCAAAAGAAAAGCTAACCAAGGAAAGAAAACCTGTAGCTATAAGCCTAATTTTGCAAGACAGCAATTCATATCATCGCTAAAAGAAATTTTTTTAATATAAATTAAAAAAAAAATTAAAAAAGCAAAAGACATGGAAAATTTTGAAGATTGCTGGGAAAACTCAGCAAAACTGACTCAAGGGACTATTTGCTTTCATTAAGGTGCTAGTCCACAACAAGACATAAGAATCACGTACACAGCATCCTTAGGAACTATAGATAAGATTCCTGTTCACCTTCATAGGAAAACATATGTACAGCAATGTGATAACAGTGAAACAGTTCCACTTCGGACATGCAGAGGAGTATCCATTGTTCTAATCTGATGCTGCACCAGGATATATGCACTTCAGAAGGCATTTCATTCAAGCCTATCAAGTTGTCCAGGAGGGCCCCAAAGAGCTCAGCTGTGCAAACCTTTTTTCATCATAGAAAGTTAAAAAACCTATCACTTATTAAAAAATGTGGACTCACCTGATCAGAGTTTTCAGGTTGAGGCTCTTCTGCTCTAGGTCTTGGCACTCTTCTGATTCTCCACATGTTATACTCCTATGGAGGAAAGATATTCTGAATTCATCTACTAATAGAAAAACTGGGCTTTAGGGCACAACACTAAGGTGATAAGCAGGTTGGAAGTGTGACTCCATATTTTTAATTACCATGAATGTGAGCCACGGTTGAGCTTTGTAATAAATTTCAGAGTAGTCTATACGGAGAGATGGTAGGAGCTGTTTATTGGGTCCATAGGTTTGGGAGTAATTGGAGCAAGGTGTTACACCATAGGCTTTTACATTCTGTTTTGCTGATGTCAGATTTTTTTAATCATTATTATTTTTGAAGACTGCTAAAGCACTTGTGCTGTTTAGCATGTTATTATTCACTCTGAGGCTGTAAGTGATGTCTTCTGTTGGTCACGCATAAAACTGTATCTCAGCCAAGAATCATAAGGATGTGTAAGTAAAAAATGGTAGAAAACTGCACTGGAACTATATAAACACCTGTTTAAAAATTACGTTGTTAAAATAATGAAAATACAGGACCAAATTTAGTTCTAGCAATGTGTGCATATCTCTACTGATATCAATGAAACTGAGGTCGTTAACACCAGCAGAACATGTGATCCATAACTACAAGTTCTGGTCACACCAGAACAGTTCCAGGAGGCAAATGTTTTACTTGGTAAAAGAATACGTGGTGTCTGATTACTGATCCAAATTCAAACCATGAGATCGCTATATCCATGATATGTAAGTTCACAAGGCGTCCATAGAGTATTCAAATACATAATTCATAAAAATGAACATTATACAACCAACAGGTACTCAATGCTACTCAAAAACAACCTAACAGATTAATTTGCAAAGATTGCATTTGTCACTTTCTTGACCTTTAAAGTAAAACCTAATTCCAATTAGTTCAGTTATAAAGTCCATAACTCTCGTAGGTAGTGCGGTGTGCAACACATTATCATTTTACAATGTTCTCCCTGATTTGCAGCACAAAACATGCACTCCTTATGGGAATTTGTTGGCAGGCATTTAGGGCAGCTGGAAGTGATCATGAAGTGCAATTACTGTCTGTGCATATCCACATCTGGAAAACAGTTCTTTGCAGATTTTAAAGTAGCCCTAATGAAGAATGGAACCTTGTGCTTGAATAGATTGAAAGGGTGAAGGGGTCTTAACGCCAAATTTGTTAGACAGCTAGAATGAAAAGAACACACTGTACATAAATAGAAAATAATCAATGGAAAAATTAATTATTGTCAGAAATGCTTGCAATCATTCTTCATGAAGGGATAAATATCATTCTTGGAAAGGGGTGAAAGGAAGTTCTCCATTAAATAAAATATTTAACATTTGTCATTAAAGATTTAATATTGATGGTGTCGATTAAATGACGTATGTGAGGTGATACTATCTTTAACATGTAATCTCACAAATGTTTGTGGCCAGAGAGATACCGGAATAAACCGGAGAACAAGCTTTGCAAGCAGCATGTAAGCACACCAGTGAAGACTTCTCTTAGATACATTTCAGACAAAGGAGTATTAATAGTACCAGTTTTTCTCATAGCAAGACCTGGAGTCAGTTAGATGCACAAATGAAAAGCATCCCCCTTGTGGGGTTCACAAGCTAAAAATACAGGAAATGGTAAGCAAAATGTTACCGTCAATAGTTCAATGCATGTGTTTTTCTCTGCAAGTACTTTTACTTTAGACAATGGGTGCTTTAGTGAAGTCTAATTTGTAATTAACGCTTGTTTTACACAGAGATTTTAAAGCTTCTTTTATACTAGAAACACTGCCATCACAAAAAGGGAGGTATTTTTGACTAAAGGAGAATTATCGTTAGTGTCTCAGGGGTGAATTTTGTTACCTGAAGTCCTATTCTCACCTAGTAGCCAGACTCACCCAAAAATACATCTCCCTTTCAGCATCTGAGATTTCCCAAATACTCAAGCTGCCTTCGATGAGAAAAGAAACCACGATGCATTATGGAAGGTTTTGCAGTAAACTCCAATTTCCCTGTGGCACTATATTAAAAATATTTTGTGGACTGAATTAATTTAAAATGAGATGTCAGGCAGAAAATAATAAAACTGAAATCTTGCCTCTGCATCCACATCCCGGAAAATTATGCAGAAAGAAATTTCTGTCCAGAGTTAGTTTTCTCACTTCTCATATGGAAAGAAAAGCATAGGGAAACTAGACGCATTTTCCAATAAATACATACTGAGCCTATGACAAGGTATAAACGCAACATCAACACATCATTCCTTGCACTGCACAGATTTCTCTCTGCTGGAAGCAGGAGTACAATTACACATAGGCCTCCAGACAGCTGGCCTGCAGTAGGAATTTTTCAACACTTTGAATTTGAGACAGACGAGAAAAAGAAAAAGCTCTATGCCACAAACCTGCTAGAAGTTTTGCCTACAGGAGATGATGAATATTCAAATCACAGTTTCCATGATAAATCATGGCACCTTAGTCAAATAGAGTTTGAAACAAAATAATTTCTCAGCCGTTTTGGGTCTGGCCCACAATTTGAAACACTTAATTTCAAAACAAGAAAAATTAAAAATACAATTTATTTTTGTTCTTAATTAAAATGCAATATCTGGACAAATTTTTTTTTTCCCCCTCAAATCCTTTATTTTTCAAAGTCAATGTTCAATGCAATTTCTATTCTCTGCCTTCGTCTTCCAAACAAGGATCTTTAGCCATATGGATGTTAAAAGATCTGCCTAAGGGCAACCCTAATGCCATTAGTCCTAATTAAGTATCTCACACATGCTCACTCTGTCTTTCGTCTCCTGTCCTGTAGCAGGGAGTCCCATAGTTTATCCAGACAGACAAAGAATCACACTAATGAGTACAACTGACAAACGCTTGAGGAGATACTTATTTATCATATCAAGTACTTTGTCTTCTTGTACAGGTGTAAACACTAATAAATTGGCAGTCATGAAATTAATAATGACTATAAATAACCGAGGCACTTAACTCCTTCTGCCAAATGTATCCTGAACAATAAGTAAGAGGACAATGTGCTTGAAGATAAGGAAAACCTCATAGAAACAGTAAATCAAATTAGGTAACTCAGTCTGAAACAAGTATACACAAGTAGGTCTTTGTGGTAATAGGTAGTTGATAAGAAACTTATTTCCACGTTTATTTCCAGTGATCCCCAGCGCACAGTGAACAGCATTTCTCATGAGTCACACAATCAGGTCTAGGTTGGAAACACAGTGAAACTATTCAAACACAAAAGGAAAAACAAGAGTGTGTATTATCCCCATCTTGGGTGTTGGGCAGGGATGTAATGTAGAGTATGAATAACTAAGGGATAACAATCATAAAATCTATCATTTAGGAAATAAATCCCCCCTAATAATAGACATAATGTGCTACACTTTATGTGTTCAAAGGAATCTTGAAAAGTGGGAGAAGAATCTGTATTGGTACCCACATTTTGAAAATGAGAACACAAGATCCATTTTCATTTCAATGAACTTCCAGCTGCTCAAACCGCCATGCCAGGTCTGGGCTCCCTGAAGCCAAGAGCATCTGAAAGACCTTCTCAATTGTAATTCACATCCTGTGTTACCTAGTTTTACTTCAGTGCAAAGGAAAGGCGTGAATCCCAGTTATGACTACTATCAGCTTGGAGGTATTTTACCTTTGTCCCTGCATCTGTCATCCTTGAGGACCAATTGTACTTTGGTTCATAGAATCATAGAATCATAGAATGGTAAGGTTGAAAGGGACCTCAAAGATCATCCAGTTCCAACCTCCTGCCATAGGCAGGGTCACCTCCCACTATCACAGGTTACTCAAGGCCTCGTCCAACCTGTCTTTGAATACCCCCAGGGAGGGAGCAGCCACAACCTTCCTGGGCAACCTGTTCCCGTGTCTTACCACCCTCACTGTACAGAACTTCCTCCTAACATTCAGTCTAAATCTCCCCTCTGCCAGTTTAAACCCATTGCCCCTCATCCTGTCATTACAAGACGTTGTTCATTGGGGAAGACCTGGACACAGGTAGCTCTGAAAACCCAAGAAGAGCAAACTCTTATAAAAGGAAATTTGAGCTCTGGGGCTGCTTCTTTCTCTCCATGAAGGGACAGTGTGGTGGCAGTGTGGGCAGGTTTTAGTTTTCAAAATTAATAACATTTATAAATTTTGATATTCAGGACTCTCGACATAGACCATAATTTTAATAATAGGTTCTTTACATGATCATGAAAAGTATTACACAGAGAGAAAAACAAAGGATCTAGAACACTTAAGAAGTAACTACCAATAATATAACAAACATTAAACTATTAGAACTGGAGCGAGGTTCTCGCAGTTGTCCACTAGAGGGACTCGAGAGGATTCTTTCTGCTTAAGGCAGAAAGCACTTGGATTAAGAGTTTACAGAGTTTTGCAAGGAGGCTTTTGAATATTTACTCATGAAATATTATCTACAGATTCCTGGGGATAACTACTGTTTCCAGACAGTACCCAAATACTTACAGGGAGTTCTGTCAGTGTATTTATAGTCGTTGATCCTCCCAGGTTCTAACAGAGTGCTGGGAGGGAGGCAGATGATCACTGATGTGATCCTGGTTCCTCTTTGAGTCCAGACTTGGCATGGAGGTTTGAAGTGCAGGCAGGGTGTCTTGCAGATGTGCAGATGGGCACAATGTTGGTGGCACCTCTCACCACGCTGCGAGGCACTTAATGCCCAATTCTGGTAAACTTGAGGCAAGGCAGTTTCCAGGAAGACAAACCCAAAGTATCAGGGCTTGTTATTATGTAGCAGGCAGAGCATGGCAGAGAACAATGACGCAGAAACAATGGCAGAAGCACAGAGAGAGCACATGATAGGGCCGAGCAATAGCAGAAGCACAGAGAAACAATGGCAGAAGCACAGAGAGAGCACATGATAAGGCCGAGCAATAGCAGAAGCATAGAGAGAGAGCACGTTGTGTTTGCCTGTTCATGTCTTTTTATCAATGCAGCCTGAGATTAATGGCTCCTTGGCCACAGATTAGCCAATCAGAATGGGAGTTTGCTGATCTTAGCCATATTATGTAAAGTCAGGGCTTACTTTTACCTTTTTTAAGGCAGAAGACAAACAAGTGTATAAACTGATGTGGGTATTCTGTTTACCAGCTGGAAAAGACATGTGGTGCCAGTCCTTTGTCATCCTTTCTCACAGTACTTCTCACAACAACAGGAGGAGAGCAGAAAACATGTCCAGACAAACCAGGACATGTTTAGGCCAATTTTGGCCTTCCACAACAGACAGAAGCACAATGTCAAGGGCCTTTGGATCCAGGCCCTCACACACTGTGAAGCAGCCAAGGAGTCCAGACAAAGCAATGCAACTTCTCCCAAATGCTGCCCTCTTTCTAACATTTTCAAAGTAATTTGCTTACAGTGTCTCTGGCTTTTTCTCCCCACCTGCCACTCAATCAGAGCTAAATGTCAAATGTCTTTGCCATCAGCCATGCCAGGCTTGCTATAAAAAACAGCTGCCTTCCTGACAAAATGTGCTCTCTGAAGGTCCTGTCTTCAACTTTACTATAATTTTCAGTCCTCATTTAAATTTATTTTTGACACTCGCTCTCCCCAGCAGTCTGTCTGTCTCCCTGGGATCACTGTGTGGCAAGGACATCCCAAAGGAGCATGCTCTTCTCCACAGTGCCCTACGGGAGAAAATACTGGTGGGAATATCTGAATCTCTGCAGAGCCAGAATAAATCTATCAGTACAATCACACCATGGTCTGCTTAAATTATCTTGGAAGGCAGATGCTCACATGGAGGACTCCTCACTGACAAGTCCCATCACCAACATGCTCCATACACTTGAGACATGGCCTACGGCATTCTTACACTCTGCTTTTCTCTGTGGGCACTAACATTATGAGCAGGCAGCACAAGTCAGAGGTTTGAATTTGCCCACTGTGACTGGGCACTAGCTCTAAGAAAAGCTGAGCAGGGTTTACCTGAGCACCGTCATCTAACATGATACCTGAAACGCAGTCTGCTCCTGCACATGGGCATGGTTCTCATCTGATACTGAAGCTTGTGGGCAGACAAATACTGGGGTTGGAAAACTGTGAGTAACAAAAAGATGTTGACTTTCTGAGAGAAGATTGCATGTTCATAAAATCATAGAATCATTTAAGTTGGAAGTTGGGCATTTATAATGCATCTACCTGTTTCCAAAATTATTTGGTTGAAAAAGGGATTATTTTACAGCTAAAGGTTTATTTTGTTTCTCCTTCCTTTCCCATTGGAAAAAGTTCCCATGTGCCTACACTGGGGCCACTCATCATTTATCTCCCCTCCTCCACAGAGACGCACAGCCAGATCCTACCCTGCCTACCACTTCCAGGCACCCCTAGTTGCTGACAATTCTACATTTAGCACCCTTTGACATGTTTTTTGCTGAAACATTAGGAGCTCAGGCAGTAAAGACAAACACTTTTTGGGGGGTGGATTAGGTAGGTGTGCTGGTTTGAGGCTAATTGGAATATTTTAATGAGAAAAATTAGATTATAAGCTATGAAAAGGAAACAATGGTGATGTCTACTTCACTCACAGGTTTGCTGAGATATATAAAAGCAAGGACACAAACATGGGATCCCCCCATCATCCTGCCTTCTCCTGTAATCACCAGTCCCCATTTTCAATCCCACGTGATTCCACTAAGTCTTCCTGTGATGTCTCCTTCAAGACATCACTCTTGGCAACAGTGAATTTTGCAGCAAACACAGTGTTTTACCTTCCTTTGTGAATACAGTCTCGCTTTGAACTTACAGTTCAGAGGATGAAATGTAGTTTTCAGAAAAAGTAAGCATATTGACTATCCCAGAAAACAAGAAGGCAGGTAAGAACACCAGGAGGCCTGCATGGATGAATAGAGAGTTCCTGGATACACTTAGATGCAAGAAGAAAGCTTATAGAGAGTGGAAGCAAGGACAGGGGACATGGGACAAGTACAAAGATACTGTTCGTGCAGCCAGAGCTCAGGTCAGGAAAGCTAAGGCAAGGCTGGAATTGAATCTGGCCAGGGACATTAAAGGGAACAAGAAGAATTTCTTCAGGTATATCAGTGAGAAAAGGAGGACTAGGGAGAATGTGGGACCCTTACAGAA
>WBNM01013763.1:0-13180 GCA_013399055.1 Ramphastos sulfuratus
CTCCCCTCCTTCTTCCCACCCTTTCCCTTATCTCAGAAGGCTTACGGGCAGGGGTGAGACACAGAAAGCCAACAAGAGGTTAGAAGGAGAATGATTAAATCAGATTACGCAGATTCAAGCAGAGACAGTTAACATGGCAAGCAGCAGCCAGAGACTGAGAAACTTTGTTATTGTTTTTTGTTCTACACAAAACCAATGGGTGATATAGACATCACTATTATTTTCTTTTCATAGCCAATGATCTAATGTCTCTCATTAAATTTTCCAATTAATCTCAAACTAGCACACTCAGAAATGCTCTGCAGTATAAACTCCAGAGATTTATAGATTTTGAGTTACTCTTTTAGACATTTAAGATTGTGCTCCCATGTAAGTATGATGAGAGAAAACCAAATCTGACCACTTGTTTATTATATAAGGTAAAGAATGAGTGTTATCCTTGCACACAAGCAAGCACGGGTTAACAAACTGTGCCATCAGCCTTTAAGCAACTTCCATGAATCCAAATCTGACACTGAACAGGTGTCTTGCAGGGCACAGGGGCAGTGTAGCTCCATAATCTGAAACTGTGCTGTAAGTGCATTCTATCGAGAGGAGCTGCCTGCTGCAAAATCCGAGGTGTTTTCAACCCCTGAAGGCTTGCCCTGATTCCAGCCTTCAATAAACCTGCACAGTGTATCTTACCCTTGGCACCATGCTGAGTTAAGCATTATCAATGCAAATAGTTGCACATCATCCCCAAACTGAGAAACTGCAGTAGAACTACTGCACAGGGGACTCTCTGCAGCTGGATAAATCCAGGATAAATAGTCCACTCACAAAAAAAAAGATACAACAGGGGTTTTCTACATAAAATCATCTGTGTCCTTCAATGGATGACTGTTAAAGGTTCTCCAGTAAGTGAGCTGCAACAGCATGACCAAGGAGTGAACCATGACATCTGAAGTCAGCAGAATATAACTCAGCCCACCCAAATGTCTTCTGGTATCAGAGGCAGAGATAACACACTGTACCCTGCACCTATTCAGTCTTTCATAAACACACTATCTAAATAAGGTCCAAGTTAAAAGCTTCAAAAAGGAAGAATATCAAAATACACATGACAAAGCACAGGAAAGTAGGAACTAACAGCACATATCAATAAGAGTAGAAGCTGAGAACACATACTATCACTCTGATATTTTGAGACTATTTTCTATTTCCAGGGGCTGTCAATGTGAAAAGAAGAGCAGTGTTTAGAGCAGGGTAGAATTGGTCAGTAGGCAGCTCAGGCTGGATGAGATGCTAACTGTCCTGCATTTCTTTGCACTCTTTCAGCAGACCCTAAAGACTACAGTTGTGTGAGTAATCAGTGGTTGACCCTAATTTATCCAAATCTTTCTCTTTTCACATTTTAGATATAAGGAAGAAAGCAGGTTGAGGGACAGAAGTGTGGAAAAATATCCTCCTGTAATCTCCTGTTGAAGCTGTAAGCTTCAACCATCTTCAAACCTGCATATCCAGCACTTTTTTTTTTTTTTTTTTTTTTTTTTTTTTTTTTTTTTTTTTTTTTTTTTATTATTGTTTGTTCCTTTTTNTCTAGCAGTGATCTCAACTGTCTTAATAAGACTATGCTTATATGAGAAAGCACAGGAGGCTTCTTTAGTATAATCACTCCATGGAGAAAGAGAAGCTCATAGCTATCACCTCACTGAGCAGGTTGCCAGTAAGCCTGATAAATAGAGAAGAAATACAATTTCTGCAGGGGCTTGTAATGTTCATTTCTAGCCTCTACTTGCAGGAACTCAGAACTCATGAAAAATTAAAGCAGCCCAGGAAGACATGGCAGTTCCAGTATGTGGGCTGTCAAGTTAATTTATGACTGTGTATAATTGGGTGGTTGCTCTTCCTCTGGAAACAGCTGAGCCAAGAAAGATTGGGATCTACCACTTCCAATATACAGAGATAGATATTTTTAGGGTATGAAATGAGAGAAGGATATGACGGGATAGAACCAGAGAAGCATCTGTGCATCAACTAAGAAGTCTGCAAGGTATAAAATTGTATCATTGAATATACTTTCTAGATGCAGAGCTATAATCACTAACTTACAGGTCTGCATGGTAACTGCAGATAGGTTCCAGGCAGCACCATACCCCAGGGAGCTCCCAGCAAAACTCTGCAGACAACACAAACAGGCAGAGTGTCTTCCAAGGAACTGAAGGAATAAAGGCTTTCTTTATCTTAGCATCAGTGCCGTCTCTGAAACAGAAGTGGATGTGGGGTAAAGTAGTGCCCTAACTACATGTGCTCCTTTTGTGCAGGGGATATTTGTCACACTATAAATCCTAATGGCCTGCCAGGAGCATCCTTAGTGAGATTCTAAATGTTGATCTCAGAGAAGCACACATGAAGGCATTAGTCCTGTTCTGAACTCCACACCCTCTAACAAGGCACATTGGAGGTGTCAGAATCTGTCTTTTATTAACTGTCAACCTACGAGTCAAATGCGATGTATAAATTAATTTCCAATTTATTACAGTAGTTGCTGAGGGCAGTGGTTCCAAGGCAGATGGATGTAACTATTACTGTGTTTTGTGAAACACACCTGCCTGTCTGCAAATGCTGCTGTGTGCACAGCACCTTTTGATAAGCAAAGGCTTCATCTAGACTGTGGAAGCTGGAGGCACTTTGCAATCCCTATTTCTGAGGCCAGGCGTAAAGACTACACACTGGAATGGGTCCTGTGCATTGGTTATTCCTGGTCCTCATCAGTCTCTCCTGGAAGGAAATCCAATAAGATAAAGGGGGAAGGAGCTGTTAGACCTCCCACTAAGGTGACTGGGGGAGAAAGGATGGAGAAGAGGATGCATTATAGAGCACACACTTAGACATAGGATAAAAGTTAGATTTACTTTGGTACAGTGAAAGCAAGGAAGAAACAAGGTTTCAAATCCTGCCAGTGTGCTGGTTTAAGGCTNGACAAGCATATAGACCTTAGATTTCAAACAAAGTTGATATCTGAGTAACTCTCTTGGAGGACTTTGTTCTGCAGCTCTACCTTGTGCTTGTATCATACACGTACATATAAAAAAGCACACGTGTACAGCATGCACATATACCCCATTAGCTTTCATCATTTGCATAATTCAGCATTATCTCCTGGCTCAGTTTTTTGCTGGTCATTTAATGCTGGTTTTGGAACTTCTTCCAGCTATCTGAGCAGGGAAATTTACACCTTGAAGTAGCCCAAGGTCCCACATACTATAGCTTCAGCCTCACTGGTACAGTCTTCAATTGTAGTCATGCAGAGTGTAACCTAGCAATATAAATGGAATTTATTATGGAGATACTGACATAGAATATTAAAAATAGAAGAATTGGGCCAAGGCAGGGCTAGGATTTTTTTTTTTTTAATAACCTTATCACAAATATATAGGTGCACTTTCTGTTCACAGTAGACAGTCTGATCTTGTCCTTAAGTCTTTGCAGTTAGAAATAATTATCATCTCAGTGTATTGAGATGAATGTATATGAAAGAGACATCACATGAACTTGAGATCTTCTGAGACAAGGAGTTTAGGAAACATTCTGAGTTGTCTTATTAGTGTTAACAGCACTTAATCTGAAATTGTAATTACAACTAGAACACATAAAAATGGTTGCATTTAATTAATACATTTAAGGTAGAGGTCATTAAAGACTACTGAGACATACAGTACCACCCTTCTGTATGCCTGTGGCTCACTCTTTGATTGCTGGTACAAATAGGTTGTTATTCATGGCCAGGATGGAAGTATGTAAAAATTTTAATTTTGCATAAAAGGTTTTAATCATCCAGTCAGGTAACTGATCTGTGCAATTCAAACACTTACTTGCTTATGCAAGTATTACACCCAAAACAAGCTCCCCATGCTCCCTGAAACACAAATAAAAAGCAAGCAAGCAAGCAACCAAAAAAAACTTCTGTTGATTTCACTCATTTTACCATAAGTAAATCTGCTACTGTACTTTGATCAACAGGAAACTTTGCCCTTTGAGCTACAAGACTATATAGAGCACATAATGATAGAAAAACAAGTGGATTTGACATGGCAATGCTTTGCAGCAATTCCTGGTAGTCATGAGCAGAGTATTGAAATTCCCTGTCACTCAAACACTTCCTGATATTAATTTCTCTTACAAAAGACTACTTACTGTGGTCTCTCTGCACCTTTGAAAGCTCTTGACCAAGGAACCACCTTTTCTTTTTAGACATTCTAAATCTGATCTTCAGCTTCTATAGAGTACCACAGTGCAAATAACTTCGAGAGACTTAAAACAGTTCATACTTGCTAACACAACTTGTACTAATTATAACATCCCATTGCGATGTACAAAAGACTATACTCGTTGAAGTGAGTTGCTTTAAAATGTCTTAAAAAAACCCCACAAACTATGAAAAAAATTTCTAACAGACTCATCAGAGATTTGCCAGTGGAAAAGATTGACATAGACACAGATTTTTTTCCTAAACAGATTTTTGCAGTAGATCTGACCACAGCTTCAATGTTTTATTTTTCATTTTACTTGGACAGCAATACCTGTCACTAACACAAATTATGTTGCAGGTTGTCAGCTTTTAGGTGCAGATTTTAAGCCTTAAATCTTGGCCTTTCAATATCCATAAATTACAGCAGAACTGAAGCTCACATACAGATCTCACTGTGTAATTGACTTCAACCCTTTCCTCACATAATGAATAAATAAATGAATATTGGAGTCTTTACATTAAAAAAAGATTAAATAACTTTCTATGAGTTCCCTTGGTGATTTTTGGGCCAGCATCACATTTTCCATAACACATCATAAGAGCAGTAGCACTCTGCAGTATTGTAGCTGTACAGCAATATTGTTATGGGAGGGCTGCTGCTTTGAGATTCCTGTCAAATAGGTTTCAAGACCTCAGGAGCCTCCAAACAGTCAATAAATTGTACATTATCCAGGAAAGCTCAGTGAACTATGGCAAGTACCACATAACTTGAGCAAAGCTGGAAGCTGTCTATACCCATTCCAGAGACTCCGCCATACCAGAGAAATCAGAAGCAAGGCCTTGCCTTATTAAAGTGTGGGTTTTTTATGGTCATAATGAATTCCCCATAATACATATTCAGAATATACTAAGCCTTACATTTTTCTTTATTTTGTCGTTACAGGAAACAGCAAATGTTCTTAGGTTGTATACATACAAAAGATATAGTTCAAAGGCCTTATTTGTGTATCATCCTCAAAATATCTACGGAATGGTGTGAATATTCTTCAGTACAAATTGGAAATTCTCACAAAAAACAGAGCTCCATTCTCTGTTCCCAAGAAAATAACGCTTAGGGCATTTTCTGCCTGTCCAGCACAAGCTTTACAGAGCACCATCAGCATGCCATTTGCACATAACTCTGAGAATTTAAGTTATGAAAGGACTTCAGCACAGAAGTCATTGAAGCAAAAAAAACACCCTGAACATTTCTGATACTAAAAAGCACTCCCTAGTGTCAAATGTCATCACTGAGTTACTGCCAAAGTGGTACCCTAGTCTCCAGATTTCTAAAGGGACTCTTGAGAGAAGAAAAAAAAAAAAAAACAAAACAAAAAAAACCCATTTGCAATTGCCTTTATTTTTTTACACAAACTTGCATTTATTTGAATGACAGCTGAAATAGGTTGTGAAGAGTAAAATGGTCAAAGACAAAGTAAATCATAAACTGCCAGACAGAGTACAGGTGGAAAGAGGACTACTAAGTAAATAAAATGTTCTGAATAATATCAGGGAGGTATGTTTCCTGGTTGAAGAATATTTTTTCCCCTTTTTTATGCTCCACTTTGATTTTAATTGATGTTTTCCACTCACCTCTCCAATGTATTTTCTGCCCTCTTTCCAGCACAGGTCATACACAGAGATGCACTGGAATATGTCTACTTCAGTTTAGTTCTTGAATTTCAAGGGTTTGAATAAAATAGAAGTTAGGAGACCTAAATTAATTGGCCAGAGTGCTTTGATTGACTACAGTGACTTCATTCAGCTCTGTGAAATCTAGTGATAACATACTCATATGCTTTCCAAGGCCATTTATAATTGACACAAGTGAGGTGTCAATTACTGTGTTACACCTCTAGCAGCTGACTCATTAATATTAGAACACATAGGATTTCCTATTGTGGTGCTGCATCCAACAAACCATTTTTATCATACATATTTCCTGGTTTTGAACATTAATTTCTTTTTCTTTAGATACTACACTGATCAAATGCTGTGTACAATTACAGGAAAATACATGTAAAGATACCTATCAGTAGTATGTCTGTAAGTACCTGTCATTACACACAAAGACGTCTCTGAATGTAAATTATAATATTCTTCCCTCTTGCTTTGACAAAAATATTATCAAACTCAACTCTTCCTCAGGCAAGAACCTGGCATATCAAGGTTCTTTAATTCACTCTAAACAACACATGGATTAGGATGTCAGCTATTGCTAGATCTGTTTTGTGAAGTTTAGTCTGCACTTGAAAACCTCTCTTCTTTCAGGTAAAGATACACTAAATTGCTTGTAAGCCACTGAAGCCTTGAATTCAGATAGGTCATCACAAATGGTATGGCCCACCTCTAAGTTACAGGAAAAGTCACTAAGTCACTAATTTTACTTCCTTTCTGCTCTTATATGACAAATTTATATTATGCAAGAGATAATTAGTACCAAAAAACCAAACCAAAGAACCCCAAACAAACCAACAACAAAACAAACAAAAACCCAAAAAACCAAACCCAAAACTTTTCCTGCATTTCTTTTTCACTGATGTCCTAGTATGCCTTGTTTATAAAATGAGACTCTGAATTTCTTTATATACTCTGAATCCCATCATTTTAAGGAGTGACACTCATCAGCCACTGACAACTCATTCAAAGTAACAGGGAAGCCACTTTGCTGCTGGCTGTTGGCAAACTGACAATATCCTCACCTCACTAGCCTTCAGAAAAAAGGGTGATAGACCTTGGTCAGCTAACTACCACTGGGATAATTTGCTTCTACAGTTAAATCTGTCTCCAAAATACCTTCAGAGAATACTATCTAGAAATGTTGGAGGGGGAAAAGAAAGAAGTGTGTTGTGAATTCAGAATGACTAAATTTGTTTGGGAAGCCCTATCTATATAAGCTACCCAGGTTTGCTGAAGAGGACAATGGCAAAACTACACCTTCTATTTGCACAAATTATATGTTAGATTTAAACTCATCCCAGAATATAATGCAGATAATGTCCAGTGTTGACAGGAATGAGAAAATTTGTTTATATCAGAATTATGAACAACCAATTCTGCCTGGGTGTCTTCAGGAGAGCACAGGAATTTAGTTGAAAGTGTTTTGTGTTTGGTGGTCACCCACTTAATGTTCTCCACATAGTGCTGAATGTAATCATGGCATCAATTAATAGAAACATAGAATCAGAACTATACAATCATAGAATGGCAGGAGTTGGAAAGGACCACTGGGGATCAGCGAGTCCAAACCCTCTACCAAAGCAGGATCATGGAAACTAATAACTTATTGAGGGACCTGTACAGTTTTCTAGCTCCTCCTATGCTAAATGTAAAAGGATTCAAAGGCTCTAGGCCAGGGACTCAGCTGTAAAGCCAGTCTAGTTCCAGTGAGAAAGGGAGTGCAATTTACACCAGTTATGGATTTACCTCTTCGAGGCTTTGAGGTAGATACAAATCAAATACAGTTTGCCCGAGCACAGACTGCATTAGAAAGCCATAGGTCTGCCAGAGAGAGTCACTTTTCCTTTCATCTCACTAAACGAGATGAAACACAAATCATCCTGATAGAATTAGGAGACTGCACAAATGTTTTTGACCACTATAGGATTTTTATTTTCGAACTACCCATTCACGTTTATCTTTCTTCCATGGAAGCAACACTCCACACACATGGTTAGAAATTTAAATGCAATGGAGTTGATGTCAAAGTTCTTGACTAAAATGCAGTGCCTGCTGTGGAATGCAATTTTAGTCCCTCACAAATTGTTTGTGAATGGGAACAAGAGAAACTGTGAAATCTCTTTATGACACAAAGGTTTCTACTAGCAGCAACTTCTCAAAAAACAGTTGCTCAAAAGCTGCTGCTCTTGAGAGTCCCATTCTAGCAAAGTGTTGATAAATAGTAGCAGGTAATATGTGTTTGTAGACAAAATTAATCTGATAGATTTGCTCCAGGGATCAACAGGAACTGTAATACCTTTAAACAAGATAGGTTTTGGGGTTTTTTACATTACTTTGTGATGTAAAATATAATGATTATGCCAGGAAAATATCAGCAGTTGACGGATACACTTGCTAATTTCACAGAATCAGCCACAGTATGGAAGGAGTTAGAAGGAAACTCTGGATATTATCTAGTCTAATCCCCACTGTTAACACAGGTACACCTAGATCAGGTTGCAAAGTAATTTGTATAGACAGGTTTTGAAAGTCTCCAGAGAAGAAGACTCTACCACCTCTCTGTGCAGCCTACTTCAGTGTTCTGACTTCCTCACAGGAAAGAAAGTTCTTCCTTAAGTTCAAGTGAAACATCCTGTGTTCTAGATTGTATTCATAGCCTCTTGTCTAGCCCCATCCTCATCACCTTCATCAGATATTTAGAAGTATTTTTAAAAGCCCCTCTCCAAGTCCTCTTTTCCAGGTGCAGGACTTTGCCTTACTGAAATTCAGGAGGTTCCCATGAGCAAATTTCTCTACCCTGGCAAGGTCCTTCTGGATAGCAGCATGACTTTCTGGTGTATCAACCACTTCACCTAGTTCTATGTTGTTTGCAAACTTCCCGAGGTTGCACTCCACCTTCTTACACAGATCATCAATCATGATGTTGAAAGATATTGGAGATAATACTGACCCATGGTGTACTCCACCACTGTTTTGGCTGGAATGGATGGACAGCATCCTGGCTGAGAGAGACCTGGTAGTGCTGGTTGACAGTCAGCTGAAAAATGAGCCAGCGGTGTGCCCAGGTAGCACAGAAGGCAAAGGGCATCTTGGCCTGTATCAGGAATAGTGTAGCCAGCAGGACTAGGGAGGTAATTCTGTCCCTGTACTTGGCACAGGTGAGACCTCACCTTAAATACTTTGTGCAGCTCTGGGCCCCTCACTCCAAGAAAGATACTGAGGNAACTAGACTTTATATCACTGATTGTGAATCTCTTGAGTTTGTCTATTTAGTCAACTTTCATTTCACTTCATTGTCAGCTCATCTATCCCATATTCCAACAGGTTCTCTACAAAGACCTTTTGCGAGATAGTGTTGAAGTCCAGCTAGACAATACCTACTGCTCTTCCCTGATCTACAAGGCCAGTCATTTCACTGTAGAAGACTGTAGGTTTGGTTAAGCTAGACTTGCTTCTCGTCAATCTACAGATTGCTCATAAGTACCTTCTTATCTATCATGTGCCCAGAAGTCGCTTCCAGTATTCCAGTAAATAACTCCATCGCCTTCCCAGGAACTAAGGTGAAGCAGACCAACCTGTAGTTCACTGTACCCTTCTTGCCTTTTTCAAGACAGGAGTGACATCTGCTTTCCTCCAGCCCTCAGGCAGCTCTCCTAACTGCTATGACCATTCAAGCATAATTGAGAGTTTAAGCCATATGTTGGTGAGAGTCAACAGAAGTGTTTTATGTCATTCTGATTTCTTCAGCAAATACTGAGGCAGCACAGTTATAGCATTTCCCATGCTATGTTTGAAAATACGATTGTGAAATCTTGGTTGTGAAAGCAACCAATAAAAAACCAGGGCCCTGAACTGTTTTCATGCCATCTCTGTTCCTCTATGTAGACTCATGACGTAATCCACATTAAAGCCTCTTCACCACCTTGTAGTACAGGGGCTAGGATCAGAATTATGAGAGGGGATTACAGGAGGGGAATATCAAGCTAATGGAAGAATTACTAAGAATTCCCTTCCATCCTGGAAACAGTCAGTTAATGCCCTGGGCATAAATTTAACAGCTGTAGCCCTAGGTCTGTGCCATAACATGCACAAGCAGTGAGGGAACAGTGGATCAGGAACACAGCAACACATAGATTAAGTGTCCCAGCACTCATTCCAATGTTCAGCTCTCCATAACATCCCCCACCTCTCCTGATGCTGCCCACTCCACCTACTTCAGTCCCTCTGGAATCCTTCAGTTTGGACTAATCACTGATAAATTGTCTGCAGGAGCTTGCCATGTAAACATTGTGGCCTCTTACCAACCCAGAAAGCCCTAAACACCAGTGAAGTTTCTGTATCACACAGCAACACCCTCAACATACCAGAGCTAAGGGAAAGTCTTGGTAATGTTAAATGGTTTGGGATCTATGCTGTGTGGCTCTAGATTTTATTTGTCTGTAAATGTCTGTAAACATTCATTACCAGTATATTCTGATGGAAATAAAGTTATTTCATTTCACCTAAACAATGCATTGGAGACCTCAAAATATTAATTCTAATTCTCCATCTACACTTGCCATAAATCCAATGATTTGGATGAAGTACATTTAATTCAAATCAGAATTTAATTAAATTTAGTTAAATGTTAATTACTTCCTGTATTATACTGTTGCCCTATAATGGACCTATCATTTTCAACCCCTCCGAGTCTATCAAACAGCTACAGTTTAACTTTTTTTGACTCTATTGCCCTTACATGATTAACATCTGCTAGGTGACTGTGCTGCTAGAACTATTGAAAAGTCTGAGATTTATTAACTGCCAATTATTAGCATTCTCTCTAATAAGGCTGGCACTAATTAGCTGTAAAATCAGCAGTGAGTTACTGTAAATGATAAAGTCAGCATTAGCATTGATTACCTTGCTAATTAGTCATGGCATAAAGTAGGCCGTCTGAGCAACAGATGACATTACTGTGTCATTAAAAAGGGCTATCACAATTAGATGTAACCCCTGTTTCAGTTTTGCTTCAGTAAGGACCAACAAACCAAGTGGAATTCACTAACTGATTAATTATTAATACTTTTCCTGGTTTCAACTAGAGCTCAAGCTAATGCACGTTCTTTCCCTAGACACTCTTTAATCATCATTCTTCTCAAGATACCCACTCATCCAAACCAATTCTAATACACTAAGGAGGACTGTATATCTACTGCAAGAACATTAAATAAAATATGGACATGGAAGCTGGAGATGCTTTAACAAAACTCATTTCTGGAAGCCTAAGGTATGGCCCATTTTGTGACTTCTACTTTAAAATACAGAAATAGTGAAGACATCAAACTGATTGTTCATTTTCATCTATTCACTACTGCATAGTACTAAATCATAGAATCATAGAATCATGGAATGGTATGAGTTGGAAGGAACCTCCAAAGGTCATCTAGTCCAACCCCCTCTGCAGTAAGGAGTCCTCAACTAGATCAGAGTGCCCAGAGCCCTGTCAAACCTCACCGTGAGTATCTCTGGGAATGGGTCCTCAACTGCTTGGCTGGGCAACCTGCTCCAGTGCTCCACTACCTTCATGGTAAAGAACTTGTTCCTAACATCCGATCTAAATCTGCTCTTCTCTAGCTTGAAGCCATTGTCCCTCGTCCTATCACTACAGGCCTTCATAAACAATTTCTCTTCAGCCTTCTTGTAGGCTTCCTCCAGGTACTGGAAGGTTGCTGTTAGGTCTCCCTGGAGCCTTCTCCAGGCTGAATAGCTCCAGTTTCCTCAGTCTCTCTTCATAGCAGAGGTGTTCCAAGCCCCTGATCATCTTCATGGCCCTCCTCTGGACCTTGTTAGTTAACAAAATTCACAGAATCATTTAGGTTGGAAAAGGCTGTTAAGACAATTCTAATAATTATTAATTAATGCTACAAGGTTCATGTTTAAGTCATGCCAGCAAACGCCACATATCCTTTCACTTGCTGCTTGGGAAGACAGATTGCCACCCACCTCAGTACAATCTCTCACATAGCTATAATGAGCTTAGAAGCAAATGAATCTATGTATTCACAGCAAACTAAATTTACAAGTGCATAATACAATGCTTGTGTACAAAAAACATATTTACAAATATTTACAATCTAGAAATAACACAAGGAACCTCACAGTGATTCCCTTGAATTGTTCCTCCAATTCCCTGGATGAAAGCTTAGAAGGGGCTAACAGCCACCTTCTACTCCTGCCCCGCACAGTAAAAAACCAAAAAGGCTGCAACTGTTATTACTTAGCCAAAGTTAGTGCAGGAATCAGCCAGTGTGGAGCAGTTAAGGAGCAGGAGGAAGCAGAAGCAAAGAAGAAGAAAGAGATAGCAGGAGATTATATGCTGGTCCAGCAAACGATTTATCTCGTTATTCTTCTGCATCAAATACAACTCTTTATTTGTAATTTAAAATAAAACTAGAGTGTTAACTCTATAACTACTACAAATGGTGCTACAAACTGGATGGGATTAAAGGCATCAGACACATGCATATAGGTCACCAGCTGCTGTAGTCTTTGAGGAGATCACGTAGGTTGTATCAGACCCACAAAGGTAAAACAGAAGGCTTGACTTCTGAGGGATTCTGCAAACTTCTCTGGTCACCTCCACCAACACGTCTTGGGAAAAGGCAGCCTTGGAAGAAGACACAGATATGCAACAAATACTCAGCATCTTGGAGGCTGTTCAAACCTAACCTTAGTGTCATGCTCTTAGTATGAGTCTAGTGCAATCCTGCAGTGCCCTGTCCAGAGCAAGGGTGTTCGTTAAAGCTTGCATAATGGCATCTTTTAAACACCACCTGCAGTCTCATTGAATCTCAATCTCACAGCAATCACCCCACAACTTGTAAAACAGAACACGGTAATTTTTGCTGCATTTCTTATTCTACATTGCATTTCACATGTACTCGCTGCTCATAAATTAATAAATTCATACAGCTTTCTACTGCAAGCTAACAGATGTGGACTGGAAAGGTTCAAGAAACAAATACAAAGCAAATAAAAAGGAAAGTGGCTGGACAGCAGCCTGGAAGAGAGGGACCTGGCAGTGCTGGTTGACAGCTGAAAATGAGCCAGCTGTGTGCCTAGGTGGCATAGAAAGCCAATGGCATCTTGAACTATACGAGGAATAGTGTGGCTAGCAGGACTACAGATCTAATTCTGTCCCCCACTGGTGAAACCTCACCTTGAGTACTTTGTGCAGCTCTGGGCCCC
>WBNM01013764.1:0-24987 GCA_013399055.1 Ramphastos sulfuratus
AAAGGAGGGAGATGAGGGAGAAGTGGGATTGAAAAAAATAAAAAGAAAACTGGACTGGGGTGGGGGGGGGGGGGAAACCATGAAAAAAAGGTGATCCTGCTCTGGCAAGGGGATTGGGCTAGATGATCTTCTGAGGTCCCTTCCAGCCCCTAACATTCTGTGATTCTGTGATATATCAGCACAAGCTCCTGTGAGGGTACAGCTAGGTTGGTAATGAAGTGCTCATACAGCTTCAGTCTGCTTCACTTTCCTTTGAGAAATAAGCTAACTCTTGTATACTTAAACTGCCTCTACAGAACACTGCCACTAACCAAACTGCTTCAAGTTTTAAAAAAACAACGAAACCCCCCCCCCCCCCAAAAAAAAAAAAAAAACCCAACACCAAAACCTAACAAACAAACAAAAAAACAACCACAAATGAAAACAAGTAACGAACAATACAAGAACAGTTTTCTGATAAAGGAAGAATCTTATTACTACAGGTTCAGGTTGGTTATACCTATGCAGAAATAACAGTCAAAGAGAATAGAAGACAAGGAGGTTGTCCCGTTGCTGCATTCTTTAGGGATTTTCCTCTAAAAATTAAAATAGATCATTAAAATGGATCTCTTATCTCTACTGTAAGTTCTTGTGCTTCTGTCCTTAGCATGACAGGCAAGAAAACAGCACAGTGAGAAAGGCTTGTGTTTACTTTCTTAAGAATATAAGCTATTGATTAAAAAGAGCATGTTCTTCTAGTTACAGAAAAGTGTGGCTTAAAATATTAAACTGTAATTTTCATTTCTTCATGAATGGAGCTTTTGCCTTTACCACCATGAGGTGGTGGTGGGACCTTTGCTGAGTAGACTCTGTTACTGCACACTGTAATCACTCACCCAAAGGGTCTCAAACTTCTATCAAAAGTAGTTTAGTGATTAAACTCTGAGACACGAAGACTGAGAAAAAGTCAATGTAAATTCTTCCCATCACAATACAGGATCCTTGTCAGATCAGAAGTGGTTTGATATGTTTGAAGAAACCAGAATTTTGCATTTTGTCATTTTGCATACTGAGTTCACACAAATAACAATGTTTTGGTCTTCGCATCCCCACATTGCCATGTCAGCTATGATGTTTGATGCATTACATGTGACATTCTTTTGTTCTTTCCATGGTTTCTTTGTTTGGTTGTTTTTTTAACTAAAATGTGTCATTTTAAAAAAGCTTCTAGCTGTTCATGTGAAGTTTGAGAGCTGTCAACTTTTTTAAGTTCAGCCTGGAGGAAGAAGAATCTAGGTGCACACCTTGCTACAATATTGCGTTCTGGCACAAGCTTGGGCTGGGGTGACAACAGTCTGCTTTGTAGAAAGACAATGTTTGATCCTTTTGAATATTCAAAATCTTGTCTCATACAACTGGCTGCTTACTCAGGGTTGTTTAGCATGAAGATCCTGTATCCCAAGAACCACAGAAGTTTTGGTCTGCTTATGGTATTGCCTTGGATGGGAAAAAAAACCCCCAACAAACCTTTCTTGTTTGTCTTGCTGAACTACAGCTAATGACAACATTTAAATGTAAGGAGGGTTAAATGGGAGCTAGGTGGATGTAGAGTTTTCTCACTGGGAGCCCTCCTTCCAAATAGTCTTCACTTACTTCTTTGGGAAATGTTTGTAGTGCTTGATCTTTATAAAGTTGATTTAAAGAAGGTGTAAATGAGAGTGATACTTAATGAAGTAATAGAGTTCATTTGACCTAGATCAGAGCTAAATGCCTCTTATGAAAGGTCAGAAATAATTGTAATTCAGTTGTAACACAAGCAACATAAACAGATAAAATATTTACCCATGTGTTTTTAGATATCTCCAAGCACCATCAATACTTCCACCATTACATCCATGTTGATTCTTGGTATCACAAGAGATCAAATTCTGAGCAGAAAGGTTGTCTGTGAACTGACCCTTGGAATGAATTGCTATTCTATCTGCTGCAACACCTGTTTTTAAATAAATTTTCTGTTATCAAAAGCAAATAATTACTCACAACTTCATGCTGGTTATTGTGAAAGAGGGGCTGAAATGCAACCTCAATATTTTCTGCTGGTGCAGATATCTTTACAAAAAAAATGCTGATGCAAGCTGTACAGACTTTAAAGAGTATTGTGAAACTGCAAAGAATCATGAGCAACTTGGCTGTAATACTATAAATCCATAGAACTGCTGGTCATCATAAAGTCTCACATGTTTAAAAAGCAGTTGAAGTATTTACAGAATTTAGTCTGATAGTCTCTGCCATGCTCATAAACACATCTTCACCTCTGGTTGACTCCAGTAGAAGATGCAAATACTTCCCTGCCCCTGCCCCTCCCCTGACCCTCTGCAGCTGAATCTTTTAAATTTTCCTTCCTCTATTTGAGAGTGGGGAAATGTGCTGGTTTAAGGCTAATTGGAATATTTTAATAGAGAAAATTATATTATAGGCTGTGAAAAGGAAACAATGGTGATGTCTACTTCACTCATAGGCTTGCTGACAACAGATAAAACNATGAGAAAATTCAGGACTGAAAGTAAGCATTATTTTTACAGTAAAAAATATTTGAAATGCTAATAATTATGCATAAACATAGGATTAATAGGACTTCTTTCCCTTATCATGCAAAGACAGTTGTAATTCTATTATGCACTGATATTATGCATTGATTTAAAAGCAGACTAGGTGAACTAAATTGTAGCTTAAATTAAGCTACTTCTTCTTTCTTCAACAAGTGACAACAAAACCATTACTCAGCCCCAATCCTAGGTCTTATTTGAGCTTCACTTATATATTTATTATTGTTAGCCTTTCATAACTGAACCCAAAAATAAATTTTAAATGTCTCTTGAAATCCAAAGCCCCACCGAAATCACCACTAACTTCAGTGAACTTTAGACGAGACTTCAGAAGAGAGAAAATGGGGATGGCAGCTGACAACAATCATGTTTTATGCCTTTGTGAGATGTCATGTGATAATTAATTTATTTTCACATGTGTAAAAGCTTTTCACTGAAGAGTTTTGGAATACTTATAGGAATTACCCATGAAAAGAAAATGATACAATAGTGTTTATCTATTCATTGAGTAACAATCTAAGAAAGAAACGTAACTGAAAATTCAGGTTGAAAATGTTCAATGCAAATAAACAACAAGGCAACTCATAAATGCTAGCATCGGAAATAATTCTGTGAATTAAAATAAAAAGATGAGTTTATGAAAAGGAAAGTTTAGACTGAGTGTCTAAAAAGTCTTTCCCTCAGAGAACTCTGCTCATCTCTGGAGTAATCTGCCAGGAGAGCTGTTAGAAGCTCTCTTGGTTTTCTCTTTTAAAACCACCCTGGACAAGACATTGATAACAGAGTATGTTCAGTCTGGCTTTGGCAGGAAGCTAGGATCAGCTGACTTGAATCCTCTCCTTTTCTTACTGCTGTGATTTAAAAAAGTGGTTGCAGAAACCTGCAGCTGTGATGACCTACTGGCCAGATCAAATAACAAGTATTGATTATTTTTCCCCCTATCTTTGGATATCCCAATATTCACTAATATTTATTGCAACATAAGAAAAATTAACATCACTGTAGAAGCTTTGGAGAATGTGATGCAAACAATTCTGCCCATTTTTCACAGAACCAGATGTTTAGCACATGATGTTGAACTACATTACTGACATTTCTTGGCTTAGAGAATTTGGAAATAGTTTCTTCTACATATATCTAAGCATTTTCAGGGTTTTCTTCTCATAAAATTATTGAAAAGATTATACTTCATTTACTTGAAAGGCAAGAGTTGGACAATGGCAAATGCACAAATATATAAATGGCTATAAAAAAATACAAAGCCTATATGTTATAAGCTTTAAGGTCAAACATGTGGTTGTGCAAGCAAGGGATGCAGGTTTCTCAAATGTTACTCTATCATTAAGTACATTAGGCAATTAATTTTCTACTTTCTGTCACTAAAAATATCTCCTTATGTTTGTAAAGCAAACAAAGCTCTATAGCTTTGTTTTAAGACTTTGAGAGAAGTTGGAGGGAAGCCTGTATCAATTTTCAGTGTTCTCATTTGCTGACAAGAAGTGCACAACAAGCTGTAATCACTTCATTCCAAATCAGTATGAGTGTTCATCACACATCTAACAGCAGTTATATTTTTTAAAGGAGACAAATGTATTACTTGCGGTTGAAAAAGCCCAGGATGCTCCACAGTTTCGCTGATCCAGAGGATCGTGAATCCACTCGGGCCATGCATAAGTGGCTGCAAAAAATGCCGGAAACTTTTCTTTTGGAAGTGAGATTCCCTAAAACAAAATGTAGGAGATCTGTATATGCTTCAGTTCTTAATTTTATTGTAAATTTTACCTTAATTTTGTTTTTAGATTTCTTAGGTTTTAAATTGGGAAAGCTTAAAGTATTTGCATTTGTGGTTTCTTGAGTATGCCTGTGGTGGTTACCTGGGCACTGGACCCCATGAGAGCAGGGAGGTTCTGACCCCCCACTAGCTGAGCTGGAAAGTTGAGCTCTGCAACTGCCAGCCTGAATAACCTGTCCAGTTTGTCTCTGATTTTTATCTCAAAAAATAATTCCTGAGGAAACATGCTATTTATGAAACAGTTGGCATTTTTGGGGAAAAACCTTCAGATACAAACAGCAGTGAAGTTAGGTCCCTGTTACCTTATTCTCTTTACACATGGCTGTAGGTAGGCAATTTTAGCTACCGTGAAGGAGAATCAATCAGTACAGTAAATCATTGATTTGTCTTTTACAGAGAGGTTTTTCAATCTTCAGGACTTACTCTCATTCCAGAAGTTTTGAAGTCTGAGGTTGAGCTGATGAGAATTCATGGTTTGCTCACTAAAGCCATTTGGATAGCCATTTTTGGCATCCTCATCTCTCAGGCTCAATTTATGTCCATCAAGCTTTGCACAAATATCTGCATATGCAAGAGGCACCTGATACAACTGCTAATACTTTGTCCTATGTGCAACACATCAAAACCATTGACCCTTTTCTTTGTTAGTGCTGAGCTTTAAGGAACGCTGTACAGGGAAACAGAAATGACCACACAGATTTTCAGCATTAGTCCATCCATCCTAACAGATTTTCTCAAACATCTGGGGATAGTATCTGTTCCAGAGGAAAACACAATATGCAAAATACAATAATCTGTTCCTAAGCAAAATATTCCCTGATGCTTCTTTCGCATAAGCAGGCGTATACCCCTAAGCACAATGGCTTCTGCCCTGGTGAAATTCCTTTATTTTACTTGAATTTACTTAGTTGTTGAATTCTAGGTGTCCTCACTACACTATTTTTTTTTTTTTTAATTGCATGTACGACTTAAAATACCGCATACCTTTTCCTAAGATGATTTAAACATTTGAGGCCAGTTCCCTCAAAGTAATTCAGGACTCTTTACAAATTTGGTTGTATCTAGAGCACTGTGTTGCATACACTGGGATACAGTGTTGCACACCATCCAGCTTGTATACCTGAATTTCCCAGAGCCAAGAAGTGGGCAAGGGAAAAAAAAGAAGCTCAGAATATGGTCCCAACAGACAGATTGATACACTCTGTTCATATGCCCAGACCCAGTAGGTCTCAAGTGCTTGTAGGTTCCATACATTAGATACAGGCAGTGATCCTGAGCATCATTGAAGTATACTGTTTTTTGAATGTTTTTGAAAGTTTTACTCTCATCCATAATAAGCCAGTAATCTTTTAAATATTGCTAAAATACTGATCTTAATATTTTGATCAATCACTTTCAAAAGTCTGCTTTTTTTTCCAAACCTTATTAGATATATGGGACCTGACACCTCAAATGACACACAGAAGACCACACTCGCTAACTTATATTTGTTGTTAATAAGGAAGCACAAACACAAGATTTAAAATATGAAGATGGATCATATGAGTGAAATCTCAGGCAAGCAGCATTTATTCTACATAAGACAACTGTCAACAAGCAAAGAAGCAGAAATTGGCAAAGGTTGTTCAGCACACTCATGTGGGCAACCATTTGCAGTGTTGCAAATGAGGCAGTTAAGAAAAGCCAAATTCTAAATAGATCTTTGGTCTGATTCAATATGTTACTTTACACGTTCCTAAACTGCTGCCAGTATATTCTGTAGCCTTATATTGTAAGTTCCAGAACAAATTCCTCCTTAACTCTCAGTCTTGCCATTTAGAGACTGACCCGTAGCCAGAAACATTAGCTTTTTGTCTGAATAATTGCTACTCTGGTATCAAGAAGCACTGTGACAAATACTAAGTCTAGACAATTATTTCTCAAAGTATGCACCATGGACCAGCATCAGACAGCACAACACAATCAGTAAAATGACTGGCAAACTATTTTTAAACCTTCATATGTATTCTCTGCAGTGCAGCTAGCAGTCTGGCCAAAGCAGAAAAGTGAACATTAAAAAACACTTCAGTTGACTTCTTCAGAAAAGCTAGATGGCCAGTCAGAGTAAAAAAGGCTGAAGATTACTGAATTTGCAAATGTGGAACCAGAGTTTCTGAGGGAAAGCAATATGTTTTACATGGGGGTGTGGGGTGTGGTGTGCATGTTGTTTTGTTGATTGTTTTGTTTTTAGTGTAGGAAAAAAGTACATCACTTTCTCTGTGAAGATAAAATGGGCATTGACGGCTTTCAGTTTGTAAGAGGAAAATGTGCAACTGCTGAGGTTTTTGCTGTGAAAAGCCACACATCAGAGGGACAGTCATTGTACATTGTGTACCTTCTTTTTTTATTTTTTTTTTAATGCGTTACTGAATGAGACACTTCATCCAAATCAGTGACTGATTACTAAACTTAGCATTGAATTTCATTGTAAGATGGCACTTAGGTGAGCACTTGTTGCCAGCAGGTGCAGACCCCACCATTGCAATGTTCCTCTTGCTAGAACATGTGTGCACATGCAGCCCAGACAGCCAACCAAGTCCTGGGCTGCANAATTGTTCCAAACATGTATCACAATGATGCTTGGTTGTTTGTTTGAAGGTTGTCATTTTTGTGCTACAAGAATGATTATAATATCCCCTGCAGTTAGTAAGCATTTTCAAAATGCCTTCTCACATAACACGCGACACTATTAGAAGCTTCATCTTTTTCAGGACTCACAACAGTTTTAGTTGTATATTTAGCTGTTGGTCTGTGCTCAGATCTAGCAATATTCTGCAGCAAAGAACTCAGTTTGGGTTTAGTTCTTGGTTTCATAACCTTGTCTTTTAGGTATTCTACTGTGCCATCATATTAAACTAACTTTCCAGGCATAAGTGTTATCTTATTGAGCAGACATAGTCTAGAGTTCACAACCAAGCTTTTTAAACACTAGTGAGAATTAGGACTCTGCTGTAGATGTAAAGTGATTAACACAGAAGGGCTTTACATTCTTAAATTTCTTTTTTTTCATGCAGTTGGGTAGGGAGCTCCTTCCACACAAAAGTTCTTTTCTCAAGCATCTCCAAAACACAGTAGAAAATAATCAGAAGTGCAGACATTTAGGTATCAGAAACTGTCACTTATTGCCAAAATAGTAGACAAGTAGCATGCTGAAGGAATTTTCTTTAAAGTTGTATTTGATGCATGAGTAGATTTGGTTTTTTTCTTCAACATTAGCAGAGCTGCTAGATTTTAATCAGCTCAGCACAAGATAGAGGAAAACAGTCCTGAATACAAACTGTAGCATTTTTATCAACTAAATAAACGACCTTGCACAAATGACTTCCAGTTCTCTCACTTGCGAAATAGGAAAGGCAACAATAATCCCAGAGAATGAATGAACATTTAATTAGTGCTTATTTACCCATAGTAAGTAACTAGTACCTTGGCCTGCAGATGAATTAGTTCTCAACAAATTCACTTAAAGGCCAAGCCATTAAGATTTGGAGAATGTCTCTGAAAAACAATAAAAAGTCATTATTTCTGAATTTCATCATCCATATCTTTTTATTCTCTTCTGAGCTGTCACATAGTTACAGGTGAAGTTTAATGGAAACACTGTCATGAAAATTCACTTGTTTTATTGTTTGTATGTTTTTTTGGGTTTTTTTTTTTTCACTTAGGACTTTGTGAATGTTCTTGCATGCTTCTCTAAATATCAAATTATTCATACAAGATGAAGTAGGGGCAAGCATCTGTTGTGGTAGGCCGAAGTTGGCCAAAATAGGTCTACATGGGTCCTGGCTTGCCCAAGCAAGTTTTTTCTGCTCTCCCTCCTTCTGCTATGGGGAGAACCAACTGCAGGAAAGAGGACAAAGAATCTGGAGTCACGGAGTCTAAGTACCCTGGCCATTTGCATCCTGTGGTAAACAAGGTACACAGGTTCAGCTTGTGTATGCCTTGTGCAAGGCCTGTGTTCTGCCCTAAAAATGGTAAAGCAATCCTATGGCTTCACCTAATATGGTCACGCTTGGCTAACTGCCATTCTGATTGGCTATTCTGTGTCCAAAGGCCCATTAGTCTTGTGCTGTATTGATAAAAGGAGATGAACAAGTGACACAACCTGCTCTGCCGTTGTATTTGTGCTTGCTGCTTGCTACTGCTTTATTGTACCCTGAACTACCTGGAAACTGCCTGCGTCCAGTTTACCAGGAACAGACTCTAAATGCCTCCACATGATCAGTCTGCTAGCCAGTGTGACATCTGTGCTGAGACTGCACATCACAAGACATCCTGCCTGCGCCTGAAAGCCTCCTGCCAAGACACAAGTCCTGGAGGTACACGGATCAACAAGAGAGATCAGGACCAGGTCAGAGATTATCTGCCTCTTTCCCCAGCAGCCTGGGAAGAATCAGAAGTCTCAGTGGATGACAAGACAGTGACAGAATTACCTGAAAGCATTTGGGTACTGTCTGAAGCTGTAGCTTGCCCTGCAAGTCGGGAGATAATTTTGTGAGTAAATAATTAAAGCCTCTTGTAACTCACCATTGCCTTCTGCCATAAGCAGAAAGGAGCTCCTTGAGCCCATCTAGTGGGCAAGCACTGTACTGACCTCAGAAACCTTCTCTTCCAGTTCAATTGAGTTCAATTAATATTATATTATGACTAGTTATTTCTAGATCCTATGTTATTAACTGTATAAAGTTTCCATGACCGATGTGAAGAACTGAGTATTATTAAAATCAGTGATCGGGGTGGTGAGAGTTCTAAATATTGAATATCAATAAACAATATTAATATTTGAAAATAATCTCTCGCATTAATTAACTCCCCTCCATAACAGTGTCTCTGAGAATGTGGTAGGATGCCTGAATGCTAACTCCATGGCTACTCTTGGTTTTCCAGTTGGAAAGATCTCCCTATTTACCCACAGTGAGCCAAATCCTCGCTATGAAAACGTTGGATCATACAGTGGAACCTACCATGAGTGAAGAAATTTTTTTTTTTTTTTTTTAAGAATTAAATGTGGCAGATAGGAAGTTTCCAAAGCCAGAAAAAGGAATTGTGGTCTTCTAGAAAGCTGTAGAAGGGGACACAATGAGGAACATGGGGACACATTCAGGAACATGTAGAACTTTGCAGAAAGTTTAATTAAAAACATTTCTACATTAGCCCTTGCTAAAGCAGGAACCACTGGAGTGAGAGTGAGAAACCATAAGTAGAAGATGGGCTCATGTGTAATTCAGAGCAGTTTTCTGCAAGCTCAGAAAATTCTCCAGAACCTTGGAAAGTCATGCAGAGATTATTCTTTTATATTTTTAGCTTCTGTAAGTAGAAAGATTTCTTAGAATCCTTTGCAAAGCTTTGCCTTCTAGCAGTATGTAGGAGTTCCTGAGGGCTAAATGCATGAATGAGCAAAGCTGGATTTCTGGAGAAGAATGCATTGAACCTCCTTAGGTGTCTGACAGTGCTAAATGTAGTTGTGTAGTGGCCCATAGATTTTGGTAAAAGAGAATTGAAACAGAAAATATATCTGAGAAATGGATCAGTGGAACAAAGTCTGTAAGTACTGTACAAGTTAAAGAAGCTACAAGGAGTTCAATGACAATTATTCAAAAGGCTGGGCACAATGCAAGACCACTGAGTGATCAGATACTCCATACTGAATGGAGAAAAGGAAATGCCATAAATAGTTTTTTGTAACCTTCCCTTTCTTGTTTTCCTGTGTGGTGTTTGCTTCACCTAGCTAGATACTTAGCAGTGTAGATGCCAATCTTCGCTCTAGGTACATGATATCCACTTTTTGCTTCTGCTGTATTAGCATCACACTGTATTATTCCCCAAGGTAAAAACAACAATGAAAAATAAACCTCAACTCTCCTAAGTCTCAGTGCATGTCACTGGTAAATTTGTTGCAGATACGTAATAAATATCACAATTAAGTCTTCTATGTCATTCCCTTATTTTGACTTGCCATCTGCTGAAATGGATCCTTCTTTGGCTGCAAAGAGTAGTCTAACAAAACTCCAAAGCTTAATTTCTGTCAACTTCTTGCTCTGACAAGTCTCCGTAGTGTTATTTTGAGCAAGCTGACCTAACACTGTGCTGGTGAAGGTAGTTGATTTGTGTGGAACAAAGAAACAGTTAAGGAGAATCATAGAATCGTTTCAGTTGAAAAAGACCTTTACAATCATCAAGTTATTCATCAACCATTATCAAACTAGCAAGTCTGGTGCCAAACCACACTCTGTAGCACCACATCTATGCATCTTTTTTAAACACCTCCAAGCGGGGTAGGGATCCAAGCCCCTCTGCGGGGAGCCTATTCCAGTTTTTTATAACCTTTTCAGTGAGAATATTTCTTCCAACATCCAATCTACATCACCTCTGGTACAACCTGAGGCCGTTTCCTCATCCTATCACTTCTTAATATGAAGAAGAGACCAACATCCACCTCACTTCAACCTCCTTTCAGAGAGTTGTAAAGGTCACTTTCCCGCCTCCTTTTCTCTAAGTTAAACCATCCCTGTTCCCTCAGCTGCTCCTCATAAGACCTGTTCTCCAGAGCGTTCACCATCTGTGCTGTCATTCTCTGGACCTACTCCAGCACCTCAATGTCTTTCCTATAGTGAGGGCCCCAGAATCAAACACAGGACTCAAGGTGTGACCTCACCAGTGCTGAGTACAGGGCCATGATCACTTCCCTGATCCTGCTTGTCACACTTTTCCTGATACAGCTCAGAATGCTCCTGGCTTCTTGACCACCTGATCACACTGCTGTCTCATTTTCAGCTGGCTATTCATCACCTCTAGGTCTTTCTCTGCCAGGAAGCTTCCCAGCCACTCTTTCCTAAGCCCATAGCGTGGCATGTGGTTGTTGTTATCCAGGTACTGGACCCAGCACTTGACCTTGAATCTCATATAAGATAGCTTGGAGAACTATTCTGGGAACTTCATATTCAACATGAAGCATTTCGAGTTAGATCCTTGAATCATAATAGTATAAATCCCCATGTTTATTTTTCCACTTGATAAAGTTATTTTAAAAATTAACTACTGTGGATGATACTTACTGGAGTTTCTCTCATATTCAACAAAGAATGAGATGGAGGAAATGTGCCAAGGCGCTTTTTGAAACCTTCTTCCAGTGTCATTCCCCAGAACTGACTGTAGTTGTCAGCTTTCCATCTTCCTCACAGATGGAAAATAAACAAAATCCAGATTAGAGATACAACTGATGTTAATACTTTGCTCCTTTGTAAGAGCACCACTTACAATAACATGCAAAAATATTTTTTACCAGTTACATTTCATAGCCTTGTATTCAATATGCATGAGAAAATACTTATCATGCACTCTTAACTCAGATGAGTGTAGGATAGAGCACATAATTTTGTCAGCCTGCAGAAGACAAGCATGCAACACTTCAATGTACCAGAAAACAAGATGCTCAGTCATAACAATTACTGTTAGCTTGATGTTATGCTCAAATTACAGTTCAGACCAGATGCCCACAGAGAACTAATGGCTTCATGTAATGAGTTGCATAGCTTTCCAGTTCTGGTGCACTACCAGACATTGTTGAACCCAGCAGAAACCCCAGATGACACACTCTGACAATAGCCAGACTGAGAGAAAGGGTTCCCCACGGAGCCCTGATGGGACGCGCTCATGAGGGCAGAGAGATTTGGTGGATGTTGATCTACTACTCTCCGTCATCTTAGGAAGATCACAGGGAACAGGAGAGGTGCTACAGACCAGTCAGCCTCACCCTCTAGCAAACATTACCACTGACAAGAGACAGACAAAGGGTTCCAGGTACCTAACTCTATCCTAACTCAGTTGGTTTGGATGTCACCCATGAAATACAAAATGTTTCAGCACTGAGTCATAGACTGGATAGGCTTCCACAGTGAATGTAACGCCTCAGCTCCTAGGGAGGCAATCCTTTTATCCGTCTCAGTAAAGGGCCAGCAAGCTTCTCAGGCACAGCTTCAGTGCTGGGGTGTCACTAACTACTCTGCAGTACCTGAGTGAGAGAAGTGACAACTGGTAGCAAGAGAAACACTGACCCCACAAGTTCTGATACCTTGGTCCTCATTTATCCTATTATCCTACTCTCTCCACACACTACCTAGACTTACGTTATGTGAAACAATGCTCTTGAGAGAAGAGAAAAGAAGAAATAGCTGTCCCAGGTAAGAAATAAAGACAAGAATAAAGGAAGATGGCCTAAATAAGTATTAGGGGGAGGGGGAGGGGAGGCAGAGATACTAAATTTGCGACAATGTTTTAGATAGCAGTTTATAATGTCAACTATTTTCAGCATCTTTCCATTTAAAACTCTATAATCTGCCAGAAATCTAGGAAAGTTTCACAGATGTACAGTTACTGTCAAAGTGCAGTAATATTATTGGGGAATGAAGGGACAGAGAGGACTGCATACCTTGTAATTTGCACATACATACAGTGACCAATGCAGTGATTCACAACAAAACCTTAAAATAAAGGTGTTCTCACCCATAATCTCCAGAATTGATGTGTTGAACTAAGTCTTGGCGAACAAGGCACACTTCCTTTGAACACTTCCAGAGGCTGTGGAAGCATTTGCTGAAAGGGCAAGAATATCACTGAGCAGAAAATTAATTGTGAAAGAAAAAACATCCTCTCTAACAGCAGGAGTGAAAGGGAGGGAAAAAAAAGAGAGGGGAGAAAAACAAAAGTGTAAACAATATGAATGTTACATAGCATTTATGAAAAGAAATTCTGCTTCTTGTTACTTCACTACCTAGTGAATTGTAACTGAAACAAGGTGGAAAGGTTTACAGCCTGTAGGAAAAGTCATATTTGAAACTTTTTGTTTCCAGCTTTGTGAGACCAAACTAGGGAAAAAAGCAAATGTTCTGTAAATGAGATATTTTAAGGAAGTATCACTCTGGAAACCCAGAAAGGAACCATGTGGCTGTAAACACCTTGCTCCAAGGTCCTAGAGCTAAAGTCAGGGCAGTGTAAGCTCCTGTTTAAATGAGTGTTGCTAGAGGCCACTGGGATGCCCTGGGACTGGAGGTGGCCCAGGCAGCCAGCCTCCAAGGCCATCAGCAGCTCTCCTGTGCCTGCACTGTCCGCTTCTGTACCAATGGAGAGAAAGGGATACTAAAATAGTACATCTTTTTCCTCAATAAATATACATATATAAGTACAACGTATCTTCTTCCTTTATGAAATAAAGTCTCATCACTAATGCCAAAGAAACAGAGGAAGGCAGTCCTACATAATCCCCTAAACTTCAACTATATTTGCTTTGTCTGCATTCAAGTTGATGTCCTGGTCTAAGCTAAAACCAGGTCAGAGCCAGTAGATTGACTTAGCAGAATTAGGCCACTGAAGAGGAGTTTTCAGTAGTCTCATTGTCATATCTCAATTGGAAAGTGCATTGACCTCTTACTACTCTTCTAAATTGGTTCTAATCTAGTTCTACAATACCGTAACACAGCAGTACTCTTCCAACAATTTTGATCTAATTACATGTTTAATATGAATTTAAGGATGCTCACTACCTCAGTTCCTCTTTTATGGCATATGCTAAATAAAATTCAGTTTGCTGTTCTCTGAAACGTTACCAGGAATTGCAGTTGTCTTTAATTATTGCTCCTTCTCCATAATATCGGCCATCTTTATAACAACCTGTCAATATAACATATAGATGTGAGAAGGAAAAAAAAAAAATCATTTTTAAGTGAATTAATTCAAAGCTCTCCTTACTATTGAATTAACTCTTTGTGTGATATTTAGCTGAAAGTCAGTAACATCTATCTCCAGTTTCTAAGAAGTAATGAAAGCAGTTTGCAGCATTTTAATCTCTTCCAGATACCTTATCATTCATAGTAAATAAAATCAGTAACAGATTCAAAACACTAATTAAAAAAAAATATGCAAATAAAGTTAATACTTCAAATAAGCTTATTTTCCAGTAATAAACTTTAAAGTATTACACTTATAATAAAAATAATTTTCTAATTGCAGTTAAAATAGAAATGAGCATTTTTGGTTGCAGAATTAATAAAAACTAATAGCTATTCTAAATCTTTTGGAATACATTCTTCTTCTCCACGAGTTTAATTCCTCCATAGTTAATTTCATACCAAAGCACAGAGGTAGACTAGAGCTTATGAATTAATTATATGTCCATCTTTTCCTGTTAGCTAGCACAGACTTAGGTAAAGGATATTAGCGTAAGCTGAGGCCCAAAGTGTCTGTTCTAATTCAGCTTTTGCTAAAAGCCAAGATATTTTTTGGAGAATACCCAAAGCAAATTACTTCAGTGTCACAGTTTCTCACAGTCAGCCACAAAGTTGGCATCAGATAGTAGCTGCACTGAGGCATCAAGCAAGACATTTCGAATATATCAAGGGAAGAAAGTATTGATGCAGCACCTGAGTGACAGGATGAAGCCTCACAAGAGCCCTGCTGACATGCCTGAAAAAACAAACTGGAAAAGGACAGAAGCTTTCTAATAATGTATATTTATGGAATCAAAGATTAAATCCATATAATTTCTTTTGTCCAACCAAATTAAAATTCAGAGGGCTAGGAGTGCTGCCTGAGGCATCAGTGGCGGAGAGCAGAGCTAAAACACACTGTTTGCATGAGAATGCAGTGAAATTTTCTGGTCATGACTATATTAGGTTGAAATATTAGTATATTAAGTGGGAAATCAATTAATGTGAAGATGCAGCCTGGGGATTTCTTATGAAAGAGTTTATATGGTTTAATAATCATAGCTGGAAAGAAGAGCATTTGATAAATTAAGATTTTCTTCTCAGTCCAGGTGTTCTTTGACAATTCATACTTCATTTGCTTCTAGTAGTGATGCAAATAATTCTGCCAGTGAATTGTCTCTAGGTTTACTCACTTGCAGGCTAGATCTTGAATGTGTAGGCTAATAGCAATTAACAATCCACAAGTCTGAGATCCAGTGTTTTGAGTCTGACAGATTTTTTTATCATCAGAGTAATTGAAACAAAAGCGTAATATAAATAATAAATAGAATCAATAACTAAAACTGAAATAGTTCTAATAACAAAATGTAAACTAATATTTTTTTAAAACCTGGATTTCTATTCAATATTTAAGTCAGGGATATGCACAATTTTCTCTGAAACTTCACAAAAAAGCATGAAAACATAAAGGCAAAGTCAAATCTGTTCCAGAGTGTTAAATCAAGACTGGCCCTCAGCAAGGTGCACTGTCATTGAAAAAGTCACAGTGTAGCTTACTGCTGCAGTAGACTAAGTCAACAAATAAATGGGAATCCAGGAATAAAGCATTGAGCAGTTTTATTGCTCCTCATTCCAGCCTACGTAAAGCACTTCAGTTTCTTGGTTTATTTAAAGAAATATGACTCAGGAAGCACTGAGAGCAAAACCACAGGCAATCAAAAGATCAAAATCTTTCAGGTGAAGAGTACTTTGTTGTATATGTGCTTCTAGCGCTTAACCAATTCTTAGCCAAAGACAGGAGTATAGTCTCAGTTACCAGAAGTCAGCTAATAAACTTACATCATTTATAAAATTCTTCATAGTTTGCTTAATCTTCAGGTATTCGGTTCTTCTTTTTTTATCCATTTTTCTGTTCCAGTTAGACTTTCTTTTGCCTATTCATCATTCATTTCTAGAAAACTCCTTTAGCGTAATTTTTTTTTTCCTTCTGCTGTACTTCAGCTGTGTTATTATTCTCCTTCTACCTTTTAAATCTCTTATGTAACAAATATCTGATAAACAGATTTTTAAAAGCTGCAGACTTTCCATCTGAGAAGCACTTTGAGGATTAGATCAACAAGATCTTTTGGTTATGAGATGAGATACAACTCACCCACGGGACAAATAAAGGTGCTTAAATTGAGTAAATATAATTGCTACCTCTGACAGGTATGTGCAGTCCAGGAGATACAAAACAGTGAACACACATGCATGTAGTGATTCATTTCCATCAAACAATTTGCCAGACTAGACCCACAGGCTGTCAACTCTGGAGCAGAAACACTGCTAAATGTTTATGCGAGAGCTTATAACAACCACCCCCTGATCTGCTGAAAATAATATACATCACTGCACCAAATAAACATGAAGCAAAAGCCTTTGCTTACAGAAATAGTAAAACATTCCTTTAGTTGATTAGAAACACTTTGAAAAATCAAATTTATTACACAGCATTTCTATCACTCCCACTTATCAGATTTTGGCTGCATGCCTGTCTTAAGAGAATTGCCTTCTGAAGAGCTTGTGGTCTGAGTGTTGGAATGCTAACAGCAGGGGTGTTGAAAAGAAATGGTTCATTTTTATAGCTTTGGTAGTAGGTTTGGGGGGGGGTGGGGGCTTGTTCGGTTTTATCTTAGATTTTTGAAAGTTTGGTACAGTCTCCACATTTTCAGGTTGATTTGATCTACCGATAATATGAAGATACATAGTCTTAAAATCCACAGTTCCAAACTTTTCCCACCAGCAGAGTCTTGGCCTGTGTGGGAACTAAGGGAGCAACAACTGTTTGTAAATAGTTGGGTTTTTTTGCAATTTCTAGTTCTAAAACATATAGACTGAGTTTAAATAGTCCTGGAGGAACTTCCACCACAAACTGGCAAGAAACTAATATATGCCAGAAATCCTTTTTCTAGCAGCATCCGTTCATGTACCAATGCACCTGAGCTGTTGCATGAAAAATAGTGTCTCACAGGAAAGCTTTGCTGGATCAAAACTGTTGCAGGACACATCAGAGCACTGACATCAAGGACAATCCTCATTTTTCTTGATGAGTTATTTGTGCTGACAGATACAAAAATTTAGACTTTGTTATTCATCTCGTATTAATCTGTGAAGCTCAAATTGTTGAGATTACGCTAATTTTGACTCATGAGGTTATCTCTGAGAAATTTCAGGTGAAACGGAAGTTCCATCTTAAGAACTGTAATCTAATCACCTCTAAAAATATGTGCCCAAAGAAATAACAGAAAACAAATATCTTACTCCAGTTTCATATCTAGTGTCTTTGCTCACTATCTCTTTAGTCACTTTCTTAGGATGTGTACACTCTAATCAGTAATTTTACTTCCAAATATATATTTATCATGATTCATTAATGCCAAATGAGCATTTTCTCTATACCTACCTGATGCTGGAGGTGGCCAAGGCTCATCTGACCTGGTGGGCTCAACAACAGGGTGGTCACAGACTTCCCAGTAGTCACCACAACAGTCTACAGGGCCAGGAGAGCCTGAGGCACAGAACTGGTCACAGTAGCATATAGCTGCTTTGGAGACAATGCTAAAGCTGCAGCCATCATCTCTTCCTGTGCAACAGCCTCTTATCCTGCAAGACCTTCCCTGATAAAGACTCCTTTTTAGCCTGCTCCACTTTGCAGAACTGCCATCTTCAACAGAGTAAAGCCCTCGGGGGAAGTTTCTTCTAGAGTCAAGATGCCTTGCCATCCAAACTTCAGCTGCAATGCAATATAAGAGCAATATCTGACTTTTGAGCCACATTCTTCTGCCTCTAGCAGCTTTTTTTGAAGCTCACTGTGCTTCACCTTATCAGTAAATGTTCATGTATTTCATATGTGATACCTTCAGTTAGTATTCAGAAAGAAATCTGAACAGAAGTTGCAGACTGTGGTGTTCTAGGAAAACTCTGTTAATTATTAGTCAGACATGTTGTAAACTGATTTGTTTGGCCAAGATACAGGGATACTGGAAACAGAGCCACAAATATTCATTTATCATTATGAAACACTGGGTGCATTCTTTTGCAAGTGAGGAAGTTTATCGTAAAAGTTTCAGAATACACAGAGTCAAATATTTTAGTTCTTTAAACTCCTAAAATCAAAACAATGTGAAGAATGAGTTCACAGAGATAAAGGGAACTCTCTTTCTTCCGGCCTTCATTTACCTGTAGCTAATATGTCCTCTAGGGAAACTATAGAACATTTAGATCATGTTTCATCTACATTGTCCTTTCTGATATGCATGTCTATATCATTACAGTAAATGTATCCTGTATCTCCCATTTCAATTTTGTTTCCAGTGATCTAGCCTAGATTTATAAGCTTCATTTTGCACTGGTTACTATGGGCAAATTCAGAAAATCTCAGGTGATACTCAGGATTCATTATTACCCAGGGAAATGTTATGGAAGGGGTAATTAATTACTGTGAGACGATATTTTNGGCCATATTGGGTGAAGCCATAGGCTTGCTTTGCCCTTTTTTGGGCAGATCACGGACTTTGCATAAGGCGACCATGTGCACCTTGTTTACCACAGTTACTGGGCAGACCCCAGACCTCAGACTTAGTGGCTCCAGGTTCTTTGTCCCTTTTCCCGCGGTTGCTCTCCCCAAAACAGAAGGAGGGAGAGCAGAAAAACATGCCTGGGCAAGCCAGGACCTGTACAAGCCTAATTTGGCCTATTTAGGCCTACCACGACAGGATACTCCTTTAAGGTTCACATTTCTTCAGTCAAAATGAACTTGGCAATCATTTTTGAAATCCCTATAAATACCCACTGATGAGTGTTTATTCTTATTTTAAAAGGAAATGGCTGTATTAATAAAACCACAAAGAAAATCAGGGCAGATATCAAGAGACAAGTCTAACAGCCTTTACTACTTGATCTCCACATTTTTGGGCAGCAGACCTAAAGAAACATTCCAAAACTTAAAAGACTCAGAAAAAAAGAAGCAAAGAACTTTGAAGCTCCTAGCAGAGATAACTAAATCGCAAAAAAAAAAAAAAATCCGTTTCGAATCTGAACTGTTACAAGACAAATTCAGCCTTCAAAGTTGAAAAAGCAGAGGTAAAAAAACACTCACCCTTATGTCTCCATTTTGTAAATGAGAAGAAACTGGAAAAGCTGATGGTAGAATGTTTTCCAAGGAATGCAGAAGATCTCACCCTTTGTGATGTCAGAAGGCCAGCTGCAGAAAATCAAAGTATCAAAGGACAGCTGCTTTGAAAGCACAACTGGTTTGTGTGCATCACCGTGAACAGCAGAGACATTAGGAGGAAATGTGTGTATGTGTGCTTATGTTTGCATTTGTGGGCTTGTAATCCAAGTGCTCAAGTCTTTAATACAATTTCTTGCAAGCAGTACTTTAATTGAACCTGCCTCCCACACTGCCCCATCACAGCTAAAGACTACAGACGAGGGAAAACTGTACCAGAGCACACAATGTTTATTTTGCTCCGTTGCTAGCTATCCTCTGTGTGGAAATTATTAGAAAGGCCAAGGTCAAGAGCATGCAATCACTGTACATCACATGATGGGACATGAATCCTAGCTTTCAATTTTTCTTTTAATTTTTTTTTTCAGTAAGTTTTATATATGAGACAAAAATCTGAACAACATTGAGTCTGTTGCTGACTTCTATAATGCATCAAATATAATGTGAGAAAGATGAGAAAAGACATGTTCATGGAAACTCAAGTGATAATCCATCTCTTTTCCTTATGTCTAGGCAGCTCCATTAATTCCAACAGAATGACTCCCGATTTGCACTGATATTAGCAAAATGTGAATCTTCTTCTTTTACAAAATTATCTCCTTGCCCTGAAAGCATATGAAAGGAAAAAAAAAACCACCATGTGTAACAAGTGGAATCACCAGTGAGATTATGGAAACAAGTGCATCTGTGTTTTAAGTTACAGACCTCTGGATTTGTTTAGTGGTTTGGGGTTTGGTTTTTTGTTTGGTTGTTTGATTGGGGTTTTTTGTTCATTGGGTTTTGTTTTTTGTTTGTTGGTTTGATTTGGGATATTGGGTTGTTGGGTTGTTTTTTTTTTCAGTTTTAAAGAATTACTTATGATTAAAAAAACTCAAAGGGTTTCCTTTGAAATTATGTGGGATAGTTTACTCAAGAATTAAATTTATTTTAAAGTAATACAAAAGTGTAGCTTGTGCTTCTAAACAGCTTTGTTTTGTAACAAAAATAAACTGTGCCAAAATTTAATAGAATTCAGTTTTCCAAATTGTTGAAATATGTTGAAATCTTAAAACACACCTGTGAATTAATTTGATTGTGGTTCAATAAATATTTTTATTTCAGTACCTTCCTTCATAAACAAAAGTAGCTCTCTGTTCAGTGCCTGGAAGCACTCATTGACTTACCTGCAACTATTTAGAAAGAGTTAAACATGACTCTTTCTCTCTATTGAAGATTGACTTATTTCAAGCATAACAGCTCTGCTAAGCATTTGAGTCCTAGTCCTAGTTCTACTCTGCATATTTAACACAAAAATATCTGACTTGTATCTGTTTCAGCACTATCTCTTATCTACCCTTGAGCTTCAAAAAACACCACACGTTTTTCAGGAATTCAAATATTAGTATCACTGAACAATTGATGGACTGAAAAAAACAAACAAACGAACCCCACACAATCATTTAAATTATCCAAGAATCTCTCTAAACCTGGAAATAGACTATTCCACAACCTTTCTTTCAAAGTCTCCCTGATTTGTTTGAATTTGATTTGATTGTTTTTTGGAATCATAATCCAATTCTCATTTCTAATCACTTTCAGAGTAGAGGTGATAACAGTGACTAACAAGCCTCTGAATGATAAAGAACAGATAGCAGATCCCAGTCCATCAGAAGACCCAGACCCATCAGGAATATTGCAATAGTGCTACCTCATGCCAGGCAAATGGAGCAACTCCTGGCCTGTATAGGAAGAAACCAGAATACCAGAGCCAAATTCAGTTATCTGTCAGTACAAAACATACCACTGATTTGTAACATCTGCAATAGTTTGTATTTATTAGTCTTTATTATTAATGGCTACAGTACAGTAATAATTCTTAAAGCAAAGCTGCTTCATCAAAAGTATTATCCTACAATGTCTTCTCTCTCCCATGTGCTAAGAGTAAGATTTATCCTCCCAAATTGTGAGTGACTATCTTTGGACAGTCTCCTACCAAAGGAAAGCTATGCACTAAAGTGATTTTCTCACTGTCAGTGTGCTGTCTGTGTGTTTGGAGAAGGCACAGGAATGTGCTTTCATGCTGTTTGGCAGCTCACTGCTGTGGGTTTTTGGCATTGTTTCAAGCAGTGCCACTTTGAATTCAAACATTTCAGGATCGCCTATCTCAATTCTTACAATGCTAATCCAGCTTGTGTCTAGTTCAGAATAATGGGTGACAAATTTCATCAGATGTCTGAGTCCTGCCACAGTGCAACTTGTTAAACTCAGTCTCTGGGACCAAGGCACCTGGTTCCTCATACATTTAAATCAACAGATTTAAAGTCAGAATCAGAGGAAGAGAAACTGACTCCCAGTTGCACACACCAAAGAAATCTCATTCACAGATTCAAACACAATGCTCAAGCATTCAAAATCAACAACCGCAGACAAAAAGATTACTTTATCGGTGTCACATTGTATCAGGTGGTTGCTACAGCCACATAACCTTTTTTACTCTTCCCATCACAATAATTCATCATGCTTGCTTCCCAACCTAGTTGTATCACCTGTTTAAACTTAAAGTGGCAGGTGCCATCTCATTCTTCTTACCAATAGCCCTGAAGTCAGGCTACTCTTAGCTAGGGCACAGAGCTGTGCAACACCAAACCTTTGGATCCCAGAGATCTGAACCCTTGGGCCAAGGGCTGTCCTTAACCTGAAGCAGCAGCAACCAAACTATCAAATAATGAATTCTAACCCTCCTTCCCATTGCCTATTCTTTGTCACTGCCCAGATACACCACCTATGCTAGGCAAATCTTCCTTCTGACCACTTGGGCCAGCTTTAATAAGTTGGAAAGTTTTGCTAGATTTGGTTTTAGCACACAGCAGCAGAAACGTCACAAGCATAGGCAGGATTGGATGAACACTATCAGACTGTAAGAGAGAATGAGGGAATAAAGGGAACCGTGAGCTCCTAGTAAACAGAAGCAGTTGTGATCCTGAGGGGAATGTGTATTTTAAAGGAAACATTATGAATAAAAGTAAGATAGAGGCATGAGAACTTTGACTAACTAGATTATACTATTGAATAAATAGCATCCATTCATTTTATAGTGCTACTGAAAAAACAACCAACTTAGCTGGTTTAATTTTGCTCTTTATAATCTTTCCTTAAAGAATGTTTTCTGTTAATAGTCCTTTTCATTAATTTCTCAGGATAGATTTCCAATTGCCAATATGTGTAATTGCCAATATACTTTCATTTTTCGTTCACAAACAGAAGCTGCTTGAACAGTTAAGGAAACAATTTTTTAAACTATGAACAGGTGAGCAAAAATCACAAACCCAGAGGTCACAAAAGGGTTCCTCTTTTGCCTTTTCTGTAATCCTAGTCCTTTCTCTTGTGCTTGTTCCATGTATGGGCTAAAGTCTATCCCCTAATTTAAATTTAAGCCATACATGTGAATAACTCTCTTGGCTAGACATGCTAGATGAGATTTGAGCTTTACAAAATTGAAACTAAAGAAAAGAAAACAGTTTTTGGAAAATTTTGGGAACAAAGGAAACGCTTTGAAAAACTGGACAGGAAAACTTACCAAGGCTTTTGAGAATCAAACGTTCTAAATATGAATTTTGTCTACTTCAGTGCTCTACTAAAACCAAGAAATATTATTAGGTCCTTGGTGAATAAACCTTATACAATCTTTATAATGCATTTATAGCCATAAATGTGTCTATATGTACAGACTTATATCTGTGGTTTCTTTTTTTTTTTTTTAATTTGTCAATTTTTTTTTTTGCTATATTTACCTGTATGTGCTGATTTCTGTCCCCAGGCATTCCCTCTTAACACTCTGAAATGTTTTTCTACATTTTTTTTCACCATCAGGTTAATGGGTGTGCTGATCACCTAACTGCTATTATTTTTCCACTGAGAAAAGTAACTAATACAAGCCCAAATCTTAGACGTCTACCAATCCGTTCATGGCATTCTGAAAGATACTTGTGTTTCTATAGCAAGAGAAGAATGTATATTTTACCAATAGAGACTCACTGATTTCTGAACTTCTGTTCTCACAGTTTCAGAGTTCAAAGGTTTAAATGCAACCTGGGTTGAAATTACATCAGATCAAATACTGTGAGAGGCTAAGTAGCCTAAGGACTATTCCATTTAAACTGTTTTTAATTATAATATTTTAACTGATGATAATATTTTATAAATTAATTCATTGCATTAATGTTAATGAAAGCAGCAGCAATTCTCATTAAAATACTAGTCTTAAGGACAACACATACAGTGTGTCAGGAAGGAAAACACTCCTGCACTCCAGAACAGGACTGCGACACAGAAGCCCTGAACATAGTGGTTCAGAGGATCAAGGGATCAGGGAGAAGGCAGTTGACTTATGCAAACATAAGTAGTCAGGTTCCCTAGGCTTTTATATTGTATTTTGGAAGCAATCTGTTTAAGATTTAGCTTAGGGTCAAAAAACCAACACTGTATACTGGAGAAGAAAGCAGGAAGAGGAACACATCAAGTAGCTCTGTCTGCATTTACCAGCTGGCAGGGACTCTGCCTGACCAAAAGGGCCGTGAATATTGTATGGCAGGGAAGACTCAATGTGCATGCTGATTGCTTAATCACGAATATGAATAATTCTTGGAGGATTTCACAAGGCAAAAATATCTGTGTTGGTGGCAAAATGGGACCAAGGGTAAGACTGAGGGAATATTCCTTTCCCAATGATGCTGGCATTTGTTCTCAGCTATTTGAAATATGTGGAGACAGATTTAGAGGACTAAAAAGAATAATTAATATGTGAACTTTGCAATAAAAATATGGCTTTATTTAATTTCAAATTTTATGTTATTTCTAAAGAAAATATGCTGTGTTATATGGAGCAACTCTTAAACCAGCAAGCACTTTAAGAAATGATACTTCAGTATGGCACATTCACATGTGTATCTCTGGGGTTAATTATCCTAGTACATACAATTACCTCGGGAAAGAACATTTGGTTGTTATTACAGCTTTGCAATTAGCATACTGGCAGCAAATAAAAAATAAGAGAAGAAAATAAAAAGAAATGGTGTTTCAGATAACATTTGTGCTGTGGATGGCTTCTCAGTACAGCAACAGGCCTCAAAATACTCCACAGTTTTAGCTCTTCTCCCTAATTCAAGGCTGCAAAAGAAGAATTTTCTTATGAGCACAAGTCATTAACAACACAGATTAATAAACTGTATAACATACACTGAGGTCATCTAGTTCTCTTAATTTGTACAACCCAATGATCAGGGTAACAAACGTATCTCATAATTCCACAAGAAAAAAAAATAATCCTAAAGACATATTCAGCCATTTATTTTGTACTACAGCAATTTTCACTTAGTTTGGGGTGCATTAAATGAAGTGTGGCCAGAAGATTGACAGAGGTTCTTCTCTCCCTCTACACTGCCCTGGTGAGACCTCACCTGGAATATTGTGTTCAGTTTTGGGCTTCCCAGTTCAGGAGGGACAGGAATCTACTTGGAAGAGTCCAGTGCACAGCTATGAAGATGATTAAGGGGCTGGAGCACTGTTGTATGAGGAGAGACTGAGGGACCTGGGGCTATTGGTTTGGTGAAGAGAAGACTTCGAGGG
>WBNM01013767.1:8926-19467 GCA_013399055.1 Ramphastos sulfuratus
CAAGAAGGCTGCAGAGAGACTGTTTGCAAAGGGCTGCAGGGACAGGATGAGGGCAATGGCTCAAAGTAGAGCAGAGCAGCTTGAGATTGGATGTTAGGAACAGGTTCTGCAGCAGGAGGCTGCTGGAACACTGCAACAGGTTGCCCAGGGAGGTGGTTGTGTGCCCATGGCTGGAGATGTTGAAGGTGAGGCTGGAGACAGCTGTGGGCAACCTGCTCTAGTGGAGGATGTCCCTGCTGAGTGCAGAGGGGGTTGGGCTGGATGAGCTTTGGAGTCTCTTCTAACCCAGCCCATTCTGTGATTCTATGATATTTCCTTCTCTGATTCTATGATATTTCCTGGCAGGAGCAGACATGGACATTGCCATCTCACAGCTTAAAGCTATCCATCTGCTTTCAAGGGACAATTAATCATCCTCTTTCCCTTTCCCTCCTCCCAGACAGCACTCGATGCCATTCCCAATAATCAGCTAATATGCAACACAATTGATTCCCATGTGGAGGAACCCAGATGAGGTTTTGCCTACCAAATCAATAAAATTAGTCTGTGTGTGTGTGTAAAACTCACTCTATATGAAATGAGTGACAGACTAAAAGGATACAGCTGCAAACCAGAAATGTGGTAGTGTTCTCAGTGGGAGTAAGTTTGTGGAGTCTCTGGGGAGTAATCTGGGCTCCCCAGAGAGGTTGTGGAGTCTCCTTCTCTGAAGCTTTCCCAGCCCTGTCTGGATATGTTCCTGTGCAACCTGTGCTGGATTCATAGAATGGTAATGTTGGAAGGGACCTCAAGGATCATCCAGTTCCAACCCCCTGCCATAGGCAGGGACACCTCCCACTAGCACAGGTCACTCAAGGCCTCATCCAACCTGGCCTTGACCATCTCCAGGGAGGGAGCAGCCACAGCCTCCCTGGGCAACCTGTGCCAGTGTCTCACCACCCTCACTGTAAACAACTTCCTCCTAGCATCCAGTCTAAATCTTCCCTCTACCAGTTCAAACCCATTGCCCTTGTCCTGGCATGACAAGACCTTGTCAATAGTCCCTCCCCAGCCTTCCTGGAGCCCCCTTCAGATCCTGGAAGGCCACTCCAAGCTCTCCTGGAAGCCTTCTCCTCTCCAGGCTGCAGAGCCCCAACTCTCTCAGCCTGTCCTCACAGCAGAGCTGCTGCAGCCCTCTCAGCATCTTGGTNGGAACTCATCCAGACAGGCTTTGAAAGTCTCCAGAGAGGGAGATATTAGAACAGATCAAAGGAGAAGCCAAAGGCAGCAGTGTCACAGACCAGAGTGGGACAAATTGTTGACATTTGAGCTTTTCATCCCTCTCAGCAAACCAATGAGTGATGTAGACTTCATCATTATGTTCTTTTTATACCCAGTGATCTAAATTCTCTCATTAAGATATTCCAGTTAGCCTCAAACCTAGTGCAGATCACACAAGAACACATCATCTGTGTATAAATATCACTGGTGGCATTGTACCAGCTGTAATGAAACCACAGGCTCACAGGATGTTAGGGGTTGGAAGGGACCTCCAGAGATCTTCCAGTCCAACCTCCCTACCAGAGCAGGAGCAGAGAATCCAGCACAGGTCACACAGGAACACATCCAGACAGGGCTGGAAAGGCTCCAGAGAAGGAGACTCCACAGCCTCTCTGGGCAGCCTGTGCCAGGGCTCTGGGACCCTTACAGTCAGGAAGTTCTTGCTCATGTTGAGGTGGAACCTCCTGTGTTGTAGTTTCCATCCCTTGCCCTGTGCCAGGGCACAAGTGAGCAGAGGCTGTCCCTGTCCCTTCCTTCCTACCTGTACTAATGAGAGGTGTCCCTGCCTATGGCAGGGGGTTGGAACTAGATGATCCTTGAGATCCCTTCCAACCTTACCATTGTATGATTCTATGATTCTATAATTCTATGATTCTATGATTCTATAATTCTATGATTCTATGATTCCTGCCCCCAGCCCTCAGCTATTTACAGGCATTGAGCAGATCCTCTCAGGCTTCCCAAGTCCAGACTCAACAGCCCCAGGGCTCTCAGCCTCTGCTCCTCAGGCAGTGCTGCAGACCTTTGGGCACTGCAGCCTTGGATGGACCACAGCTGCTTGTGCTCCACGCTCCAGGAGTGCAGAGAGGCTGAGAAAGCCTCTTTGCTTTATCCTTTGGTCAAAGGGTCAGAAGCACTCATGGTGCAAACTAATGTGAAGAAGGTTTGAGCTGAAGATTTTGGCAGTATTTGCAGTGCAGTAACAATCTGAAGGCTGATGGATGAATTTGCATCTGGCTTGTTAAGCCCTGATGGTTTCTCCAAGGCTGCTGATCCTTTAAAGCAGTTTCTGAAGAGCAGGATGCTGCCTGGCAGGGAGAGGAGGGTTTCTCCTGTCCCTTGGCTGGGATTTCAGACTCACATTGTGCAAACCCAGAGGTGACAGTGATACAGAGCTGCTTTCCTAGGGCCTGTCTGCAAAGAAGAGGGTTTCTTTCTCAAGTTTCTATTTGGGATTGTTCCTCAATCAGCTCATTCAGAAGATGGCTCTCCAATTTCTGAATGAGTGTACACAGAGTGTAGAACTGCAGCTTCCAGCAGCTGACTGGCTTTAGGTTCCTAATTCCTCACTGGCTTGCAAGTGTAACTTCTCTCTCAGAACCCAGTCGTGGTCCCACTGGTGTCAGTGAGATGGGTTTTAGCTCTAACTCTCACATGAAACCCAGAGTAATTTATGTGGATAGAAGCATAGAATTGTCAGGGCTGGAAGGCACCTCAAGGATCTTCTAGCTTCAGCCTCCCTGCCATGGACAGGGACACATTCCACCAGATCAAGTTGCCCAGAGCCTCATCCAGCCTGGCCTTAAACACCTCTAGGGATGAGGCTTCCACCACCTCCCTGGGCAACCTGTGCCAGGCTCTCACCACCCTCATGCTGAACAACTTCCTAACATCCAGTCTGAATCTATCACTTCTGGGTTTGCTGAATTCCCTCCAGTCCTATCAGTACCTGACACCCTAAAAAGTCCCTCCCCAACTTTCTTGTAGCCCACTTCAGATACTGNACACTCTGTGATTCTGTGATCATTAGGAGCTTACTATGAAGAGTTTGCACTGAAAACTGTGCTGCTGCTGGGCCTGCTCAAGGACAGGTATGAATGAGAAGTTGCCAGGGACAAGAAGCCAAAGTTCAGGAACCATTTCCAAATCCTTCATAAGATCAGCAAATGAAGCTGCCAAGCACTGCTGCCAGCCTGGCCCAGGTTTTTCTTTCCCTGGCAGGTAATTTCTGATTGAGTTAAATTGTTTGAAGCAAGCAGTCCTTCAACCTTGGGGAAAGTGTGCAGGACATTTCCATCAGTCTGATGGCATTTGTTGGGAAACAGAGCCCTGTGTTTAGCTAATGACTTAATTAGGAAAGCAGTAGTCAGCTGGCAGGGAATGGTGAGGCTTTATTTAACAGGGAAGCAGGAAAATTGCCATCCATCTGTTTTGGTTCCCCCCCCACCCTGTTAATTGCCTCTAAATATTAAAATTGAATGCAGTCTTCAACTTGAGTGGTAGTTGGAGTGGAAATTGGGAGAGCAACTAAGATGCAAAAGAAAAGTATTAGCAGAAATTAAGATGCAGCTCTTGTGTGTGGCAGCTGTTGTAGCTGGCTCTGAGACATTCCTACCTGCCTACAGCTGCTCTGGAGCTCATGTTCAGTGTTTCTGGGCCTACAGCTGTACAGAATCACAGAATCTGAGAGGTTGGGAGGGACCTCCAGAGAGCATCCAGTCCAAACTCCCTGCCAAAGCAGCATCACCCAGGGCAGTCCACACAGGAATGCAGCCAGAAGGGTTTGGAAAGGCTCCAGAGGAGACTCCACAACCTCTCTGGGCAGCCTGCTCCAGGGCTCTCTCACCCTCACTCTAAAGAACTTTCTCCTCCTGTGGAGCTGAAACCTTCTCTCTTCCACTTTGCATCCATTGCTCCTTGGCTTCTTGCTGTGCACCACCCACAAGAGCTTGGCCCCCTCCACTTGACCCCCAGCCCTCAGAGATTTGCACACATTGCTCAGATCCCCTCTCAGCCTTCTCTTCTCCAGACTAAGCAGCCCCAGGGCTCTCAGGCTCTCTCCACAGGGGAGATGCTCAAGTCCCCCACTCACCCTCGTGGCTCTCTGCTGGACTCTCTCCAGCAGGTCTCTGTCTCTCCTGAACTGGAAAGCCCAAAACTGGACACAGTATTGCAGCTGTGGTCTCAGCAGGGCAGAGCAGAGTAGGAGCAGAACCTCCCTAGCCCTGCTGGCCACACTTCTCCTGATGCTCCCCAGGCTGCCCTTGGCTCTCTTGCCCACAAGGGCACATTGCTGGCCCATGCAGACCTTGCTGCCTATGAGCACTCTAAGCTCTTTCTCCATGGAGCTACTCTCCAGCAGGGCAGCCCCAAGCTGTCCTGCTGCCTGTTGTCATTCCTCCCCAGCTGCAGGAAAAAAAGAGACCTGAACTCCTGATACAACATTTAACCTTATTTCTTTAAATTATTCTTTCTACCTTGCATCAGATTGGACTGGCTGCCAGGGAGCACTATGTGATGAAAATCTCCAAGCAATGGCAGATGCTCTTTGTCTGTCTCTTCTAAAGACACACACAGTGGCATATTTGAAATGTCAGGAATAATTAAAGCTATATCTAAGCTCCTAGCAGCACTGCTCTGCTGTGCCAAACTAAGCCTTTGCAACAGAGCCTTAAACATTGTTTGAAAGCTCAATCTTCAAGGTAACCTGAGTTGTTTTCAGGCACTGTTTCAAATATATTAGTAAAGACATGGAAAACAACAGCCTGATGGAGTTGAGGTTGTTCAGTCTGGAGTGGAGAAGGCTCCCAAGAGAACTTCTTGTGGCCTCCCAGTATCCAAAGGGGGCTACAAGAAAGCTGGAGAGGGACTTTTGAGGGTGTCAGGTAGTGATGGGTTGGAGGAAATGGATCCAAGCTAGAGGAGGGGAGATTGAGATTGGATGTTAGGAAGAAGTTGTTCAGCATAAGGGTGGTGAGAGACTGGCACAGGTTACCCAGGGAGGTGGTGGAAGCCTCATCCCTGGATGTTTTTAAGGCCAGGTTGGATGTGGCTGTGGGCGACCTGCTCTAGTGTGAGGTGTCCCTGCCCGTGGCAGGGGAGTTGTAGCTGGATGATCCTCAAGGTCTCTTCCAGTCCTGACAATTCTATGATTCAGTGCTTCTATAATTCTATGAACCTATGATTAAAAAAAGCAGACTAAAAAGCTATGAAGTGCCTCAGATGCAACAGGCTGCTCTGTTTCTTTTTCCCATAGGATCACCTCTGGATAAAGCACATACAGAGGAGCTGATCCCTCAAACATAGCAATTAAAATGAAAAGGCAAATTTCCCTCAGCTCTTCATCTGCTGGAGCCCTTTTAACAAGCAGGAAAAGAACTAGCTCCTAGGATCAGTAGTTCAGAGATCTCATAAAAAAATGTTTGTTGGAAGGGACCTCCTTTGTTGAAAGGGGCCTCTGGAGGTCCCTTAGTCCAGCTTTCCGCTTTAAATGAGATGTCCAGAACCAAACCACATCAGTATGGAATCATAGAATCATAGAATGGTAAGGTTGGAAGGGACCTCAAGGATCATCCAGTTCCACCCCCCTGCCATAGGCAGGGACACCTCCCACTAGCACAGGTCACTCAAGGCCTCCTCCAGCCTAGCCTTGAACACCTCCAGGGAGGGAGCAGCCACAACCTCCCTGGGCAACCTGTGCCAGTGTCTCACCACCCTCACTGCAAACAACTTCCTCCTAACATCCAGTTTCAATCTCCCCTCTGCCAGTTCAAACCCATTGCCTCTTGTCCTGGCATTCCAAGACCTTGTCAATAGTCCCGCCCCAGCCTTCCTGTAGCCCCCTTCAGATACTGGAAGGCCACTCCAAGCTCTCCTGGAAGCCTTCTCTTCTCCAGGCTGCAGAGCCCCAACTCTCTCAGTCTGTCCTCATAGGAAATCTGTCCCAAAGTGCCCTTTGGAGAAGGAAAGGCAGGGAACTATGAATGCAGACGAGAGAGAGGAAAGGCAGGAGAGGAAAAGAGAAAGAAAAACAGATCAAAGTTTTAATAAAATTAAATATTAGAAGGATCAGACTTTTTGCCAAAACCTGGGGGTTCTCTAGCTTCACTGACAGGCGTGTTAGTGAGAATAAATCTGGTGAAGCGAGACTGAAGGAGCTGAGGATGGTTAGTGTGAAACAGAGGAGGCTGAGGGCAGAGCTCATTGCTGTCTGCAGCTACCTGAAAGGAGGTTGTGGAGAGGCTGCTGCTGGGCTCTGCTCACAGGGAATTAGTGATAGAACAAGAGGGAATGGCCTCAAGGTGCCACTGGGTAGGTTTAGACTGGACATGAAACATTTTTTCATGGCAAGTGTGGTCAGGCTCATTGGAATGAGCTGCCCAGGGAGGTGGTGGAGTCCCCAACCCTGGATGTGTTTAAAGATTGTTTGGATGTGGTGCTTGGGCATATGGCTTAGGGTGCACCTTGCAGAGTAGGGTTCTGGGTTGAACTTGGTGATGCAGAGGATCTGAATAATTCTGTGATTTCTCAAGACAAGACTGTTATGTTTCCCCTCAGTGTGCCAAAAAGTAATTTAAACCAACAAAAAGGAAAAAATAAACAAGTGGAGTTGTGGGTTGGACTTGGTGCTCCTGAGGGGCTTCTCCAACCTGAATGTTTCTGTGATTCTGTGTTTCTCTCTTGCAGGAAAGCAATGAACAGGAGGAAGCCTGGAAGCTTTTTGCTGCTCTGTTGAATATGGGACTATGACAACCCAAAATTGCACCTGGAGCATCTCTACCTCTCTTCAAGATGGGTGACTTCTGAACCTGGAACTCTGTTACAGGCTGCCCAGAGAGGTTGTGGAGTCTCCTTCTCTGGGGACTTTCCAGACCCTCCTGGGTGCATTCCTGTGTGAGAGCTACCTTGGGTGATCCTGCTTTTGGCAGGGAGTTTGGACTGGATGATCTCTGGAGGTCCCTTCCAACCTCTAAGGCTCTGTGATTCTGTCAAGTAGCTTCTTTTTTTTTTCATTGCACGTCCCAGAGGGTTAAAATGAATCTGACAAACTGCACCTCTGAAGCCAACGTGGCTGCCAAGCCAAAAACAGTCACCGAGAAGATGCTCATCACCCTGACCTTGGCCACCATCACCACCCTGACTATGCTCCTGAACTCCGCCGTCATCGCGGCGATCTCCACGACCAAGAAGCTCCACCAGCCAGCCAATTATTTAATCTGCTCCCTGGCCGTGACGGACCTCCTGGTCGCCATCCTCGTCATGCCCTTGAGCATCACTTACATCATGATCGATAAGTGGACCTTGGGCTACTTCATCTGCGAGATCTGGCTGAGCGTGGACATGACCTGCTGCACCTGCTCCATCCTGCACCTCTGCGTCATCGCGCTGGACCGCTACTGGGCCATCACCGACGCCATCGAGTACGCCAGGAAGAGAACGGCCAGGAGGGCAGGGCTGATGATCATCACCGTCTGGACCATCTCCGTTTTCATCTCCATGCCCCCTCTGTTCTGGAGGAGTCACCACAGGGTCAGCATCCCCAGCGAGTGCCGCATCCAGCACGACCACGTCATCTACACCGTCTACTCCACTTTCGGGGCCTTTTACATCCCCTTGACTCTCATCCTGATCCTCTACTACAGGATCTACCACGCCGCAAAGAGCCTCTACCAAAAGCGGGGCTCCAGCCGCCACCTCAGCAACAGGAGCACCGACAGCCAGAACTCCTTCGCCAGCTGCAAGCTGACGCAGACCTTCTGCGTCTCGGACTTCTCCACCTCCGACCCCACCGCGGAGTTTGAGAAAATCAGCGCCTCCGTGAGGATCCCTCCCTTCGAGAACGACCTGGAGCTGGCCGGCGACCGGCAGCAGATCTCCACCACGCGGGAGCGGAAGGCCGCTCGCATCCTGGGGCTGATTTTGGGTGCTTTCATCTTGTCGTGGTTGCCCTTTTTCATCAAGGAGTTGCTGGTGGGCCTCCACGTTTGCGCCGTCTCCCCAGAAGTGGCAGACTTCTTGACCTGGCTGGGATATGTCAACTCCCTGATCAACCCTTTGCTGTACACCAGCTTTAATGAAGATTTCAAGCTGGCCTTTAGAAAGCTCATCAGGTGTCGGGAACATGCTTGAGAGCATTGGGAGGGTTGGTGATGGTGGTGGTGGCAATGGTGGCGATGGTGGCAATGATGGTGGTGGTGGCAATGATGGTGATGGTGGCAATGATGGTGATGGTGGCAATGATGATGATGGCGGCAATGATGGCAATGATGATGATGATGACAATGATGACAATGATGACAATGACAATGACAATGATGACGATGACAATGACGATGGTGATGATGATGATGATGATGACGATGATGGCGATGATGATGATGCTGGCGATGATGATGATGATGATGATGGTGGGGGTGATGGTGGTGATGGTAATGATGCAGGGATGATGGTAATGGTGGCGATGATGGTGATGGTGATGATGATGGCAATGATAATGATGACAATGATGACGATGATGATGGTGATGAAGGCGGGGGTGATGGTGGTGATGGTAATGATGCAGGGATGATGGTAATGGTGGCGATGATGGTGATGGTGATGATGATGGCAATGATAATGATGACAATGATGACGATGATGATGGTGATGAAGGCGGGGGTGATGGTGGTGATGGTAATGATGCAGTGATGATGGTAATGGTGGCGATGATGGTGATGGTGATGATGATGACAATGATAATGATGACAATGATGACGATGATGATGACGATGACGATGATGATGATGATGATGGTGGGGGTGATGGTGGTGATGGTAATGATGCAGTGATGATGGTAATGGTGGCGATGATGGTGATGGTGATGATGATGACAATGATAATGATGACAATGATGACGATGATGATGGTGATGATGATGACAATGATGACAATGACAATGATGATGATGGTGATGATGATGACAATGATGATGATGATGATGATGGTGACAATGATGGCAATGATGGTGATGATGGTGATGATGATGATGGTGACGATGGTGACAATGGTGATGATGATGGTGGTGATAATGATGATGGTGATGATTACAATGATGATGATGATGATGATGATGATGATTATGGTGATGGCGATGACAATGATGATGGTGACGATGATGATGATGATGGTGACAATGATGATGACGATGATGATGGTGGTGATGATGACGATGATGATGATTACAATGATAATGATGATGATGACAATGATGATGATGATGGTGATGATGACAATGATGATTACAATGATAATGATGACGATGACAATGATGATGGTGATGATGACGATGATGGTGGTGATGGTGGTGGTAGTGATGATGGTGATGGTGGCAATGATGATGGTGATGATGGTGACAGTAATGATGATGATGATGATGATGGTGACAATGATGGCAATGATGGTGATAATGATGATGATGATTACGATGATGGCGATGATGATGATGATGGCGATGATGATGATGATGATGATGATGGCAATGATGGGGTGACTCCTGGCCTTAAAGAATGAGCAAAATAATTCAACTCTGGCACCGTTTCCCTTCCTAAAGGGAGATTTTGTCTTCACCTATTTGCTTGACTTCTCTTTAGGCCCTTTTCTTGGTTTTTTTTTTTACCTCTGATGTTACTCCTGGTAAAGGGTTTGAAATAAATTTCTTCTACAAAGAACAGATTTTTTTATTATTATTTTTTATTATTTTTTTAAAGCACTGAAACCACAAAACCCCCACCCTGTTAGATACTCAGGTCGAAGACGTTTCATGTAACCAACAATTTGAGAAGCATACAACAACATTCACTTTTATGCCTCCTTTTCCATGTCAGAATCAAATGTCTACGTTGTCCTGTGCTGCAGTCACATAAAGGCAGATAAACTGAATCCCATGAATGCATATTCAGAAATTAATAAACACTTCATGGTCGTGACAGCTAAAACAGCAAACCTGTACTGTGGCATTGTAAGAAAAGTCTAACTTGCAGCCTGGAGAGCCAAACAGAGACTGGGCTGCAGCAAGACAAGTGTGGGCAGCAGGGCAAGAGAGGTGATTCTACCCATCTGTACTGCTCTGGCACCTGGAGTACTTTGTCCACTTCTGGAGCCCCTGTGACAGGAAAATCTGGAGGTGCTGGAAGGTGTCCAAAGAAGGGCCATGAGGATGCTCAGAGGGCTGGAACTGCTATGATGTGAGGACAGAATGAGAAAGTTTGGCTTGTTGAGTCTAGAGAAAAGAAGGCTCCCAGGAGACCTTCTTGTGGCCTTCCAGTATCTGAAGGAGGCCACAAAAAGGCTGCAGAGGGACTTCTTGGGCTGTCAGGTAGTAATAGGACTGGGGGGGAATGGAACAAAGCTGGAAATGGGTAGCTTCAGACTGGATGTTAGGAAGAAGTTGTTCAGCATGAGAGTGGTGAGAGCCTGGAAGGGGCTGCCCAGGGAGGTGGCAGGAGCAAAATCATAGAATTATAGAA
>WBNM01013775.1:0-11032 GCA_013399055.1 Ramphastos sulfuratus
CTCTGGACCCACTTCAACAGCTCAATGTTCTCCTCACCCAGATGATATTTGTGCTTGGCATTGCCCTGACCCAGGTGCAGGACCTTGCACTTGGTCTTGTTGTACTTCATGGAACTGGCTTGGGCCTGTCCAGACCCCTTCTCTGCAGCATGTCAGCTGGACCACACAGCTTGGTGTCATCTGCAAACTTGCTGAGGTGCCACTGTCCATATCTCTGGGATGGGAATGGGATCCAAAAAGAAGGTATCAGCTAAGGTGTGCCATTGTGTGTCTAATATTTCTTCTTTTAAGGCTTTGTTTTAGTTGCTTACAGCTTTGCAAGAGGTTGAGCATCAATGCACCAAATATTGGCCAAACAGTGGAGCTCTCCTGGAGCAGAAGAGGGATTCTACCTCGCTTTGCCCTTGTTAGCAATCCCTGCACATCCCTTCTTGTTGAAGTCCTCTGTGTCCCAGCTGAATGATGCCTTCTTGCAGGGATGGAGTGGGTGGACATACAGCACCGCACCTTCACCGGGATCCTGATCAGCATCTTCTGGAGCGTCGGGAACATGCTGCTGGCCATGGTAGCATACCTGGTGCGGGAATGGCACTGGCTGTTAGTGGCTGTAACAGGACCTTGTCTTCTGAGCATTGTCTGCCTGTGGTGAGTGCAGCAACCTGCAGCCAGACAGCTGGTGGGGATGGGAGCAGGTTGGGATTTGCCTCCTCTGCTCTGGGAGCATGGCAAACGTTGCAATGCTAATCCTAGGATAGCCTCCAGCAACCCACAGAGGAACAGGACTCATCTGTGTCCTGGACTCAGACAGTCCAAGCATGGCAGCTCCTGAAAACTGGAATTGCCTGGGTTCTGTCTCTCCTCACTTCCAACAAGGCCAGAATCTAGGCTCACACCATGGCTTTTGGGACAAGAAAGAAGCAGCTCTGGGGCTGAGGTCAGGCATTTTGAGGGCGAGTTGCAGCAAAAAGGAGGAGGATTTGGTGCTGCAGCACTGTCAGGTGTGGCTCAGAGCAAAAAGGAGCAGGATTTGGTTCTGCAGCACTGTCAGGTGTGGCTCAGAGCAAAAAGGAGCAGCTTTTGGTGCTGCAAGCACTGTCAGGTGTGGCTCAGAGCAAGAAAAGAGGCAGGCAGGACCAGGCAACATTGCCAGCTCTAGTCCCTTGCAGGTTACCTCATTGAGAGGACACCTTTGGTATCCTTTTTTCCACGAGCCAATGACATCTGCAGGCTAAGTCAGGTGCATGTCTGTTTGCACTTCCCATGGCCTTTCTCAACTGTGTCACCATCTTGATGGGTCAAAGACATCCATTTTCTGTGGGCTATTTCTCTCCTGTGGCCTTATTGAAGAGATAACTGACATGTTTTAAGCCCTAAAATGGGAGGTCACAGAATCATTAAAGTTAGAAAAAACCTCTGAGATCATCAAGGCCTTCTACCCAACTCCATGACCACTGGATGGTTCATTTAATCAAAAAAACTCATGTTCCTCCATCATTTTTTTTTCATACAATAACAAACTAGCACACCACACAGGGTCAAGTCACTGATACTGTGACTGTAATGTGAAGTGTATTGGATCAACTTCTTTGATGATCCAAAACAGTCCTCTGAATGAGCAGCTCTACTTCTTGGCTGAACAAAAGTCCTGTGTTCAAATAAGCAAGCAAATATCCCTACAGCTGCCCCACTTAAAATGTTGAGAAATGGGCCTCTGGGTCTCCTCCACCTTAAGGGTGGTTGTTTAGTTCCCCCTGAACATCTCAGTGTTGGATCACGTTGCAGAAGTCACAAATGTGTCTCTTGAGGCAAAAGCGAGCTCCAGCTGGAAATCACAGAATGCCCTAGGTTGGAAGGGACCTTTAAAGGTCATCGAGTCCAACCTCCCTGCTGTCAGCAGGGACATCTGTAACTACAGCAAGTTGCTCAGTCCCAAACAACCTGACCCAGAGTGGTTCCAGGGATGGGGCTTCTACCACCTCTCTGGGCAACCTGTGTCAGGGGCTCTCCACACTGAAAATTTTCTCCCTTCTTTCTAATCTAATTTTTCCTCTCTGGCACTAATTTTAATTGATAAGAGTCTGCAGCTTTAACTGGCTCAGAAAATTCAAGCTCTGATCAAGGATCACATGAGAACATTTTTGGCTAGACAGACTTCAATTAGCAGCCTGCACTCCTTCAAGGGCAGAACAGCTTGTACCTGTAACAAGGGTGTCCCCTTACTTTTCGTCTCATGAACCACAGCTGCTACTCTTAGCTGAACTTGAAGTCTCCTAAAGAGACTGTGGCCAGAGTCATGTATGTGGGGTGAAAATATGGAATGCCACCAGGAATATTGTCTTCTTTCCTCACTCCAGGTGGGTCCCAGAGTCTGCCCGGTGGCTCATAGCCAATGGCAAAGTGAAGCAAGCTCACAGGCATCTGCTTAGATGTGCAAGAATGAATGGAAGGAAAGACTTCACTGTCTCAACAGAGGTGAGAAACTAAAGATTCAGCCCCACCTTCACCCTCTCCAATTTTCTCTTTATTTTACTCCTACTTGATACCTGAAGTGATGCTCAAGCTGCAGTGTGATTTGTGAGGCACCATGGCCCACAGAGTGCCATGCTTTACTTTACAAAGCAGCTACATTCACTCCTAAAGATAAAGCAGCAGCTCAGCTTCCACAGGGCAAGAAACCCTCTCCATTTGGTAGAGTGTCTTTCCATCAGCTGTTGCCATGACAAGAAGCCTCAATGCACTGGACTAAAGATGCAGGGAGAGAGAAGCACAGCCTAATAATAATAAGGCAGAGGCACCATTCCCATAACAGAGAAGAGAGTGTAGAGGGGAGAAATCTAATGAAATTCAGCAAGAGCAAGTGTCAAGTCCTGCACCTGGGCAAGAATGACCCCATGCATAGAACCAGAGAATTATTTTGCCATTCTCTAATCCTGCCAAGACTGGTGCTAAACCATGTCCCTCAGCATCCCATCTCTGCCTCTTCTGAACACCTTCAGGAATGGGGGTTCTACCACCTCCCTGGGGAGCCCATTCCAACTCTTTGAGAATCTCCCCAGCCAAGAAGCCTCCTCTAATATTCAATCCAGACCTCCCCTGGTGCAACCCGAAGCCACCTCCTCTCCTCCTGTCACTTTTCACTAGGGAGAACACACACCTCACTACAGCCTCCTCTTTCAGGCAATTTAGACAGCAATGAGGTCTCCTGTCTGCCTCCTTCTCTTCGAATTAAACCATCCCAGTTCCCTCAGCTGCTCCTCACCAGACCTGTTCTCCAGACCAGCTTTGTAGCCCTTCAAACACACTTCAGCACTTCAATGTTTTTCTTGTACTGAGGACCCCAAAACCGAACTCAGCCCTCAATGTGTGGCCTAACCAGTGCTGAGTATAAGGGAACAAGCGCTGCCCTGGCCTGATGGTCACAACATTGCTGATCCAGGCCAGAACGTTGCCTTCTTGGCCACCTGAGCACATGTTTAAGAACATAATGGAACAATGGTTTTTTATAAATAGTCATCCTAACCACTTTGTGGTTTTTCTCTTACTTCCTTTCAGAAAGGGATACCTTTTTTTTTTTGATCCTGGGTTACTGCCTTTTTGACTAGTCAGTGTACATGCCATTGTATCACATATTCCTCAGGACCTCCTGGTTGCTTGCAGCCCTCTTTTCTTAACTTGTTTCCCTTCACAATCTCTTATTGGATGGATACCTTAGACATGCACCTAAATCAATCTTTGTCCCTTTGAAGGTCACATTGGCAAGGTAAGTAAAATCATTACACACTGTGTTTTACTGATGCTAACACAGCGGCACGATTCGAGGCCACTTCCTTTCGTTCTACCACTTGTTGCTAAGGAGAGGAGACCAAACCCCACCTCGTTACAGCCTCCTTTCAGGGAACTGTAGAGAGCAATGAGGTCTCCCCTCAGCCTCAGGCTAAATAACCCCAGTTCCCTCAGCTGCTCCTCACCAGACCTCTCCTCCAGACCCTTCGCCAGCTTCATTGCCCTTCTCTGGACATGCTCCAGCATGTTATGTGTGCAGCAGATCATTAATCATCTCCTCTTGGACTGTGGGGACTTAATTCAGCTCTCCACCCCCATTCTCCAGCTCATGGGGCTGGGTGCCTAGTGAGCAGCTGGTCTTACTACTAAAGACTGAGGCAAAGAAAGTATTGAGTCCCTTAGCCTCTTCCTCATCCTTGACCAAATGTCCCCCCCTGCATCCAACAAAATACAGAGATTCTCCTCAGTCCTTCTTTTGTTACTAATGTACTTGTAGAAGCATTTCTGCTCCCTTTAACAGATGAAGCCAAATTAATTTCCAGCTGGGCTTTGGTCCTTCTAATTGTCTCTCTGCATAGTCTCACAGCAACTTTGTAGTCCTTCTGAGTGGCCTGCCCCTTCTTCCAGTGACCACAGACTCTCCTTTTCTCCCTGTGCAGCAACTAATGTGTGTGTAAAGAACATCTGGCATAATCAACACTTTCCCCTGGCTGAAGCTCTGCTCTCCAGTCAGTCAATGATCTGCCAGCAGTTCCTTTAAAGGAATGCAGCAAGGGTGAGGCATTGTGCAAAACAGGCATGAAATCATTGACCCATTGGTTTGAATCCAGTTTTGCTTGACCCTAGAGGTGTAAAGTGTGAAATTAATATGCTCAGCTAGGTGACTGAACAAACAAAGGAGAAGGACAACTCTAAAAAGTAGCTACTTGTCCTCAGCTCCAAAGCTCAAGGTATGAGGCTGAAGATTTTAATCTTGTGCTGGGTTCTGTTCAGAAAATGTGTTTAGAATGCCAGAATCATTTTGGTTGGAAAAGACCTTTAAGATAGAGTCCAACCATTCTCTAACTCTATCAAGGCTGATGCTAAACTATGTCCCTCAGCAACACAAATCTGCATCTTCTAAATGCCTCCAGTGATGGGAATTCAACCACCTCCCTGGGGAGCCTGTTCCAGCCTGAGAACCTATTCAGTGAAAAAGTTTCTTCTGATATCCAACCAAAACCTCCCCTGGTGCAAGACATGTCCCAAGACATGGCTCTGGTAATGTATGCCCAGAGAATCATTCTGTGGTGGAAATGTATGGGAAAAGGCAAGGTGGAGCTGGAGCTGGAGCTGGGAAGAGCACAGTCCCCATTCTGCCTAGATTTTCATGTCTGGATCCTAAATGTAGACAGCAGCTAAGCAGATTCCTTCTTTCCACTTCTCCCAGGCCCTCAGAAAGATGGCAACAGACACAAGTCCAGGAAAGAGTTACTCCTACATCAGTTTGTTCAGGACACCAGTCCTACGGAAGATCTCTCTGTGTTCCGGGGCCGTGTGGTAAGCAGAGTCCCTTTGCACGGGGGGTTGGTCCCACAGTGCCCCAGGTGCATTGCCCTGACACCCATCTCCACCACACTCCTTACAGGTTTGGTGTTGCCTTCTCTTACTATGGCATGAGCCTGAAACTAACTGGCTTTGGGCTCAACGTGTATCTCTCCCAGTTTGTCTTTGGCATCATTGAGATTCCAGCCAAGATGATCATGTACCTGCTGGTGAATCGAGTGGGACGCCGACAGAGCCAGGCATGGACCCTCATCCTGACTGGAGTATGCATAGGAGCCAACATCATCATCCCCAAGTGTGAGATGCTTTTCATAGGGGCATATCTAGAATCACAGGTTCATCACTCAGGTTAGAAGGGACCTTAGAGATCATCTACTCCAACCTCCCTGCCATGGGCAAGAAGACCTCTCAACTAGACTTGGTCGCTCAAGGCCTCCTACGCTTTGTGCGGTTTTGCTAATCACCCACAGGCAATTTTGTATGGAGAAGTCCTCCTCCTAGAAGAGCAACTGTGGAGCAAGGTTGCTACTGTGGGCTAGCCCTCATATCTAGTAGTAACAGAGGGTCTCCAGTCACTGTGAAACAGCTAGTGAGAGTACTGGCAAGGTGAAGTGTCCATCTGTGTTACAGACACTGTCCGATCAGAAATGTTGTGACCTATTCTGTCAGCAGCTCAGCTCTCACTTGGGCTAACAGTTACCAAACCTGTTGATCCAGACTTTGGAGGTAGCAGCTGTAGGCCTATGAAGCTCCCTGTTTTCTCTGTTGGAGGACTGAACCTTCTTCATACTTGTATCTGAAGCCACAAGAAGCTTCTTCCTAAAGGCTGCTCTTTGACCGTTGTCATAAATGTCTTTTCTTTCCTCCTAGCCTTCACCTCCCTGCGCTCCATAGTAGCCACTATGGGCAAAGGTTTCTCAGAAGCCGCGTTCACGACTGTCTTCTTGTACACCTCTGAGCTCTACCCCACAGTGCTGAGGTATGAGATGCCACTACCTGAGTGCACAACCAGAGCCTCGCTGGGATATCACCCTCAGGTCTTGGACACCAGCACAGCAGGTGCTGTTGGCTAGACTGCACGGCTGATGCCTTGCCTCCAGAAGTAGTAGGTTCTAGGAATGACGTGAGGAAGGGGCAGAAAGTTACCCTATTTTCATCTGGGGTCTGTGTAGTTAGGTTAGGAGATGTATCAAAAGATGAGCACTGTGCTATATGGGAAGAAGGCATCTGTGCTTAGCAAAGTCTTACTCTTCTGTGATAATCTGCCAGGAAGTATTAAAATACATCAAAAAATGATCATTTGAAATATCAAGTTATATAAGAGAAACACACTACCACGTTTGACAATCATCTGGAGATGAGATGATATTAAAAGCAGGGATTAAATAGCCTTTCAGGAGGGAAAAAGAGAAAGGTTATTTGAAACAACTGAGTAATGGTGACATAAAACCCAATTTAGCATCAGCATTGTTTGGGATATCAGTGGGACTGGTGGAAGGAATTGCTTCACTGGATTCCTTATGAAAGTCTGAAAAAACCCTCACAGTATCATGTGAATTGGAAAAGACCTTTCTCTAACTCTGCCAAGGCTGGTGCTAAACCGTGTCCCTCAGCACCACATCTCTGCCTCTTTGAAACACTTCCAGAGATGGGGATTCAACCACCTCCCTGGGAAGCCTGTTCCAGTCTTTGAGAACTCTTCCAGCAAAGAAGTTTCTTCTAATATCCAACCTCAACCTTAACCTGCCCTGGTGCCCCACCCCATTCTATGAGTTCTTAACAGAGATAAGAGACCAACTCCCACCTCACCCCAACTTCCTTTCAGTGAATTAGAGAGCAAGAAGGTCTCTGCTCAGCCCCATCCTCTATGGACTAAACAATCTCACTTCTCTCAGCCCCTTCTCACCAGACCTGTTCTCCAGGTCTGTTCTTCTTTCCCCTTCTCTGGACACACTCCAGCACCTCAATGTCTTTCCTGTAGTGAGGGGCCCAAACCCAGGACCCAAGCCTGAGTACAAGGGAACAATCCCTTCCCTGGTCTTGCTGGCCACACTATTCCTGAACCAGGCCAGGATGCTGTTGGCTTTGTCAGCCACCTTTGCACAAGATTGCTCATGTTCAGCCAGCTGTTGATCAACGCCCCCAGGTCCTTCTACACTGGGCAGCTTTCCAGCCACTCTTAGGTTTGCTCTCAGCAGATCAGAAGGCATCCTAGGGGATGGGTAGAAAATGTACTCACGGTTTTAGGCATTTACAGATGAAACAACTTTAGAGCAGATATCTTTACTGTGGAATTGCAGCTTCTTTCTCATAATGACATAGATCTATTTCTCACAGCAGCTACGATTGCTCTCTGGGAAACAGCATTGTAGGATGATAAGAAGAAAGGAAAAACAATGTAGAAAAAAATCTGGCAGTGGAAAAATTGGGGGATAAAAGGTCTGAATTTTTCCCCAAGGTCTGATATGATGAAGTATCCATCTCTTTCTTGTGGTGGTCTGCACCACCACGGTGCCCTACCTTTTCAGGCAGAATGGGATGGGGTACACCTCCTTCATGGCACGCCTTGGAGGGGCTTTGGCCCCACTTGTGTATCTGATGGATGAGGTGTGGAGGTCTCTGCCTGAGGTGACCTACTGCGGCGTAGCAGTGTGCTGCGGCTCCGTGGCTTTCCTGCTCCCTGAGACACTCAATATGCGCCTGCCCGAGGGCATCGAGGACATCGAGAAGACACAGTGAGTCGGCTCCAGCCAGCCCTGACACGCAGCCTGCCCACAGAGGTGGCCACGTCCCTCGCTGCTGCCTGTACTTCCCCATCTCGGGGGTGGGAGCAGACGAAGGAACAGCCTAGTGGGGATTGGGGCTGTCAGCCTTCCTGCTCCTCTGGCCATCAGCCCAAACGTGTTTTGGTTTTGTTTTCTTCCAGAACGAAAGGGTCGTCACAAGTCAGCGCTGCCAAAGGCATGCCGCTACAGTCTCTGCTGAAGTGAGGGGCTCCGCAGGACTGCAAAACAGCTGTGCTCCCACCTGTCAATAAAAGAGCCTTTACTACCCACCTAGTCTCTCTCTACAGGGAAGTGGGGCTGAGGACACTGGAGGAAGGAGGAGGATCGTGAAACGAGCTGGAGAGAGCTAACGCACTCTGCAGTGGGGCCAAGGCAAGGCTGCAGAGGTCCAACAGGGCGTGGAAACAAAGGCACCCCAGTCTTTGGTCTTGTGGGACTAACGGCTCCCTTCAGATCACAGAACCACAGAATGGTAGGGGGTTAGAAGGGATCCCCAGAGATCAAGCCCAAGCCCACTGCTAATGCAGGTTCACATAGCACAGGTTGCACAGGAATGCATCCAGGAGGGTTTGGAACCTCTCCAAGAGAAGGAAACTCCTCAATCTCTCTTCCAGTGCTCTGGCACCCCCAAAGTAAAGAAGTTTTTCTCTGTTTGCAGAGCCTTCCAGAAACTACAATCCATTATACATCACAAGCAACACAATGCAGCAATAAAAAACTACTGAGTGTGGATCATAAAAATCCAAATAATCTCAAATAAATCTATCTGGCTGGTGGATAAAGCATCAACTGTAGCTACAAATATTTACTGCCTTTGGAAACAGTCTGGAAATTTTTCACACTGTGGCTCAAAGCCAGGAAAAAAAAAATTAAAAAACACATGCAGGAATCTCACTGAAAATGGGACAACTGCAAACACTTGTCACACATACACAAAGAAAAAAAAAGGATTTTTGCAGAATATTTAAACCTAGTGTGTATGGGGTGAGTGTCCTTTAGGCTAAAAAAGCAAACAAACAAATAAACTAAAACACACAAATTAAAAAAAAACAAACAAAACCAACAACAAAAATGTAACAAAGCCAAACAGTGACAACAAAACAAATAACAAACACTCCTTGCTGCAGGAACCCCTGCATGGAATATGAAATAGATTTCATTCTGCTTTACTAATCTAACACGTTGAGTTTAAAATTACAAATGCCTTTCTACAGACCACAGAGAGAAGCCACCAAACTATCTGTGAATGTGGAACCTGGACAAACTGTGCTTTTCTAAACTGGGAAGAGGGAATGGCCTCAGTACCTGAGTCCCAAGTGCTTCCCTGGGCTGCGACGCAATTTAAGCTAAGCCATGCAGAGCCCTGGGGAAGCGAGCACAAGCTGAAGATACATCTAAAGGCAGGTGGAGAGGACCACTCCATCCCAGGTCTCACAGCGCCTCCTAGTAGAAATAAGCCGCCTGGCAAAATTTCACACATCATTTTTTTTTTTGCTGTGGTGGGGTTAAAATCATCCCCTCAAAATAAAACCACCAGACTTGTTTATAATTAAGACACTAAGCTAATGTGTTAGTTTTAAACGACCACGTTTGCTTTAAGGAAACAAAAAAGCAAACTCCTCAGAAGCACCCTCAGATTTAGATGCTGTTGTGTATTATTTCTGTCTCAAATAACCTGCCACATCCCTGAGGGGGAAAAAAAAAATCTCCCTGTGTCCTGCCAAGGATTCAAGCAGCAGCAGATCAGAGGGAATAATCAGCTGCCTGCAACATGCTAACATCAGAGAAAAGAGACCATAACCATAGAATCATAGAACAATTTAGGTTGGAAGGGACCTTAAAGATCACCTAGTTCCAATACCCCCTGCCATAGACAGGGACACTTTCCACTAGACCAGGTTGATCAAGGTCCTGTCCAACTTGGCCTTGAACACCTCCAGGGAGGGGGTATCCACAGCCTCCCTGGGCAACCTGTTCCAGTGTCTCACCACCCCCACTGGAAAGAATTTCTTCCTAGTATCCACTCTAAATCTCCCAGCTTAAATCCATTCCCCCCCATCCTATCACTACAAGCCCTTCTAAACAGTCCCTCTCCAACTTTCTTCTAGGCCCTTTCCAATTACTGGGAGGCTGCTATTATATCTCCCCAGAGCCTTCTCTTCTCTGGGTTGAACAGCCCCAGCCCTCTCAGCCTGTCCCCATAAGGGAAGGTGCTCCAGCCCTCTGATCACTTTCATGGCCTTGATCTGGATCCTCTCTAACAGTCTGATGTCCTTCTTGTGTCGGGGGCACCAGAACTGGATGCAGTATTCCAAGTAGTGTCTGACAAGAGTAGTCTTGCAATACTCTAATAAGGTCTCCCCTTACCTTCAAAAGTGCCACATACAGAGCACCTTTCTAGGGCATTCCTCCACCTACAGCAAATATGGGATGGAGATATTCCAAGGTGCTTGTGCTGTGAGGCAGCACACAAACTATCCAAAGAGCAGGAATTAGTAGAGTTTGACAAGCCTCTCACCAGTTCACACCAAGCAAGTGAAAGAGTTTTCACTTTTTCTCTATATGCCTGCAGGTATAAGAGATGATGTTTGCAACTGTGCTGGTTTGAGGCTAATTGGAATATTTTGATGAGAGAAATTAGATTATTGACTGTGAAATGAAAATAATGGTGATTTCTATATTACCCATTCATTCTGCTGGGACATATAAAAACAAGGACACAAACAAAGATAAGTGAGTCTCTGTCTGGCTGTTGCCATATTAAATCTTCTGCCTGAACTTGCAAATTCCCAACAAATCATTCTGCTTCTAACACCCCTCTCTGACCTTTCCAGCTCACCCTGCACGTAAGGGAGATTCTGAGATAAAGGAGGGGGTGGAGCGAAGGTGGAGGGTTGGTTGGGATCCCCTCCTGAGCA
>WBNM01013786.1:0-52103 GCA_013399055.1 Ramphastos sulfuratus
ATTCTATGATTCTTCAAGGGCAAGCAGAACACATGCACAAAGCTAAAGCTGCAAATGCAGGGTGATATATACCCTGCCATGCCTCAGAACCATTATGTCCAGCTCCAGCAGAAGAGGAACTGTTGAACAGCCTTTTACTGAGTGTGTATGGAAAGCAGGAAGAAAAATAAATATTGAAATAAATATTCAGAACCTCACTGCTTAGCACTGGTTTTTCAAGTAGCTTTCCAAATGCTTGTTACATGTTTGCATTATGATAGAATTATAGAATGCTAAGGTTGGAAGGGACCTCAAGGATCATCTAGTTCCAACCCCCTGCCATAGGCAGGGACACCTCCCACTAGGACAGGTCACTCAAGGCCAACCTGGCCTTGAACCCCTCCAGGAAGGAAGCAGCCACAACCTTCTTGGGCAACCTGTGCCAGTGTCTCACCACCCTCACTGCAAACAACTTCCTCCTAACATCCAGTTTCAATCTCCCCTCTGCCACTTCAAACCCATTGCCCCTTGTCCTGGCATTACAAGACCTTGTCAATAGTCCCTCCCCAGCCTTCCTGTAGCCCCCTTCAGATACTGGAAGGCTACTCTAAGGTCTCCTGGAAGCCTTCTCTTCTCCAGGCTGCAGAGCCCCAACTCTCTCAGCCTGTCCTCACAGCAGAGCTGCTGCAGCCTTCTGAACATCTTTGTGACCTCCTGTGGACCCGCACCAACACGTCCATGTCCTTCCTGTGCTGGGGGCTCCAGAACTGCACACAGTACTCCAGGTGGGGTCTGATGAGAGCAGAGTAAAGGGGCAGAATCCCGTCCCCTGCCCTGCTGGTGTTTGAGTCTCTTTCCTGAATCACATTTCTGCCTTCCCCCTCTGCCTCTATTTACTTGGTCCTGACATTTTGCAGGCTTGGAGATTGTTCTTCTTAAACATCATAGTAAATTGAACTGTGGGAGCACCTATGGCTGCATGTTACTCTGCTCTTAGCACTCAGCCATACTAATCTAAACAGTGCTGGTTTTAAGGTTTGATCTCAATTGTTTAACCTGCTGGGTGTTCAAATTGGACATCAGCGTGGTTGCAATCCTTAGCAGGCAATCCTGTTCCTCCAGTGAGGATGCCTATTTTGTATAAAACATGTGATGCTAGAAAGGTTTGTTAGTGTGTACAACAAGGAGGCAGCTAGGATGCCATCTATGGTTTTTGTCGCAGCTGATTGTCTTAGGCAGTAGCTGCAATCTGATGAGTGCTGTTTAAGTGCCTCAAAGTGCACCTTTAGCATGGTGCAAGACATTTATGCTCATCAGTAGGATATACATCTACTGCATGCTTCACTCTTGGCATGATGCATTAACTGTGGATTTATAACTGCACTCTGAAAGACCAAGGATCTATATGTGGGTGCTGTAGAATATACACTGGGCAAGCCTTTTTATTTCCTATCATGTTCCAGGGAAGTAAAAGTCGCCAACGTCCTGCAGATCCTGATGTACATCTTCAAAAGCCACCAAGGCATCTTCCAAAGCCAAAAAGGCATAATGTATAGCTGAAATGCCTGATCAGCTCTGAAAGGCTCTGGTGAGCTGCTGCAGAGCATAAAGAGCAGCCCACCGCTCCGTGCCAGCTACTACTTAGTTGGGAAACTATGCAACGATTAAACAATGAAATTAAACACATAGGACCTGGTACATTTAAATATTTAAATGCCACTTTTCATAACAAATCATACTAATGCGTAACTGTGAGTCTGACCTTGCTCTAGGGCAGCCTGTAACACTGCAAGCAAGCAAGGCATCTAACTTTGTGCATGCCTCTACGTCTTCAGTTGAGATCTGTGCTCTCACACAAAGGCAGAGCTACCTCCATTAGTAAACATCTTTGTTTATATATATATTTACCAGGGATACACTTCTCATTTTTAAGTGAAAGGCATTTGCTTGTCTATAAGCATAACCTGAAGCAAATCCATTGATCTCAGTAGTAGAATCATAGAATCGTAGAANCTACAGGAAAACTACAGGAAAACGTGAGCATGGTTCCCTGATGGCAGTTACTTAAGTTTCCTCATAGTATTTTTACTGCTACTTACAGTACCTTGTAGAACAACTCTGGAGCTTCTTTCAGCAGTTATCTCCCCCTTCATCTACCACGAAGGTAAATTTTATGTTGGAAGGTTTGCTCAGATGTCCTTCAAGGGTTACAGCCAGGAGGAAACCTCCAGCAGGAGGAAGCTTCTGTACCAGGGGAGAAAAAGAATTGCTGTGTGTCTCCAACAGAAGTTTACACTCCAAAAGGGGAGGGTCACTATGACTCCATTCAGTGCCATAGTAAGCAGCAGTTTTCAGGTTTTTAGTCATTTCATTTATGTCAGCAAGCAGCTGGTTATAGGATGCTGGCTCCTCCTCATTCCCATGTCAAAACTCTATTAGAAGATGCATGTAAATACAACAGGCACTTGCCTAAAGTGAATTTCCCTGGAAAGCAAGCCCATGACTCTAACAGTATTAGGTGATCATTGAAAGGGTAAGTTGCTGCTCTTCTCACCAGATGTCAGTCACCAGCTGAGCTCACTTAACTGACTGCTTAAACCAGCAGGAAAATCAAGGTAACCTGGAGTCTAACTCCAGATAATAGCTCAGGTTCAAACTGGCATTTTCCACAGATCTGAAGTGCCTAGCAGAGCTAAACCAGACTTGCACTCTCACTGTCTCAGGCAGGGCTTTTGTGTAGCAGAAGGGAATGGGAAACAGCTCAGCCTGGGACTATGCTGCTCTAAAGGTCACTCTGCCTTACACAGGCAGCCTGCAGTGATGTGAATTCCTGAGTCAAGATGGTCAGGAAATGTTTTTTACCTGAAACTGTCTTTGAAACCATGTTGAAAAAAACAAAGAGAATCATTCTCACAGAAGTCCTTTATTAGGAGGGCATCTTCTTTTTGAGGGAATTTACCTTGATGGAAGCTTTTTAACCAGCTTTAATCCTACAAACCATACTATTTGTGGAACAGACATGCAGTGGCCCTTGGGGATCATTATTGTAGCCTCACCTTGACACCTGCACATCTCCTCCTTGTTCAGTTCTTGCCCCAGGGAAAACATTTGCCCCTACATGAAAACCTAACAGTTTTAAAGGATTTTCTATCACGAATGTTGTGACTTAAAATTCCAATTGTTTTGGGTTTTTTTCATCTGTCAAGGCATATACTAAGTGTTTGCTAAGGCCTACTGACACATCCATCCATCCATTCCACCCATCCATCCATCTATCCATATTTACCTGTCTGTATCACATTTTCCCTTTCATGTATAGATTGAAAAATCATTTCACTTTCTGTTCATATCAGCATGAAAAGAAGTTATGCACATAGGTGGACAATCTGGCTTTAGAGATAGTTAAGAGAGAAAGAGTTTTCAGTTCTAAGCAACTGGGATATGTTATACCAAATTCCTTTAGGGCCTTTCTGTATTATAGAATCATAGAATCATAGAATGGTAAGGTTGGAAGGGACCTCAAGGATCATCTAGTTCCAACCCCCCACCACAGGCAGAGACACCATCCACTAGTAGAGGTTACTCAAGACAAGTTCTTTTTAGCCATCAATAAAAGAAGTTTTCTATTTCATTTTGTTTCCTGAAGCCTGTCTAATCATGTATCAAAACACTGCTCTACCCATTCAGCAATTAATTTTTCTGGTTTATGGTTTTCAAACAGCAAAAACTTCTTTGCCTTTATCCATATCCACTACAAAATTGGTTTCTTCTCTTTCATCAATTGTTATTTATCTATTTCACTGTTTCTCAACACTGGGCTTAAGGCAATGCACATCTTTCATCTTTTAAAAGGCTGGTTCTTGTAATGGTACAGAAAAAGAAGGGGCAAACTTAGTCCATAAAGAGCAGGGCTAAGAACTACATCATGAAGTTCACAAGATGACACTGAGAGTGGCAGCCAGGCTGTGCGTCAGTGTGGTTCAGGCTGTGACCCTCTCACCCCCAGACTGAGAGGTCCTGTTTGAATCTCATTTTCTGATGCTGTGGACAGAAGTCTGAACAATTGGGAGCTTCATCTCTTAAACACAGCACAGACCAACTCTGGAAGTTGAAGATTTCAAGGCATATTTTGGAAAGAAAAGAGGAATAACTCCAATGCCTTGGCCAACATCCCAGTTTTCAACAGAACTAGCATCAGAACAGAGTCTGATTAACACTAAATGCATGCCTGCCACATTTGCCTCTGTGAGTAGATCTCTTGCACATCAGCTTGGTTTTGGTTTTATTTTGATTAGTTGGTTGGTTTTGGTGGTTGTTTTGTTGTTGGGTTGGGTTTTGTTTGCTTGTTTGGGTTTTTTGTTCTGGACAGAAGTCACAGATCTTCCTTGATGGCAGCACAAGCATTGTAAAAGGTGTTGGTGCTATAATGTCTTACAAAGATGATCTTGACTTATGAATATGTTTTTGCTGCTGATTTTAAATACATGTAATTTTAAACAGATGGGGCTCTGCAGCCTGGAGAAGAGAAGGCTTCCAGGACACCTTAGAGTAGCCTTCCAGTATCTGAAAAGGGCCTCCAGGAAGGCTGGGGAGAGACTAATGACAAGGTCTTGCAATGCCAGGACAAGGGGCAATGGGTTTGAACTGGCAGAGGGGAGACTGAAAGTGGATGTTAGGAGGAAGTTGTTTGCAGTGAGGGTGGTGAGACACTGGCACAGGTTGCCCAGGGAGGTGTTCAAGGCCAGGTTGGAGGAGGCCTTGAGTGACCTGTACTAGTGGGAGGTGTCCCTGCCTATGGCAGGGTGTTGGAACTGGATGCTCTTTGAGGTCCCTTCCAACCTTACCATTCTATGAATCCATGATTCTATGACTATGGCAGCCATTTGGGGCAGTTCACAGCAGCTGCATAGCTCCTGGCTGAGGCAAAGAACACTCCCTGAGTTACCTACCAGCCTTCTCCTCCCAGGAATTATGTAGGAAATTAAGTAGGAAATTAATCATCAAAGTGGCAGAAACTCTCCCTTCTAGAATGTGGTTTAGAGAGGTGAAAGACATCCACTTGTGAAATGCACCCTGAGGCCACTGAGGCCACTGCTCGTACCAGCAAGCTGCAGACGCAGATGCGCTCCGGAGAGAGGCCATAGGAAGGCAGTAGGAAGGCGCTTGCGAGAGCACCTTTGGTGTGCGAGGGCAGAGCTCAGCTGGGCAGCCACGGAGAGCAGGAGCTGCCTGTGCCTGGCTGCTTTTCGAGCAGTCGGAGGCATTTCAGCTCCTTTAGCCACCAGGGGCACTTCTGCCGCTGGGCTCAGCCGTTCGGATCGCCTGGTCCAACAGGCGATGCTTTTGCTGCGGTGACCTGCCCCTGGGGAGCCTGCAGGGGGATGCGCTCCAGCGTCCCTCCCCCGCTGGTGCTCTGAGGCTGCCCCGGGGAGCAGCTTAGTGCCGGCCAAAATCCCTTCCGTTGGGCTTGTGATGGGGCTTAGGGGGAGAAGTTTTGACATTCAGTCTATGCTTTCTGTAATCTTCTTCTACCTTTTATTCTCCTGTGAACATCCATATCCTTTTGCCACAGTTCATTCTGCTGTGTGGTGCAGCAGATAGATTGGAGGGCAGGGATCCATCCAGAGGGACCTGGACAGGCTGGAGAGGTGGGCATAAGCCAAGCTCGTGAGATCCAACAAGACCTGCAGCTGGGTTGAGGCAATCCCAAGCACAAATCCAGGCTGGGCAGTGACTGGCTGCAGAGCAGCCCTGAGGAGAAGGACTTGGGGGTGCTGGTGGACAAGAAGCTCAGCATGAGCCAGCAGTGTGCACTTGCAGCCCAGAGAGCAACCAGAGCCTGGGCTGCATCAGAAGTGTGGGCAGCAGGGCAAGGGAGGTGATTCTCCCCCTCTGCTCTGCTCTGGTGAGACCCCACCTGGAGTACTGCATCCAGTTCTGGAGCCCCTCTTACAAGAGGGATGTGAAGATGCTGGATTGTGTCCAGAGAAGGACCACGAGGATGCTCAGAGGGCTGGAGCTGCTCTGCAATGAGCACAGACTGAAAGAGTTGGGGCTGTTCAGTCTGGAGAAGAGGAGGCTCCCAGGTGACCTTCTTGTGGCCTTCCAGGATCTGAAGTGGGCTACAAAAAAGCTAGGGAGAGACTTTTCAAGATCTCAGGGAGTGACAGGACTAGGGGGAATGGAGCAAAGCTGGAGGTGGAGAGATTCAGCCTGGCTGTGAGGAGGAAGTTGTTCAGCACGAGAGTGGTGAGAGCCTGGAATGGGTTGCCCAGGGAGGTGGTTGAGGCCCCATCCCTGGAGGTGTTTAAGGCCAGGCTGGATGAGGCTCTGGGCAGCCTGATCTAGGGTAGGGTTTCCCTGCCCATGGCAGGGGGTTTGGAACTGGATGATCCTTGTGGTCCCTTCCAACCCTGACTGATTCTATAATTCTACAGTTCTATGATTCTATGACTCTATGATTCAACAGTTCTATGATTTTATGATTCTCTTCAATGATTTGCATAGAAATACAGGTGGTATGCAGGTCAATAGACATTTTGGTATTACAGACAAGTAATAGTTGGGAGAGTTGTGTTGTTTTGGTTTTATTATTTACAGAATTTCAACAGCTGCTGAAGTGATTGGTTGGAAAGTAACAAGAATAACTGGAATGGACAACAGAGTTCCTGGCTGTTACTGGCTTCAATAACACCTACACTTGGTAAGGTAAAGCTACAGGGATTGTGAAAGAAGTGTCCTGTAAAGATTGTGAAGTGTCCTGTAAACCTTGGTAGTCATCAGGAGGAAAAAGGCCATGGAAGACAAGTCTCCTGGAGAGTTCAGCCTCAGTCCTCCAACCTGCATCCACCGAATAAGGAGAGCTTTGACAGAGGAAAAAGCAAGACACATTGATGAAGACTATGATTTGTTTTTTCAGCAACTATATAGAATCACAGAATGGTAAGGTTGGAAGGGACCTCAAGGATCATCTAGTTCCAACCCCCTGCCATAGGCAGGGACACCTCCCACTAGTACAGCTCACTCAAGGCATCTTCCAACCTNAAGCTGGAGTATCTTAAGGGGTTTCATCCAAGACTGTAAAGCTATGAAGTCTGCACAGTATTATGACATTGGCAATACAGGGAAAGTAACTGAGGAACACGATGCAATTTGCTTCCCAAGCTCTGCTTTAGCATCAGCTTTGCCACTCACAGTATCCTCTCTACTTTGCCAAGGAAGGAAAAAGAGCTAATTTCCCAGGGTTGTGGAAATGTTACTGGATTACTGGGGACTTCTCATTACACCACACAACTGGCTGGAGAGAGCCATGATAATGGATCTTAAATAATGGAATGGAAATGGATCCTCCCAGGGAGGTTGTGGATGTTCCCTCCCTGGATGGGTTCAAGGCTAGGTTGGAGGAGGCCTTGAGTGCCCTGTACTAGTGGGAGGTGTCCCTGCCTATGGCAGGGGGGTTGGAACTAGATGATCTTTGAGGTCCCTTCCTGCCATACCATTCCATGAGTCTATGATTCTATTAAATAATAGAATGAAAGGATTTTTTCCCCTAAGCTTTTTTGCATGTTCTAAGGGGTGACCTCTTCCTGAACTGACACATTCACATTGGTATTGCTGCTTCCCAGGGAGCCACCTAATTTTCCTGTTAATGATGGAGCCACTGGGATGCAAAGGTGGATGGGAGCATAGGTTGAACATTTTTCATTGCCATGCAAAATGACTGTTTAATGTCTATTTGCAAGGCTGATGCTGGAAAATCCTTATAATTAGACTTAACACCCTAAAATTGTTGTGATATTTTAATGCTGTGTTTTACAGAATACTTGTAAAGCAAGAAGGAAAATGTGACCAGAAATACTTCTGCTGATTTTGACCTGCCAGACACAAAGGCAATTATCAGAGCAGACTGTGGAGAGGTGCACCTGAAGGAGGCCTTAAGGGCATGCTTCAGTGGTATGTCAGAATCTGAGGGATATCTGCTTTGTGCTAATTTGTGTCAGTGTAGTTGGCCCCCATATAGACTTCAAATGAACTGCTGAGTTTAAATGAATATATTATTTTTGAAAGCCAGAGTAAATCACCATCTACATGAGAAATCATAGCACAGAGATGTTTCTATGACAGTTTAAGCCTTGAAAAAATAAGATTCAAGGTAGTGACCATTCTTAAATGACTCACAGATCAGAGCATGGTTCCTTTTAGTGCCCACGTGGTCAAGTGAAAAGACTTGGTTTGGTTGTGGGAAAAAATGTCTGTAACCTACAGCACCAAACCTTCTGTACACTACAGTAGCTCCTGGCAAGCAAATTTTAGGTTCTTCTCCATACAAATCTTTGTAGTACAGCCTTTTGGTATTTGAAGGGCTACAAACATCTTGTGTTCTTCCTGAACTACCTTCTGGGTCTTCTGCCCTCTCCTGAGAACTCACTCCCTTCACTTCTTAGCTTCCACATATTCTTAACCAGGTTAAAGATCACGTCCTCCTGCTTTCTCTTTCTTCTTTCTATGGGTTAGGTTTCTATACTTGTCCTCCAAGTACAGCACAGGAAAGCCACTGAGAAGTATCTGGTGAGCAAGGAGAGAACCTTAGATGAGAAAACTCTTCCAAGGTTTCCATAAGGATATTCTTAGAAGTATTTAATTTGTTTTAGATTACTCATTAAGAGCAGTTCAGCAAATCCCAGTCTAAGGACATGACTGCTGGATGTCAACAGTGATGAGATAACTCACTATACTTGTGATTCTGACTGATATTTGTCTTGTCAGGGTGCCAGAGGGTCAGTGGAATAAACTGAAATGGATCAAGAGCCTGTGCTAGAGGGGAGATTGAAACTGGATGTTAGGAGGAAGTTGTTTGCAGTGAGGGTGGTGAGGCACTGGCACAGGTTGCCCAGAGAGGTTGTGGCTGCTCCCTCCCTGGAGGTGTTCAAGGCCAGGTTGGAGGATGCCTTGAGTGACCTGTACTAGTGGGAGGTGTCCCTGCCTATGGCAGGGGGTTGGAACTAGATGATCCTTGAGGTCCCTTCCAACCTTACCATTCTATGATTCTATGAAGACATATCAACATCATAGAAATTCTTGCAACCTTCTCTAATTTACATCTTCATCATTTAACGAAGACCGACTTAACCTACAAATCCACCTGGAGCAGCTGCTAAAATTTAAATCAGTGGAAGGCAGCTCAAATAATGGCCTTTAAAAAAAAAAAAAAAATAAAATAAATTATTCTTCATCTCTGCTTATAATGGAACTGAATCATTTTGAGTCACTATTGCCACAACTCCGTAGAAGCAATCAAGGCTTCTCTGCACCAAAGGCATAAACAATGCCTCCTCAGCAGTAGCTCCTTTTTAAGCAGCTCTTTTCCACCCAAGGACTTAACAAACTTCTCTGCAATACAACTCACCTTTGGAATGCTGAAAAGACTTTTTTACACCACAAGTAAATTTCTAGCTCTTTCTAAAGAGAAATGTCCAAATCTCTGCAGTGAGCAAGCACCTCCGTGCACTATAGTATAAAACAAGGTCCTCCTCTACTGCCAGTTATTATATTATTAACATTAAAAATAGATTTAGGTCATTAAACACCAGGAAAAAAAGGAGTGTTCTTTTTACAATACCTACCTTGGACACCTCATATATATTATCTAAGGAAAATGTGGTAAAGAAAACCAGACTGATTCATTTTACAGCATCCCCAGTGCTTCTGAATGCTTCTCAGATGGTGCTCATTATAGGGATGCTCTTTCTACCTAACCTTTGCCAGTCTGAGTTATCTCAGTTTACACATCATTTTCTACAACCTCAGAAACTTTACACACTCTATAGCACTAAATATTTTTAAATTAGCCTTCTGTTTTGTGTCTTCAGTTTTACTGTTGTTACTGCTCTTTAGAGGTCCTTAGTAAGCTTTTTTTTTTGTTTTTGATAAAACCAAATCCTTTGAGATAACGAATTTGTAACCTGAATTTTCAAGCCTTTTCACAAGCATTTCACAGACATGACAGCTTTTGTAAAGCAGTTATGAAACTATAGAGAGGCTACAGAAGGACCACGTGTTTTTATTATAAAATCACAGAATCATAGAATCAAGCAGGTTGGAAGAAACCTCCAAGCTCACCCAGCCCAACCTAGCACCCAGCCCTAGCCAATCAACCAGACCATGGCACTAAGTGCCCCATCCAGGCTTTGCTTCAACACCTCCAGGGATGGCGACTCCACCACCTCCCTGGGCAGCCCATTCCAATGCCAATCACTCTCTCTGGCAACAACTTCCTCCTAACATCCAGCCTGGACCTCCCCTGGCACAACTTGAGACTGTGTCCCCTTGTTCTGTCCCTGGGTGCCTGGGAGAAGAGCCCAACCCCACCTGGCTACAACCTCCTTTCAGGTAGCTGTAGTGAGCAGTGAGGTCTGCCCTGAGCCTCCTCTTCTGCAGGCTGCACACCCCCAGCTCCCTCAGCCTCTCCTCACAGGGCTGTGCTCCAGGCCCCTCCCCAGCCTTGCTGCCCTTCTCTGGACACCTTCCAGCACCTCAACATCTCTCTTGAGTTGAGGGGCCCAGAACTGGACACAGCACTCACAGTGTGGCCTGACCAGTGCTGAGTCCAAGGGCAGAATAACCTCCCTTGTCCCGCTGGCCACACTGTTCCTGATCCAGGCCAGGATGCCATTGGCTCTCCTGCCCACCTGGGCACACTGCTGCCTCATCTTCAGCTACTTTGCAAAGAGAATGCAATAGGACTGTTAAAATGCTCCCAACAGAATCCTTCCATTCCACTTTGCACTTGCACTTCGTTGGTTTAAATGAGTGCAAAGTTGGGGATATTAACAGTGCTTGACTTCAGGCACTACCTTAGGAAAGCAGTGTCCTTGGGCTCTACAGTCATTGGAACGGCAAAGACCTTTCTGGAAGGCAACTCTGATCATCTGATTTTGACTGTGGAAACACTTTCTAACACACAGCAACAGAAAATCAAGCCTGCTGTCAGTAGAACGTACCAGTACATTAAAATAGTGAGTGAATGTGTTTACATGCATGAAAAAGCATGCAACAGAAATTATTTTTGCACAGCATGGAGTTGAAAATAAAGATGGCTTTTCTTGAAAAACCCATGTGATCCTTAAATCTGATGGAACAGAATATTAGGTTGCAGAACCAGAGAAAAATATTCCTTAAAAAAAAAAAAAAGAAAAGAAAACTTTTCCTTTTAAAACTACTTAAAGGAGAGCAAAGGGGACAGCACTTGCTTCAAGAAAGACAAGATCTGCCAAAGCTTCTAGCTAGAGCAGGGTAATACGTGATTACAATCTGCTTACTGGGACATGCTAAAGCTTTCTGAAAGAACACAGAGCACTGGAAACCTCACAGTGGTTTGGAGACATATCCCAAACATAACGTAAGAAATGACTTTACCTTTTTCATTCCCTTATTGTGATGGTTTGGGAGTTACCCACGCCCCCCACACTATGAAAATCCCCCAGACTAGACTCAGCCAGCTGGAAGTTAAGGACTGAAGCTCTCTTTACAGCTTAGCACGATGTGCAAGCAGAAATATATACACAACAGACAGGAATAGTTACAGAAATATGCAAGATAAAGGTAATACAGAAACACAATTCCCCTCCCAGAAATCAGAGTCCCCAGGAGGGGCTCCCAACCACCCTTCCACCTTCTTTCCACCCTTCTGCCTTACCCCAGGGTCTGCCTTACGTGCAAGGTGAGTTTGGAGGATGGGCAAGGGGAGAGGGTTGGTTAGAAGCAGAGTGATTACTTGGGTTACACAGCAGAAAGCAGAAGACACAGCAGCTCCCAGAGACCCTCTGTCTTATCTATGTTTGTGTCCTTGTTTTAATACATCTCAGCAAGCCTATGAGTGAAGCAGACATCACCATTGTTTGCTTTGCACAGCCTATAATCTAATTNGCACAGCCTATAATTTTATTTTTTTTTTCATTAAAATATTCCAATTAGCCTCAAACCAGCACAGGTCCCTTCCAACCCTGCCTGATTCTATGATTCTATGAAATCCAGCACACTTATGTAATGTGGAAGAAATATGAAAATCATGCAAAATTGTTGCTCTTTTTTTGTTCCCCTGGTGTGCTGCTTTGAGGCTAATTGGAATAGTTTAATGAAAAAGAGATGTTCAGCTCCTCTCTCCCAGCACCCCCAGGTCCCTCTCTGCCTGGCTGCTCTCCAGCCGCTCTGTCCCCAGCCTGGAGCACTGCTTGGGGTTGTTGTGGCCAAAGTGTAGAACCCTGCACTTAGCCTTGTTAAACCCCACCCCACTGGCCTCTGCTCACCCATCCAGCTTGTCCAGGTCCCTCTGCAGAGCCCTTCTACCCTCCAACAGATCTGCATCCCTGCCAGGCCTCATGGGTTTCAGTGGGACTGATTACATGATTGCACCTCGTTATATCAATTAATATTGTGTGGAAACAAACGTTGCAGAGATTTCTTTACAGCCCTGCTCTAACTTCATTAGAATTAATAAATGTAGTTCCTTCTAGGTATGACTATGCAATGAGTAGCCAAGGAAGATGACTCTTTCCTGAGTGCCATGCCCTCAGGAAGTGGCCCTGGCTTCCCAGACTGGTGTTATAGCCAACAGACAGGTGTCATTTGCTGTTGAGAGAACAGGGTGTGCACAAAAGATGTCCTGAGAGCAACTACAGTGGCTTCAGCTCTGTTCTCTGCCTTGCCTCTGGGTCTAGTCTCTGTTGTCTGTCTTTGCACCATTTAGCATCCAGCTCACATCTGACACCTGTTCAGTTGTAGTTCTGGCCCAAGCCCCCTGCCCTTGCTGCTGCTCTGTCCTCTCCTTCTCCTAGACCCCACCTCATGAATTGCACTCCCTGGTTTCCTGGCTCCATCTGAAATTCATCTACAGTCATGTCAAGGTATGTGCAAGCTCCCTGGCTTCCTGGTGCTAAAACCTACCTCCATCTGTATGCTTGTCTTGTGCTGTTAGGCTAATGAGTATTATATGTCTTTGGTTCTTGATTTCAGATTGCCTTAATTACATCACCTGGCTCCTGCCTCCACCCAGACTCCAGCCTGGGGCTTCACTACAAGGCTTGCTACACCCATGTCCCGTCATAAGTGTCTGCATGGACAGGTGCAGGCAGACAGCAGCTTGTTTCCCTGGTGCTCCAAGCTGGGCAGAAACAAGCGAGTTCTGGTCTAGGAGCCTACAGGAGCACCTACATTACCTGAAAGGAGGATCTCTTTTATTTTCAGATATGGTACACAGCAGCTTGGAGCACAGACTGAGTCCATCTCTGTCTGCACTCGCTCAGTTACACATACTGTGTAAAGCCATATGAATTTCTAGGGTATAGAGTAAATTTAAATACTGAACACTGTGTAGATCATAGAATCATAGAATGGTAAGGTTGGAAGGGACCTCAAAGATCATCTAGTTCCAACCCCCTGCCATAGGCAGGGACACCTCCCACTAGTACAGCTCACTCAAGCCCTCCTCCAACCTGGCCTTGAACACCTCCAGAGAGGTGGTGGAGCACAGAATCACCCAATGTGATCAAAGATCATGTTGGGTGCTTCTGTGCTCCACAACCTCCCTGGGCAACCTGTGCCAGTGTCTCACCACCCTCACTGCAAACAACTTCCTCCTAACATCCAGTCTACATCTCCCCTCTGCCAGTTTAAACCCATTGCCCCTTGTCCTGTCATTGACAGATGTCTTGACTGTTTTCCCAGGTGGTGAGCAGCATCCCCTGTGACACACGGGTAGACAGAAATCTGCTGCATGGGTCAGAGAGAACCAAAGCAGAAGATTCCTACTAAACTTTCTAAAAGCTGGCTTTAGCTTCCCTGAGAACATGACCTATGTTCACTGTGCTGTTGAGGTGCAGAGTAGCAGCTGTTTTTCATTACATCTGAGTATCAACCAAATTCTAGTTTCAAGCACATTTTTGGTGAGTTAGGTGTATCTATCTTGTACATAAAGTACTACAATTTGGCCTCTAGGAATTTACCCAGTGTCATTACAATGAGTTTATACCAGCTGATGATTTGATCCTGTGTAATTTCCACACCAGCAGACAAAACATCAACAGATATCTAAGACACCAGAAAGATGTGCTTGTGCTCCCTTAAAACTAACTAGCTTGGCATAAAGCTCAAGCACAAATTAAGGCAGGCTGGATTTCATGGAATCATAGAATCACAGAATCATAGAATCACAGAATCAATCAGGATTGGAAGGGATCACAAAGATCTTCTAGTTCCAAACCCCCCGCCATGAGCAGGGACAGCTCACACTAGATCAGGCTGTCCAGAGCCTTTTTCAGGCTGGCCTTAAATACTTCCAGGGATGGGGCCTCAACCACCTCCCTGGGCAACCCATTCCAGGCTCTCACCACTCTCATGCTGAAGAATTTCCTCCTCACCTCCAGTCTGAATCTCCCCACCTCCAGCTTTGCTCCACTCCCCCTAGTCCTGTCACTCTCTGAGATCTTAAAAAGTCCCTCCCCAGCTTTTTTGTAGGCCCTCTTCAGATACTGGAAGGCCACAAGAAGATCACCTGGGAGCCTCCTCTTCTCCAGACTGAACAGCCCCAACTCTTTCAGTTTAATTTACGCTACCAGAACTTTGCATCTTAGGCTGAGCTTTGTGCATGTGTAGCTTGCACCCAAGCCAGGTAACACAAACCTAACAAAGGCACTGTACGCTGGGATCACTAAAGCAAATATTGCATCTAAGTGCTATCTATTTTATGGCAGTTTTCAAAGCAAGTGGAGCCCTTTATTAACTTTCAAATTGTTCCTAATCCCTAGAATGGGCCTTAGAAACCCGTGGGGTTTCTAACAGGACTGCTGCTAAGTACTGTACAGTGTGAGCAGCAGCGACAGGATCTGACCATAAATGCTTTCAGCCATATGACAGAGAAGGAGACTTTTGTCCTTTTGTTTCTAGGTAACTGCCTGGGTTTTGTTTAACTATGTTTTGATTATGGTATGGAGTTCATTTAACACATTAGGGGCAAATGCCAAGCTTGGTATTTATATTTAGCATTATTTCTCTACATATGAGGACCATGTGAGGTGATTACTTCTTTGAGGCCTGATCCTCATCTCTTTACTACAGCTAAAGTGTGAATCTATGGGAACACTACATAACAGGGGACTGTGATTCCACATCTGCTCTAATATGTTTCACTTGAATAAATATTTGGGCTGGAAATTGTCTGTATCTTGTATAAACCAATCATAAGTTAACATAAAATGAAATTTCAGGTTTCGGAACTTGTACTGGACATTCATTTGCACAAGTACCTCCACTGGCATTAAGGGGAGTATTAGTGAGAGCTAATGTAAACTCAATAAACCAATTACAAGCTCCTAAATGGAGCCTTGACTGTTTTAAATAAACATAAATGAATGAATCTAGTCATTGTGGCACAGTTGACTTGCTAGAGGGCAGGGATGCCATCCAGAGGGACCTGGACAGGCTGCAGAGGTGGGCCCAAGCTAACCTCATGAAATTCAACAAGGCCAAGTGTAAGGTTCTTGTGCTGGTTTGAGCTAATTGGAATATTTTAATAGAGAAAATTATATTCTAGGTTGTGAAAAGGAAACAATGGTGATGTCTACTTCACTCATAGGCTTGCTGACATGGATAAAGCTAAGAACATAAACATTAGATAGGACAGTCGGTGTCTCTGGGGCACAGTGTCTGGGGCGGTCTAGCAACTTCTGGCTTCTCCTCTCTGCTGAGTAACCTCACTAACCACTTTTTTTTCTTCTAATTCCTCCTCTGGCCAATACTCAAAACCTTGGGGTAAGGTATAGGGGTGGGGAGAANGCTCTGAGGACAGGCTACAAGAGTTGGGGCTCTGCAGCCTGGAGAAGAGAAGGCTTCCAGGAGACCTTAGAGTAGCCTTCCAGTATCTGAAGGGGCCTACAGGAAGGCTGGGGAGGGACTATTGACAAGGTCTTGCAATGCCAGGACAAGGGGCAATGGGTTTGAACTGGCAGAGGGAAGATTTAGACTGGATGTTAGGAGGAAGTTCTTTGCAGTGAGGGTGGTGAGACACTGGCACAGGTTGCCCAGGGAGATTGTGGCTGCTCCCTCCCTGGAGGGGTTCAAGGCCAGGTTGGAGGAGGCCTTGAGTGACCTGTCCTAGTGGGAGGTGTCCCTGCCTATGGCAGGGGGTTGGAACTAGATGATCCTTGAGGTCCCTTCCAACCTTACCATTCTATGATTCTATGATTCTATGATTGTCTAGATAGAGCAAGTGTCTAATGTGACCTATGCACGTATCACTTCCACGCTTTTAGAAGAAACTGTCATTAAAACTACTACATCTATATTTTGGGTGTAAAATATTAAGAAATGCATTTTTCTTTGTTCCTTCTGCTGCAGCAGAGGGGTGTGAGTGTTCCATGACAGTGATTTCACTCAGGATATTCCTGGTTTGTGGGAGGAACTGACTAGTGTCTCTGAAAGTAAGGATCTTCTGAAGCACACGATGCAGAAAAGCGATGATGTGGATTATAAATGTTAAGTATGGATTAGCTACTTGTTACAGGGGGAAAAAAAGACATCAGAATGGTACTTTAAGCTAAAAATCTTTGATATTGTTTGTGTTTCTGTAGTAGTTAGGCCACAGTGAGGGTGGCAAGACACTGGCACAGGTTGCCCAGGGAGGTTGTGGCTGCTCCCTCCCTGGAGATATTCAAGGCCAGGTTGGAGGAGGCCTTGAGTGACCTGTGCTAGTGGGAGGTGTCCCTGCCTATGGTAGGGAGTTGGAACTGGATGATCTTTGAGGTCCCTTTCAACCTTACCGTTCTGTGATTCTATGATTCTATGATTCTATGATTCTATGATTCTATGATTCTATGGTTCTATGATTCTCTTCTCCAACCTCATCTAAGATGGCAAGATTTCATAGCACACTCAATTTCAGAATTATGCAAACCCTATGGTTTTAAAATAGAGGACACCCAGAAATGTAAGGCAGATATTTTAGCCCAGAAATTGTACTTCAGTGTTTTCTGTTTGTGTTTTTACAGAGCAGTCCTTGCCCAGCCAAAATTCCCACTGCAAGAGAGGGCACAGCATTGAGTGCTTTATCCTCAGCTGACTTTTATGTCTTTATTAAGGCATTAGCATAAACCTTTTGAATCTTACATTGTGAACAGTAGGACTGGAAAATCTCTAATTAATGTGCTCAGAATTCTTTGTTCAGTTTTGAGGTTTAACAGCAAACTGAGTTCAGAAAGGCAAAATGAAGAACTTATTTATCATAATACAAAATCAGGATTCAGATGCAAAGCTGGAAAAGATCCAACTTTCTATTTCTGTTTAACACAGTCCTAAATGAACAGACAAAATATTAAAATGTTTAAATTGTATCTTTAAGCTATATTTATCAACATGAGTAGAAACTTAATTTCACTGTTATTAATTTAGTTGCAATAATGTCATTTCACACCTGTCTATCCACCCGTTCATCTTTAAATGGTCTTTCTAGGACTAGCACTTACTTTCTTAAGCCAGTTCCATTAAAGGGATAGAGCAACAAAACAAATAAATAAAAATAGAAATCAAGCAATGCTTACTACAACCTGGAGCCACATGTCTGATCTTGGCAAAATCAGTCTTTTAGATGTCAGTTGGTGCTTGATATAAACACTTGTTGTGACATAAAGAAGTAGATCTACCAAAGTTGCATGCAGGGAAGTGACCATGCCCCAGCCTTGCCTGGAAGGAAAGGGCAGGTGGACATGGGAGATGAAAGTCATCATTGCCTGGTTGTGGATAAAGGGTGAGTTGTGTTCAGAGTCCTGACTTGCTTCATGTTGCTGTTGCTGTACTCCCAGGACTGAGCATGTGCTCAGTTTGTCTTCTCAGGATTGTCACTTTTTCAAGACTGAAGGCTAACAGGAGTGAGAAAAGTTTGTTATTGTTTATGACTAAGGCAAGGTAGCCCTCTGCTCACTACTGTGTTTGCACTAGCTGCTGTGCAGAAACCAACACAAAGTGAAATGCAAGACAGCCACATTCTCACAAAATGGTGAGTAAGGGAGCAAAGGGAATTAACTTGGCACTGCTCACTTGCCTTACTCTAGTTAGCAGATTCGTTCTCCACAAGGTAGAGTCCAGCTCCAAATGACAGAGTTAAAGAAAGGTTAAAGAAAACTTCCCAGATAGTAAAAAATGAAGACTTAAAGGTCACAGCGGGAACAGGTGAGATTTCACTTGAAGGCTGAGTGCACATCACGTCTCCCGGCACTTGGGGAGAGTGACTCTGTCCTTCCTCAGGCCTGGCCACACACTCCCTACTCTTTTTGAAGCCTTTAGTGAGTCTGCTCAGTTTGCTAGACCAAGAGATAATTAGCCAAGCCAAAGTGTAAATGGTTTGCCAGTGTAGACAACTCACTTGGGTGTCAAATGGACACCAGAACCTGGGAAAAGGTTGGGAACGGTGTCTGTGCATCCAGGGGTAGGAAATGGGCAGTACAAAGCAAGGAGGACTGGCCCTTCTGTGGCAGTAACCTGCTGTTATCTAGCAAAACCTCAGTCTGTGTCTCTGAAAAAATGTTGGAACTAATGCCTTTCTCCCAGGCAAAGAGAAGGCTGCTAAAGGAGAAGGATTTTTAAAGATCCCTTTTCAATGGGAGCTTTTGAGTTAAAATGATGACGGCATGGGGGAGTCTCAGGCCAGCAAACCAATTTAGGAGTGGTTAGGAAATGTGATTTCAGCAGCTAAGAGCTGAAAATCATAAGCCAGTCAAACCAGAAGCCACTTAAGAAGATCCTGAAGTGTACATCTCCGTGCATTCATGATATAGACATAAAAGACTCTGGAGTTCCTTCACATTCAATTAGTGGATGATGCAGATTAATATTGTGTTAGATTAATTGTCTCAATTAACTGACAGGATGAAGCAATTCAATTTCCTTATGGCTTTATGCTAAGCAACATTAGGAGGCCACCAAAGGAATCATAGAATTGTCAGGGCTGGAAGGGACCCCAAGGATCATCCAATTCCAGCCCTCCTGCCATGGGCAGGGACACCTCACACTAGATCAGGTTGCTCACAGCCACATCCAGCCTGGCCTTAAACACCTCCAGGCACTTCCAGCACCTCCCTGGGCAACCTGTTCCAGGACCTCACCACCCTCATGCTGGAAGAACTTCTTCCTAACATCCAATCTGAATCTACCCACTTCTAGTTTTGCTCTATTCCCCTCAGTCCTATCACTACATGACATCCTTAAAAAGTCCCTCCCCAGCTTTCTTGTAGCTCACTTCAGATACTGCAAGGCCACAATAAGGTTGTCTCAGAGCCTTCTCCTCTCCAGACTGAAGCTGTAGCCTGAGGAGTTCCCTACAGAAGAAGAAACTTTCCATAGCAAATGGAGGGGACAGAAAAGCAGTGGTGGAAATACTTAATAGGACACTGAACTACTAGGAAAAGTGATTTCTAAGCAAGGAAATTGCATTTAGTTGCTTATTTCAGTTGTGATCAGGGAAACACATGTTTATGAATGCTTTTAAAAATCAGCATGGCTCTATCAGCCAGTTCTCTTTGAAAAAAAAAAAAATCAAACCAAAACCCACACCACTTTGTTTTCTTGTTTTTTGTTTTTTGCTTTTATCTGGTTCAGTCCAGACAGCAACCAAGTCCTGGGCTGCAGCAAGAGCAGTGTGGGCAGCAGGACAAGGAAGGGGATTCTGCCCCTTTGCTCTGNCTAGAGGAGGACATTATTACTGTGAATGATATAGGTAGTGTACTTATGTTACTACATTGCTAAGACTCAATATGATGTGAGCGTGCAGTTAGGTCATATGCTCTGCTGGCTCATAAACACAGAGCCTGTATGCACCATGGGCAGCAGGGCATACACCCACTGTTCAGTCACAGGGATCTTAGCATTTGCAAATCTCAGGTTACAGAACAGACATATACTGAGACAAATAGCAGAAAGGCAGAAATCTAAGTGTCAAGGCTGCCAATATTTGCATTGTGAGTGAGAAGATAGAACAGGATTTGTTTCATTTCTCTTTGTCCAAATTGTCCTCCTGCAGCCCTGCAAATATGTTTCTCAGCTGTGATATGTTCAGAATGTAGCTCAGAGGGAACATCCTGCATACATTTCAGAGGGACAGGTCACTCCCTTTCCCCTCAGCATTTAAATTGTGTGCTTCAACAGTACGCTCCTTGACTTTAGCCACACACAATAACACTTTACCTGCAGGAACGCTGAACAGAGGTTCCTAAAAGCTACTAGAAGATTACATGGCCTTTTGGACAGCAGAATAAAGCAAAAGAGACTTGTTTTCAAGAGGCCAAAACAGACAACTGTCATGGCAGAGCATGTAATACTGTGTCTACATCCATATATATACATGCGGCATGCCCAGGACCGCAGAGACTAAACAGGAACAGAGCACCTATATTTCTGTTAGATCAGACTGGGCTCAGCCCTGTTTCTTTGTGAAGTGACTAGGCAAAACTTTAATTGAAAGTGAGAATGGTTTTATAAAGTCAGTTTTCTAAGTAAGTGCATTTCTCTAATGCTGAAGGACACAGTGTTATTTTTCACTCACCAAGATAACTATTTTTAGCTTAACCCATGCACTGTTGAAACTGTCAGTAGACCAAATGCTGGTTTAACAGATGGGTATGTGCAGAAGCATGTGAAAGCATCTCTATGGGAATCAAGTTTAAATGTTAGCTTGCACTGACATCCAAGAATATGGAGAAGGCAATCTGTGTATAGCTCACAAAAGGTGCCGGGAGAACACACTACTGCAAAGCTGATTCAGAGCTGCAGAGTTTGGAATATGTACCCTGGTTGCTATGGTAGTTTGAGTTTGGTTTTGGTGACTCAGGTTTATGCAGCACCAAAAAGCTAACCCACCTTGAAATGTGAGGTCTTCTGTGCAAGCATCTTACTCAGAACGGACAATGTCGAAGAGCGAGAAGTCTGCTTCTTACATAATGTCATTTAAAATTCTGATAGCACTTGGGGTATAATCTTTTAATCTCTCTTTTCTGGAATGTACCAGAGTTTTCACTTTCACTTGTTGTGTGGGTTTGTCACACAATCAGAGTAGAGAATACACGAGATTTTAAAATAGAAAGGACTATGACTAACAAATAAAGTGAAAGAAATGCCTTATTCTTATGGTAAGTATCTCTGTCAAGGCCTTTCAATTTTAAAAATTGCTTTCATATTTTCTTAGCCCATCTCTCCTTATACAATCTGTGATACTTGATAAAAACCTGGAAGATTTATTAGGAAGATTATATACAGTATTTGTCATTCTCTCTTAAAATTATCCATTTTTCCCAGAGCTGAGTTGAAGAAACTAACTTAGAGATACTAGTTTTCCTCATGGGGGAGAGAAATATGTTAGCACCAAATTTTTAGAAGCCACATTGTATCTGTTGCTGCTCAAGATCAAACAAAAAAAAAAAAAAAAGAAAGATCAAACTAGTAGATGTATTATTCTCTGATAAATATGTAGCTTTGAAGAGGAATTTCTATAGATGTAAAGACAACAATTATCCTTAGGAGGTCAGAACAAAATTGCTACCTCCCAGAAACTATTTTGAGTAATGCAAAAGCTTCATCTGTTTACTTCTGCAATCCAGAAGCCTGGGTGAAATAGCTTTCAACAATGGTTGTAATGCTTTCAAGAAAAAAATGGAGTACCAGAAAGCACACTGATAACAATCTCATTGCTAACTCCTTTTATTGCTCACTTGACACATGTCACTGAATTCACTGAAAATACATACAGCCACAGATGCTATCTCTGCAGATGTTTACATGGTTTTCTCTAGAGAAACACACTCCTACTGAATTCACTGCTAGCATCTGCACATGGAAAATCAGACATTCAATGGCTTTTCCTGCTATGTTGATGCAAAGGATTTTACAGCACATCTGGTGTGTTGGGCAGTCTGGTAGAGACATATCAAAACAGATTGGCCCACAAGTGTGCAGAGGCCAAAAAGTGAGTAGTGCTGTCAATACACCAGAGGGGCAGGATGGCATTCAGAGGGACCTGGACAAGCTGGAGAGCTGGGCCTAGGTGAACCTCGTGAGGTTCAATAAGAGCATGAGGAAGGTTCTGCAACTGGGCTGGAACAAACCTGACTGGCAATACAGACTAGGGGAGGAGGTGACAGAAAGCATCCCTAAGGAAAAGGACTTTACAGAATCATGGAGGCTGGAAAATACTTCTGAGGTCATCGAGTCCAGCCTAGGACCCAACACCACAACATCAGCTAAACCAAGCCACCAAGTGCCATGTCTAATCTTTTTTTAAAGATCTCCAGGGACGGTGACTCCCTGGACAGGCCACTCCAGTGCCTAATCACCTTTCCACGAGGAAGCGCTTCGTAACATCCAACCTAATCCTCCCCTGGCACAGCTTCAGGCCATGCCCTCTTGTCCTCTCACAAGTTCCCTGGAAGCAGAGCCTGATCCCACCTGAATACAAGTTCCTTTTAGGTAATTGCAGAGAGTGATAAACCTCCTCTTTTATGGGCTGAACACCCCAGCTCCCTCAGCCTCTCCCCATCAGCCTTCCCCTCCAGTCGCATCACTCTCCTCTGGACCCACCCCAGCACCTCAACATCTCTCTTGCAGTGAGGGTCCAGAGCTGCACACACTGCTCAAGGTGAGGCCTCCCCAGTGCCAGTACAGAGCAGAATGGCAGCCCTGCTGGCCACACTGTTCCTGATGCATGTCAAGATGCCATTGGCCTTCTGTGCCAGCTGGACACACTGCTGGCTCATGCCCAGATGGCTGTCACCCAGCACCGCCAGGTCCCTCTGCCAGGATGCTCTCCAGCCACTCCTCCCCCAGTCTGTGGTGCTGCATGGGGTTATTGTGTCCATAGTGTAGGACCCTGCACTTGGTCCTGTTGACTCTCAGCTCACTGGCCTCAGCCCACTGACCCAGCCTGGCTAGGGTCTTCCTACCATCCAGGAGATTGACTCCTTCCCAGCTTGGTGTCATCTGCATATTTACTGACAGCAGACTCCATCCCCTCATCCAGGTCATCAATAAAGATGTTGAACAGACCTGGGCCAGCACTGATCCCTGGGGACACCACTGGGCACAGGACACCAGCTGGATGTGGCACCATTCACAGCCACTCTCTGTGCCTGCTCACCCAGTCAGTGTTTAACCCAGCAAAGGGTGCAGCTGTCCAGGCCATGGGCTGCCAGCTTGGCCAGGAGGATGCTCTGGCAGACTGTGTCAAAGGCTTCACACCTTTGGTGATGCTGATGGACAAGAAGCTGAACATCAGCAGATAGTGTGAGCTTGCAGCACAGAGGGCCAATGGCAGCCTGGGCTGCACCAAAAGCAGCCTTGGCAGCAGATCCAGAGAGGGGATTCTGCTACTTTGCTCTAGTGAGACCTCACCTGGAGTACTGTGTCCAGCTCAGGAGTCCTCAATACAGGAAGGACATGGACCTGACAGAGTAGGTCCAGAGGAGGGCCACGAAAATTATCAGGGGGTTGGAGCAGCTCTGCTACAAGGACAGGCTGAGAGAGCTGGAGGTGTTCAGCCTGGAGAAGAGGAGGCTCTGGGGAGACCTAATAGCAGCCTGCCAGTACCTGAAGGGAGCTACAAGAAGGCTGCAGAGAGACTGTTTGCAAAGGCCTGCAGGGACAGGATGAGAGCAATGGCTTCAAACTAGAGCAGAGCAGATTTAGATTGGATGTTAGGAACAGGTTCTTCACCATGAGGGTGGTGAAACACCGAAACAGGTTGCCCAGGGAGGTAGTTGAAGCCTCATCTCTGGAAATAAGGCGAGGCCGAACAGGGCTCTGGGCAACCTGATCTAGTTGAGGACGTCCCTGCTGACTGCAATGGGGTTTGACTAGATGACCTTTGGAGGTCTCTTCCAACTAAGACCATTCTGTGATTCTATGATTCTGTGACACAGTGTGTCCTTAAGTTGCACACATCACTAGTATGTCACTAGCATACTACTGTTGTCATAAACATATATGCACATTCATGTAGTTATCTAACTCCATATTTTGATATTGTCTTGCAATAATGCCTGGTTTAGGACAAATCTTATACTCACTTTCAAGATGGTCTTCAAAATGTGGTCTAAGCCTCCAAAGTGATGAATTTTGCCCTCCATGCTTAAGTAGATAACTGGAAAAGAATATCAGATATTATTGGTAATTGGCTATGTTTATGTTAATTAATACTGAGTCAGAAGTTGTAGACAGTCTCACCTCCTCTCAGCTATGCTGAATTTACAGTAAAATTGAATGCCATTAAGCTGGTAGGATGGGCTAAAGACCATGGCTGAGTATTGCCTTTGTATTGAAGTTATAAACTCGTATGTGAGATACAAAATAGGAAAAATATAGATAATTTTTAAAAAGGAGTTTATTATTAATCATTATTCCCTTCTTGAATTTTGCTGAATACAGGAAACGAACAACTGCAGAGATTAACCAGCTTACATGAATGATGGCTCTACTTTTTGCTTAAGGAAGAGCATATGCTTTGCTAGATCATATTCAAGGACCGCAAATAATTTACTGCAGAGCAGACAGCTATCTGGAAAAGGTATATATTCTTCATATAGATGAAATATCTGAATTTCAGAGGGCTGTACAAATCAATTACACATCTCAGTGGAGTCTGTAGAAAGCCTCAAACACAACTCTTAAATGAGGTGTAACCCAAAGTCCCCCATAAAAGTCAAGGAATAACAAAGGCAAGAATGCAGACTATACAAATAGCAGGAGTGTTAGGAAAGATATTTGCTGGAGGTCTCTGAAAGGCTGGATCAGTCAAAAATGCTCTGGAGAAAAGAACAAAAGGGAAGTATTAGATCTGGTCTTTAAAACCAGACTGTATGATACAGAAAGGAGTCTGGTTCGCTGCAGAACCTCTCCATTTTGTAACAAGCCAAAGAGATTGATCTGAAGGAGTTAAAGGGGGATCCATGTCCAGAAAGAAAAGCTGATCTGGAGTAATGAAGTGAATTGAAGGAGAGTGGACTGAAGCTCTGATGGAAATCTAAAAATTTGCTCCATGACAGTGAAATTCCTGAGTGTGTTTTGAGTAAGTGCCTATCAACTTGCCTAGAACCACTTTGCTGCTAATAAAGCATTGGACTTAAGCATTGCCTGATAAAACCAGTGTTATTACATTCTTCATCTAGTTGGTTTCTTTGAGGAGACAAATTTTCAGCCAGCCAGCTGAGAGAAAGAGAAAAGCAGAATGTTGGGGAGGGTACAAGTAAAATATGAGAGGCATCTGGGGAAGGAGGGTTCAGTTTTCACGAGCTTACCTTTTTTGGGACTATAGTTTTGAGTTCCTTAGAAAATGGCAATGGATTGAGAATCTGTCCACAACAAAGTTTGCCCATGAAGACAAGACCACAGCAGGCAGCTGGAGCCTGCACAGATCTGCTCCTTAGATGTGAGTGAGCCTATGCAGCTAAGCTCCCCAACTGCTCACACTAGGTTGACAGTATCAGTGTTAAGCCAAAGCACAACTCAATCACCTGCGTGAGTAATAAACATTGCAAAGACTTCTTCTGAAGTCTGTTATGCAGAGACAGCCATACTTGCAAGCCTAGGAGCCTGAATTGTATCTCTGGATAGGCACACAGGCTGTCAATAGGAACCTATAAATCAGGTGCCAAGTAATTGTTCATCCATCTACTTAATCTGCAAAACCTTCTCCAGCAAATCTTTCATCTTGACTACAAGATGTTGTCTTTTGCTCACAATCACACTGCACCTGCAAACCATCAGTGTGTTTCATCTCATGTATTGCTGCATGAATAAATCTGATGGACACTCTGCAAGTATCTCCAACTACCTTGCAAGTGCTTCTTGAAGAACACTGCTGACATTTTTATCAATAAAAATGGGAGGAAGAAGCCTAAGTAAGTTGTGAGGCCAACCACTCTAAGGAGACATTATAATAAGAAAAGCACAAACCATGCAGTGCATAGTTTGCCTATCCTCTCAAAACTGTACTTTGTTTTTCCATAACTAGTTGAAAAAGATTTTTCCCAGTAAGTTTAAAACCGTGTTTTATGTCCTGCCATGATTTAATTTCAAACACAATACATACTGCTTTTACCTAAAGAAAACCTGGTGTACAGGGAAGAAAAATTTACTAAGTGTAATAGCTCAGTTGCAACTGTAAACAGCTGTGTGTACAGTTTGCATCCTTAAATGCTGTACACTTTGTAACTACTTGTTTTCTCCCAGCAGGAAAGATGGATGTACTATGTCAGGTTTTCAGATAATGGAAGTGAACTTTAAGAACAGATACTAAGCACAGGGCTTTGCTTAGGCAGGCAGCAGCATCAGAGCAACTGGGAGAGGACGTTTTTGTACAGCAAGCTGCCCTAGCATGTACACATTTAACCTCTCCAAACAGAGGATCCTCAGTAAGTTGCCCTGTATCTTTCCCTCTTTCTTCCAAGCAGCTGCATTTGTCCCAGTTGCACAGGCAGGGACGCTGGCGTCACAAGTGACACAGAGGTGACTGGCGGTGTTAGGCAGCAAGCCTCTCTAAACAAGCTGCGCGGTAGCAGTGAAAAGGCACCGTGCTTGCAGCTGCATTAAGGCCCTGGGAGCCGCACGCCTGAAGCCTGGCATAGGTCTTGGGGTTTAAGGCCTACACCAGGTGCCCCACACGCCTCTTTCCGGAGAAGTACGTCCCCGCCCTTCCACGTTGCCCGTTCAACTGGCAAAGCCCTCATCGCTTTTTGAGTGTCTTTTTCTCGGCCTTGAGAGCAGGCATAGGCCGCCAAAGGCCGGTGCCCAGGCCGCCCCCGAGGGGAGGTCCGGGCAAGCAAGGGTTGCGTCGCTGGACGCCTCTCGGCCGGGCTCTCTCCTTGCGGTCGCGGGATTTCCCGCCCCGACGGGGCAACGGAAGTCGGTGACCCTTCAGATGAACTCTTGAACTCTCGGGGCCGAGAGGAGGCAAATCAATCCAGCCTCGCCCGAGCCACAACACAGGCGTCCGCAACACCACGCAAAGCCCGCTCCGCGGGGCGCTGCTCCGCCCCCGCCGAGCACGCCGCCGCTACCGCCCACCCCGCGTCGCTGGCGCGCCTGTGCCCGCCCTCGTACACAGCAGCAGCCTTCGCCGCCCCGGAATCTCGCGGGATTATGCTAACGAGCCGCCGCCGCCGTCCCGCCCCTCCGGTTCCCTCCCGCCCTGCGCCCTCCATCTGGGTGGGTGAGCGAGCTAGGGTGAGTGCGGGCCGCGGTGCGCTGTGGGATACTGGCGGTATAAAGTCTATCCTCTGGTGCGGCGTTAGCTAAGGGGGCCAGGCAGGAGCGGGGTATGAAGATGGCGGACGCCAAGCAGAAGCGGAACGAGCAGCTGAAGCGCTGGATCGGCTCCGAGACTGACCGGGAGCCGCCTGTGGTCAAGCGCAAAAAGACCAAGGTGAAGTTCGACGACGGCGCCGTCTTCCTGGCCGCCTGCTCCAGCGGGGACACCGAGGAGGTGCTGCGGCTGCTGGAGCGGGGCGCCGATATCAACTACGCCAATGTGGACGGGCTCACCGCACTCCACCAGGTTGGTTCGGAGCCGTTTCCTACGGGAGTGGCCTGGCCGAGCTAGGGGGCGTTGGGCAGGCAGGGAAGGGCGGCGAGGCCAGCCGGCGAAGTGTCCCCCGGCCCCGGGAGGAGGTAGAGGAGGAAGGGGCAGAAGGCGGCTGCTCTCCCCTCCGCTGGGGGGTGTCGGGGCGGGGAGGGGCCGGGAGCGCGGGGTGGGAGGCGGTGGCGACCGAGGTCAGGCTCGGGGGCGGCCGGCCGGAGGGAGCCACGGTGGAGCGGCCTGGCCCGGCTGGGCTGTAGGGGCGAGAGGCTGCGCTCCCTCCCCGCAGGCCGGTTGTTGGGAAAAGGGCGGTTGGGCCTCTCTTTCGACGGGGAGGAGGTGCCGGTGACCCTCTTTCGCTTTCCTCGGTCGCCTCGCTTCCTCTGTTGGCAGCGCCTCCCTCGGGAGGGACGGGGGCCGCGGGCTCTGCCCCGCGTTGTCGTGAATGCAGCTGCGGGGACGGGGACAAGTGCCCTCCGGCGGAGGGGTGGCCGCCGGCAGGTGAGGGAAGCGAACTCGCCTGCAGGGTCGCTTCGTCCGGCAGTCTCTTGCCCGGGATCCCAGCAGCAGTTTCCTGCGCCCCTCGTCTCCCTTTTTGCAGCAGTTAAGCCGATTAAACCTCTCTCGAGTGTGCGGGCGGCCGAGTGGAGAGATGGATCATCTGTTTCTCACCGCCTCCTAAGGGGAACCAGTGTTTCGTTGCTAGTACAGAAACGCGTATCAATAAAAAGGTTGCTTGCTTTCTTTACTGCTGGCTTCTGCCGCAGTGTGGAAGCTGAACTTCGAGGGGAGCAGGGCTCTTGCGTTTTGCTTCCGTGTGTTGGAGAGCAGCAAAAAACCGAATCCATATTGCTTTGTTCTGGTGTGAGTATGTGGGAGGGGAGTTGGTGCAGAAGGAGATAACTTTCACTTGGGGTAGGGGAGCAATGGAAGGGAAACTGGCTGTGAAGTTTCCTCAAAATGGATGCTTTGTGCATGTTGAACTTCATAGCAGTCTGATTGGAATCTCAAAACGTTAGCCAAATAAGGAAAGGCTGTGGCAATCCGGAGATAATGTGGGTTTGCCTGAATAGTTTTTTTTTTTCTTCTCTAGAAGGCCAAAAGCTGCCACACAATATCAGACTCACTTTTACTTTTCGGAGTAAAAGAAAAGAATCTCTAACAGGCCGGCTTTTTGTTCTTAAGTTTAGAAATTGTTCGGATGCGAGGGGAAAAAAATGAGTTAAAAATCTTAATGCATAGGAGATGTAGGTTGATCAGGTAGAAATCGACCCAAAATGGTTAGGTAAGGTAAACAGGACGTTGTTGCACAGTGTGTTTCTTAAATTCACTACCTCGTTTTTTAAAATGTATTTTATCCTTCCCATTGAGTTTTTTCAAGGACGTGAGGCTCTACCAATACGTAAGTTATCCAGTAGTAGTGGATAGAATCCCCTCCTCAACAGAAAATACAAAATTCTATTACTCTTTGCTCTGCTTGCTGTGTATAAGTTATCGCTGGCTCCCCTGTAAAGGGTATTGGTTTACTTTCGGTTGTGAACTGAAGTGGAAGCATGAATGTATGTTGTGGTTAAGCCTGTCAGCGTGTTACTGCAGCACAGTTACCTGACTTGAGGCTAGCCTGTCACTTCATAGAGAGCTTTTGTGTGTTTTTCCTTCTCTAATCAAGTTAGGATTGTTTCATGCTTCCAGGGAGCTGTATTAGAAGTTATACCTTAACTGGTTAGATCGCTCAGTCTGCAAGTTACTGTACTCCAGTGATTGGTAGGGAGGGATGACGTTTGGTTTAACTCTATTGTGAGAGGAAGAGATGAGTGCTTCCTAAGTCCACATGGCCTTCTCAATGTCTCTTATACTAGATACAACAAAACTTTAATCATGATCGTCATGAGCTTGTTCTCTCCTCCTTTTTACCTGTAGTCAGGCTGCAGTTTGGAAGGGCAAAGTTTAAGGGAGCAGAGGTGAAGATTTGCATTGCTGCTAAAATTGTTTTCTCTCCTCCTTCACCCCCCTCCCTCTTCCACCTCACACACCACCACCATACCACCCCCTCCCCAGTGATACCAAACAGTCTTTTTCTGGTTTTACGATATTTAAAGCATATAAGATCAGTTTTGAAGTTAGTCTTCTTGAGGCATACCACTAAATGTTGCCTGTTATTTAAAAAATACTCCCTCAACTCTGTATAGTTTCACTTCATTATTGTCAATAAATTTAGTTTTCCTCTCACATGCCACATAAAAGGTGCAAGTTATACATAATGCAGTCTTTAACAGGAATTAATGTAATGGAATTTGTCAGTGGCATGGGACAAAGCTGTATCTGTTCCTAAATGAAAGTTTTCAGAAACCTGTTCTTGGTAGAGTTCTGACTGACTGTTCTCAGCTGTGTGTGGAAGTCCACATTGTTGTGTTTTACTACCATGGTCTGCTGTTGTTTTGTGGTTTCTTGGTTGGTTGGGGGTGTTTCTTGTGTGTTGTCTGAGGTCTCATGTAGGCTGCACTGCTTCACAGGAATAAGTTTATCTCTGCAAAGACAGTGACTACCTTTTGCGTTGAGTTGCACTGCTCTTGCATCTAACCTTTGGGGATATTGAGAAGAAATGAGTGTGTCTGAAACAGAAATGTTTGCTATTCTATTCAACCTTTGTTTTTTCTCTAGGCATGACACTTACAGGAGAAGACTTAAGCCATATTTTCTTTTTTTACAGCCCAGGTAGATGGTAGTGCTGAGGTGGGGGGAAAGTACAATTAATACTGAAATTCTGGTGAACTTCAGATCTGGTCTTTAATGGAGCAGAACTTTATTACTGAAGCCAAAGGCTAAACTTTTCCTATCAGCAAAGCAGAGTGCCATCTCCATCAGAAAGTTTTATGTAGAATTGTTTCTCTTAATGTGTTTGGGAAATGAAAACAAGTGGCTTGGTAGCTCAGAGCAGGAAGAGGTAGAGTATATACACAGGTGCTTTCATATCTTGACAGTGCCATTGAATGATTTTATTTTATATTTGGATATGCACAAAATAAATTAGAAATCAGTTAAGTTTCTTTGAGTTTAAATTCTTGCAGAAGTGGAAAAAAATTGTCCTTAGGTTGTTAGTTCTGTATGTAATGTTGGATTCAAATGTCTTTGTTGTTGGAACTTGTTTTAGTGTAAGTTGAAGTTAGGCCTTCAGCACAAAGGAGGAAACTAAATATACTTTTCTTCTACCTGTGGGATATAGATGCAATGCATAATACTGCAGGTAGTATATATTCTGCTGTAGCGTATATTCTGCAATATCCTGCATTGTAAACATACTCTGTGTTTATATCTGTAACTTCTAAATTAGATCTGAAATTTAAAATCAGATGTCAGCTTAGTGGAGGTCAAAATAGTTTTATAATATTACATTTCAAGACAGCTGTCATGTAGGGTAAAAACTAATTGATAGATAGTGCAGCTTTTCTAATTCACCTTAACAGTTGAACGTAAGGGGAATTTGAGAGAAAAAAGAAGCCCAAAGCTGAGCTGTGACTTCACAGGCTAAGAGTTTCTGCAGAGGCAGGAGGGTAGTGGCCTGTTTTAAAATAAAGAAGAGACTATATAGTATTTTCAGTAGACCTGGTCCCTTCTAGTGCAGACATGCCAATTTGGAGTGAGATTCAGTTCTCTCGTCCTGAAAGCTTTAGCACCTGTTCTTCCTCAAAGTTTGGACTCCCTCTTTTTCCTTGCCAAGACGACTTGGTTTGTTAACTCTAATTGGAATTTATTGCTTAAGTGACTGAAATAAGTTTGTCTATATTTCACATAGAGCTTTGTACAGGAAAAGAGGAGCCCACCCTTTCTGGGCAGCACCATGGGAAGGCTGCATGTGGTGGGGAAGGACCATGATGTGACCAGTTTCCTGAAAGGCTGGATTTCCTGTGCATACTTCTCCCCTGGGAGCACAGGGTGTGCGCTGTGGAATACCTGCAAGCTCCTGATAAAGAAGGCAGCTGAAATTAGACTATAGTTAGGTATGACAGCTTATGCAGCCTGGTTTTGGCTGCCCTTTTACTTTGAGGCTGTTCAGACTTGGAAGGTGGTAACCTGGTTTTTGGCCTCATTCTCTCTGGGTGAGGAAGGTTGGGTGCGCAGCCTAATTCCGTCACATAATATGACAGTAACATGTCCTGCTGTCTTGGTCTTGCTTCTACCTGGGGAGGCTGTTGCTTTGGAGTTAAGGTAAGGGAAGTTGTCATGGTTGTTTGCACACAGAGTTCATTGAGTACTGAAGGTGTTGTCATTGATGAAGGCTGAAGAGCAAGAGAAGCTCCTAATTCTTAATGAAGGATTCAGGTGTGGTGTTTTTTTTTTATCCAGGACAAGTACAGCTGAATTAAGTAAAGTTCCCCAAAGGCTATTTAATATGAGTATTATTCTGTAACTCTTTCAAGGATTAAATTGCATACAAAGGTGAAACGGAATCACAGAATTGTTTCAGTTGGAAAAGACCTCTAAGTCCAACTGTTAGCACCACCACAGCCATTAAACTATGTCCCAAGTGCCATGTCTACATGTTTTTGAACACTACCAGGGATGGTGACTCCACCTCCCTGAGCAACCTCATCCAATGCATTTCCTCAATTTGCAAGCATAGCAGTATGTGATATTAAACAGAAATTCTAATTTGATGCCACTGCTGTAGGACTCTGTTGATCCCTCAGTAATAATTAAGATGCTGAGGAACCCTTCACAGTTGTGTGTCCCTGAACACTTAACTCCAACTGATTATGGACAGTTATTGCTGTTTTAATATTTCCTGTGAGTTCTACAAGATTTATTTATTGGATAAAAAAATAATCTTCCTCTGTGGTCAGGCCTCCTGGTGGCATGCTCACAGTACCTGATTTGGTGTGGGCTGTTGTCCTTGTTATGACATCCTTTCAAACAGCAAGATGTGATGAAAAAGGGACATAAAATCTACCAGCAATGGGTTCCTTTGCCTTAGAACTTGATAGAGGGCATTAAGGCTGCATTGTTGGGATCTTTTTTGATGAATGGTAACATAGGTTGTGTATGGGAGCCCGGGCCACAACGTGTGGAGTGTATTAAGACACGAGAGCAAAGAACAGGTTGCTACAGTCTTAAATCATTAGGGTGTTTGCGTCATAGCAGCAGCACCCAACAACCGAGGGTGGGAAGGGTATGGGAGTAGCTTAAAGCTATCTTAATAACCCACTAGCTATCACTTCTGCACTGCTGCTTTTGGAGAGTTCAAACGCTGTTATTTATGGTAAATCTGTTGTTCATTTTTCAAGACTGACAAGTAGGAGAACATCCTTTCATGCAGAAGGGTTTGTACGTGGTCACAAACCTGATTCCCAAATCTCACTGTTTGGAGGGGAGAACTTCTAAGTTGTCAAACCCCTTCATGCTGTCACTGTAGGTGATACACAACTGACAGTTTTGGAGTAATTTTTTAGCTTGTCTTAGGTTTTGGGTTCGTATGTGGTGGTTTGTTTGTTTGTTTTTTTAAATTATAGTTAGGGAAATAAAAATATATAGTAATAACAAAGCACAGAAAAATTAGTCCTGCAGTAAGTGTAATGTGGACTTCACTTGGTGATTAGACTACAGAGGCATGCTTGTTTAAACTCCTCTTTGTAATAGGAGTTGTTTCTTGTGTGGGCTGTGGATCTCTCTCTCCGTAGTTACAGTAGCTAGGTTCAGATTCTGCAATAAGTACTTGTTAACTTCCTTCTGATCTTGTTATCCAAGTTGTTGGTTTTGTGTTTTGTTTTGTTTTAGCCTTCTGAAATGGAGGCAAGAAGAGGGAAAAAAAGAGGTGATTCATCATAACATACTCTTAAGTATAGTAGTGCTGCCTTCAAAAGAATTTTGTTCTGCTTGGTGTTTTATATGAGATATGTACCAATCTGTTTGCTTTTTGAAGTTGGCTATCTCCAAGTGCCTCTTGCCCTCTTTGTGGTCTGTCAAGTTTGAACTTAGGATTTCTGTGTCTGGTTGCATAGCAGTTTTAATTCCTTACTTAAAATCATTACTGTTAGGCTGTTCTGAGTATTTCAAGCAGATTTCCATGTGTGTCTGACATTTCTTGAACTTGCATAGTTGTGGAGGTAGAGTTTATATTCAGTGTAAGAATGAAATCAACTCATAGAGCTTACAGAAACTAATTGTCAGGGACAATTTATGCTGTCTATAACTATGAATTTCACTGAAGCATTAATGCTTCTTAGAATTACAGGAAAGCTTTATCTGTTTTCTCTATGTTCTGGTGTATTCTTAGTACTTCTAAGAACATTTTTCATGATAAATCATCTAAAATGCCTTGTAAGAGTAGATGAGATACAGTCTTGTGTGTATGAATAAAACTGATATGAACATTAACCAGAAGCACCCAACGTGATTGAAGATTCTGTGGTCCACAACCTCCCTGGAGATGTCCAAGGCCAGGTTGGAGGAGGCCTGAAGTAACCTGTACTAGTGGGAGGTGTCCCTGCCTATGGCAGGGGGTTGGAACTAGCTGCTCCTTGAGGTCCCTTCCAACCTTACCATTCTATGATTTGATGCTGTTTTGATCTCAGTGTTGTAGTATAGGCCATATTACTTTTTACCAAATTACTAAATTTCAGTTTGTAAGCTGAATCTGAGGCTGGGAGACAGAAGCAGTAAATCATGGGTAGAGATATAATTTAGGTCTTCTGAGGTTCTGTATTTAGGCTTCTGGGTAGATACTAAATTTTAGTTGGAACAAATGACTTGACAGGCTCTTGGCCGGTTCTTCACTTGTTTATCCCATTACTTGTGCTCCCACTTGCTTGCTTTCTCAAAATTACTTGGTTAGTATGGCACTTGGTGCAATCTTCTCAGAAACTGAGAGCCCAAATAGCTTGCCTCTTTCTGTGTAATTGTGACTCCAGAGGCTGAGCTGACAGGATGTGAAATTGAGGAACATAAACATCAAGTATTTGCTAGAATACATTCATGTAGGACTATATTCATAGAATGGTAAGGTTGGAAGGGACCTCAAGGATCATCTAGTTCCAACCCTCTGCCATAGGCAGGGACACCTCCCACTAGTACAGGTCACTCAAGGCCTTGACAGCTTATATTTAGAGAAACTAACGTGCTCTGAAAGAAATGTAGTTTTGGACAACTATAGTGTGAGCATGCCCTTCTGGGGCTCTTGCAATTAAGAAATAGTAAATTATGCCTTGTTACTGCATGTCCTATATGCATATATTCTGTACTGTAGTGTTGCAGTGTGTGTGGACAGCTATCTAAGGTCACATTGTTGCTTAACAATATGTCTTTCTTCATTGATCTGGGCAATGGTTGAAATGCAAACTGGAATGCAGCTGCAAGGCAGTGGAAATGTCAGTAAGCTGGGCAGCTTCTGATGCTGCTGGATGGGTGGAGACATTCCAATCTGCTTTACTTTGCTATATGCATTCCTGAAATGACAGTCAACAGAGAGCATGGCATAAGAGTGGCAGCATTCCTCAGCTGCTTCCTTTCTAGTAATTTCAAGATTGTAGGGGTAGAACAAGAAAGCAGAAGATCAGGGTGCTTGTGGGTGGGGGCAGGTAATATTTCTGGATTTATTTTATAGATGTTTGTTTTGACAAGACATGATGTAAACAGCTCTTCTGTTTCAATTGGTTTTTGAGAACACCAAATCAGCTACTCTGCTTATCCTGGAAAAATGGAATCTTTTGACAACTCATAAGACCAAAATTAGATCAACATGAAGAAGTCTTGTTCAAAGACTTCCACATTTATGCCTGAGTGATGTTAGCATTTACCCCATTAACAATATATTTCAGAGTCTAATGGCTTCTAAAGGTACATTAAATAGATTGTATAGTGGAGAGATGGCTTGAAGAGGGTGAAACCCCTGAAAAAAAACTTGCCCAGCAAGTGCAGCCTCATTTTGGGCTTACACAAGAAATAGGTTTGTCTTCAGGGCTGCAAGAACATCATTCTTACACTACTGTAACTTCTGAATACTTTTGGTCTATAGCCAACACATAACCATCTATTTTGATACTAAAATATTTGTGAATTGTGTTGTTGTTATAAATGGTTCCAGCTCTAAACCATTCTGTCAGGAGCCAAGGATCACTGATTTATTGATTTATTTTGAAGTTGGTCTGAAATGTCATTTTTCCCCCATGTTATGATTGTAACTTAATGTCTTCAGTTCAAGCTATCCCAGCTTGCTTTGATGCAATCAGGTAGCCAGTTAGTGGTGATTACAACACAAATCTTACTCCTAGGGTAATTACTTATTTAGTTTTGCTGTTTTACCATCCTGATAGTGAAGCTAGAAGAGTAACCTAAGTGTCTTCTGTATACATACTCAAGTATTTGAGGTTTCTTGTACATCAGGGGATTACATGACAGCCTTGACCTTGTGTTGTAGATCTGAAATAGAGGTGTGGGTATATGTATGTATCAAGATGAAGAATGGCATATATATTTATATCTATGCCATTTTTCATGTTAATTTAATCTTCCTGTTTGTTTAATCTTTCACAGAATGACTAAGGTGAATAGCTAGCAACATGAAACCTGTTTCTTAACAGTTCTGCTTTAAACTTACAGGATGAACTTACCTAACAGCATGTTTCTTAATTTCACAGTTGAATTGAGTATTTGTCTAAGGTAAAATTAAAAAAAATCATCTGGTAACAAAGGTGAACACAGCTAACAAGTGTGTACAGTGATGTATGTGCATGGTCACTGCTACTTTCTGAACTGCTTAACTTGGTTCAAGCTTTCACTAAGAAGCTGCATTCTTCTGTCAAATCCAGGGTGCTTGTGGACTCCTTTCAAACCAAAATACTCTGTAAATTTTCTAGCTTTGAAAGTTTTGACTTACTAGTGTCCTGAAATTTGCTTTTGGCATTCCTGATTGAAAACCTGTGCTTTTCTTACTGAGGTGGAAAAATTGTTATTTTAAAGCTACAAAGCCTGTTGTCCCAAGTTTTAACAAAAGCCTTTTTGATTATAGTATGTTCAGAAATGTTTGCAGTTCTACTTGAATGAGGCCTAAGTGAATAATGTTAATGAAATCAGTAAGTTTTTCAAGTGTCCTCCTCTATCCCAGAGATGAAACAGCCCAAAGCTGTTGGTATTATCTCCTTGATCAGCCTGAATTTTTACTACTTCTCCTGTGTTCCATAAAATAGAAGTAACCACGTCTGTTGTTGAAGCATTGTTGGTTTTAAATCTAGTAACAAAATAAAATGAGCAACTCTTGAACTTTGTTTTGCTTAACCTATTATTTGGAAATATTTTTCAAATCAATCCAACCTGGTACTTTAGGTACTGAGCTTGAGCAAAAAGGAATTGCCTTAGGTTTTCATCCAAGTGAGAAGTGAAGATTGGGGTGACAGTGTTGTGCCTGTGGCCCAAATTGTGATTCTTGCTGTTAAGTAATAATCTCATTTCTATCAAGCCACATAAAACAGTGTTTTTAGAACGTTTGCCAAACTTCACCATTTTCTACCACTTTAATTTTTGTAGAGCTGCTTCAGCTTATTTTAGATCCTAGTGCTAAAGAATTTTTTTTTCATGTGGACTTTGTGCTTTTTCTTCTAGTCAGCAGAAAATAAAAGTTTAACGCTTCAGCTCTGAAAGAAGCTGTAATGTCAGTTTCTTGGCTTCTGAGCAGAGAGGGTGAGTTGTATTAACACTCTGGCTGTCAGTGGGTTTTTGTTTATGAATCTCTCTGGGCATGGCTTTCTGGTCACTGATTTTTCTACTTGCTTACAGACAGCCTACCCAAATGCTTTTCCATTTGTGTGTTCTCAGCAGTTGAAGAGGATGCTGTATTCCATAATGTAGTAAACAAGTGTTGATTGTAATCATAGCTCTGTGTTGGCAAGTTCAAGTGGGATTTTGAATTTTTAGAATGCTGCTTGTTAAAAGGTTGACTGCTGCAGGTAAATGCTACTAGAAATGTTGCACTTGCTGATCTTCATTTTGGTGCACAGATAACTCTAGGTATAAACACTGTGACTGGAAGGCTTGTGGGGGATCTAAATTAATTAGATTGTAATAGTTTGTGAAAAGAAGGATCTAAGTTAGAGGAGCTGCAGTTGGGAGGCTGTCTTGGCAGCACTGGATGCAGCTGTAGATGCTGATGTGAAGGGTGGAAACACAGGCAATCTCTGGCTGCTTGTGTATAGGAACTCCTATTTGAAAGAGTTATTACTTGCTTTTCTGCAAGGTATGGGGGATTTTATCCTTCATTTCCTCTAGGAGTTGCTCTTGAATTTGATTATCCTAGTGCTGACTTCTATATGTAGTTATCCTTCACTTAAAACCAGTAACTCCTGAGTAATTTCTTGTTAATGGCCTAGCTTTGCACTAATGAATAGCAATGATAATCTCATTTCATAGGACTGTTCCATGAGCTCTTTCAGTGTCAAAATACTATTAAAGACACTGCTGTTGTATGATGGGGTTATTTTCAAAAAGCTAAATGCAGACTGGACTTTTTACCCCTTTTCTCCCCATAGAGGAAACTCAGTATCATGTAGTGGTAATTGTAGCTAGTTAAGTACTGTTAACTGGGGAAAATATACTTGGTGTCAGATGCTCGGTTTGTGATGGTGGTATTGTTTACTTCAGCCTCTTTGGCAGTACCAGCACACCAGATCTAACTTAACCTTTCATGAAGGGAGAAGATATTTATGCTGCCAGAAGCAAAAACCTATTTCCATTTGGCTGTCCCCTTCGCCTTTTTTATAATGCAATTCTTTTGTGGCAGCTTGAGATACTGCTGCTAATATTAAAAAAAAAAAAAAAAAAAAAATTTCTTAATTGTTTAAGTCCATTCAGTGTATCTAAATTCTTAGGTGTTACTTTTCCCCACAGTCCCTCAAAACCCAAAGGGGTGCTATGTTGATAGGTGTAAGTATAGCACAGATCATGGAAATTCTGTTTCAAGAAACAGAAGTGCTAGTGTCTGTGGTACTGTCTTAGCATACCTGAGAAAGCCTGTTTATCTTCTTGCTAGTTACAGGTTAGCTAGTATTCAGGTCTAGCTTGTTCATGTTGGTCTTAATGCCAGAGATATTCTCAAAGTATTTGAATATCAATATTGTTTTTAATAAGAACTCCATAGTGGGCTGTGTTATTTCCCTTCTGCCTTCAAGAAAAGCTACCACCCCAAACAAGCTTTTTTTAAGGACCTAGAGCAAATGCTAAAAATGGTTTTGAACATGGTTGAATGTAGTTCTGCAGCAAAATGACTGATCTGCTCTAGGTGATCCTGCTTTGGCAGGGAGGTTGGACTACATGATCTTTTGAGGTTCCTTCCAGGCCCTAACATTCTATGATTCTGTGACTCTTGGAATTCATATTTATTTTCTTAACCAGCATTTTCAGTATATGGTCTTGAAAAGTAGACTTCTGTAGCAGCTACAACTTTCAGTACCTGGTTATGTTTAAGGTGGTTTGAGGCCTATAACTGTTTAACCAGTTACTTTAAATAGCTGCTTTGTTTTGTATCTAACAACTGAAACTGATACACATAGTCACATTTCGTCCCCAGTTTGTGTGGACCAGAATGCTGTAGGAACTGCAGGTTCCTGATGCAGAATGCCATTACACACGATGGTAGGAGTTGGAAAGGACTTCTGAAGATGATCTAGTCCAACTCCCCTGCTGGAGCAGGATCACCTAGTGTAAATCACACTGGAATGTATCCAGGTGGGTTTGGAGTACCTCCAGGGATGGAGACTGCAGAACCTCTTTGAGCAGCCCATGCCTTCAAAGTGAATATTTTTCTTCCTGATCTTTACATGGAACCTCCTGTGTTCCAGCTTGCATCTGTTGCCTCATGTCCTCAACACCACTGAGAAGAATCTGACTCCATCCTCTTGCACATTACATATTGATAGTCATTAATGAGGTATCACCTCCATCTCTTCCAGGCTAAACAGACTCAGCCTTCTCAGGCTTTCCTTCTAAGGTAGATGTACCAGTCCTGTAACTGTCTTAGCAGTTCTTTGTTGGACACTCTCTCTCCAGTAGTTCCTTGTCCTTCTTGAAGTGGGGAGCCCAGAATTGGATGCAGTATTCCAGATAAGGCTTCACCAGGGCAGAGGAGAGAGGGAGGATTGTTTTTTTTTTTTTCAGAACCTCCCAGTTTCTGCTAGGGTTACAGATTTCCAAATGCAACTCAGATAAACCTACTGCAACCATTTGCCTGGAGTTTTCTCTTGATTACAGCAGAATTGTCTATCCTGTCACCAAGGCAGGAGTGGTAGAGTAACCTGAGACAATGCTCGTCTCAATTTTCACTGCAACAGAGGCACAACTCAGAATAAAGAGGGCACACTGCATCAGTTCAGTATTTTTATTTTGATGCAGTAGGCAAAGTGGCTGGATGACGTGTTTGTGAGAGAGTAAAATAAATGTACCTAGAGCTGTCATCTGGTTTTGCTCCAAGAAGCCTACCGAAGCCTACCTGTGTAAGAATCCCTGTACCTGTGAACAAGTTGCTATTGCTTTCTGGAACCTGATCATTGATAGGTTCTGCAGCACAAGAAACATGGAAATAGGGGAAATTTTCTGGGTGAGCAGGGAGTGGCTCCTGAGGAAAGTCAGCAGTTAGGTACAAGCTTCAGTTTGACTCAGAAAACCTTTAAAACCTGCCACTTTAATCATTCAAGTATTTTTTAAAAGCTCTTGATGCTAATCACAGAATGAACCAGGTTGGAAAAGACCTCTAAGGTCAACAAGTCCAACCTATCATGTAACCCCTCGAATCAGCTAACCCATGGCACTAAGTGCCTCACCCAACCTCCTCTTAAACACCTCCCGGGATGGGGACTCCACCTCCCCAGGCAGCCCATTCCAATGCCAATCACTCTTGCTGTGAAGAATTTCTTCCTCACACCCAGCCTGAACCTGTCCTGGCACAGCTTGTGGTTGTGTCCTCTTGTTTGGTGCCTGGCAGAAGAGACCAACCCCACCTGGCTACAACCTCCCTTCAGGTAGCTGTAGAGAGCAATGAGGTCTGCCCTGAGCCTCCTCTTCTGCAGGCTGCACACCCCTGCTGTTGTTTGACATTCTTTTTAAGATAGTGACTTGTCATGCCAGATATGTGTGATGGATAAAACCATGAGAACAAGAGAATTCTGGCATGGGAAAACTTACATTATAGTAGTCTTATTAAAGATATTTTTCTGTTTAACCTCCTCCCCCCCCCCCACTGTAAAGGGTTAACCTTCCTGAGTGGGGGGAGTGGTTAAACTTGACCCCACGTCTACTTGACCCTAGTGTAGTGCTTAACCCACTCCCACTGCCTGTCCAGACCCCCTGTATAAACAGAAGAACTTCCTGTTGAACTCTCTCTTCATGGACTGTGTGCCTGATGCCATAGGATCATAGAATCATAGAATGGTAAGGTTGGAAGGGNTACTCGCTCCTACTCTCCTGTCCTCCACGTGGCTAGTCTCTACCACATGACGGACATCTCTTCAATCCACTACCATCCATCTCGTTGTGTATATATATTTTGTATCTTGTTTTCCCTTCCCTATACCTATTTGTGACTCCCTTACCTTTAAATACCTTTTATTTGTTGTTATTCTTTTACCTTCCAAATCGTAGCCAGACTGTTCTGTGGGTGGTTTTACCCCTTCTGTCTCCTCCTTTCTTTCCCCCTTTTCAAAAGGGAGGGGAGAGGGGAAAGCATCCTACTATTATTGTATTGGTTTTCCCTGAGAAACTAAACTCAAACCAATACAATGGCATATAATTAAAGCATCAGTAGACATGCAAACTATGAGGGTTCCATTAAAGCACTTAAAAAGTGCCATCTTATTAAGCAGACTTGTTGGCATTGGAGTCTTAGATTCTTTGGTGGCATTGTTTATCATTGACTACCCAGAGGTATGACTCAAAATGTTTGCTTGAAGAACTGATACGTAATTTTCCCCTGTCCTCAGCAACTCTTTGCTTACCTGCACATAGAGTAGGAAGTTCTTAGTATTTTCAAGACAAAGTCTTGTGATTGTTTTGGAAGGCTTTGCTGTCTTTACTTGATGTTTTTGAGCATTTTTCATTTCTTCCCTATAATTACCTAATGCTGTTTTCTATATCCAAGTTAGACGACTTAATATGGGAGAATTTTCTTGGTGTGTTTTCCCTGTTCATTCTGCTTTGTCATGTTTGACTGCTGATAATGTATTTGATAACATGCTTTGCATTCTAGTAGTACTTGGAGTTTATGCAAAGTTTAAATAGCAGCCTAAGTCATCTGACTTGGACTGCTTTATTATGACTTAAGTTACAAAATTACTTACTTGTTAAAACCATTTAAACCTTAAGCCAGAACTTCGCGTTTTTAAGATGATTTAAAATCTGGTTTCAGATGTTTTTTCAGCTAAGCTCATGTGCTAGACTGTAAAACTGAGGAGTGTCATTTAACTAAGAATGACATCACTAGCTTTTATATCAATAGACTTCTCTGCTTGCCTTTGCTAGCAGCCTGTGATTCATGAGACCCATGTTACCTTGTACAGTTGCATAAGTTGCTCTTTGAATGTATTCCTTGGCTTAAACAAAGGTGGGCACAGGGAGAGACTGCATAAAGTATTCCCCGGTTCATGAGCTAGATCTGACAGAGATGGGAGTTTTTTTTTCAGTCCAGGTTAAGTTGCTTATTTTTCTGTTCTTCTGTAGTCTCCTCTACTTGTGTTACAGAAACTGGATCTTGACAATCAAAGTTTTTCACCTGGTAAATTTTAATAAGCAAGCAGCACTGGGTAGATATTTGTGCTTTTAGAGCTATAAAGCAGCCTCTGCATTGAAGTCTGATCTGCAGAATAAGTAAAATGCTGATACTTGTAGAAATGCAGCATGTACCTTACTTGGATTTTTTTTTTTGTTTTTTTCCCTTCCAAGAAGCAGTCTTAAAAGACATCATCTCAAAATGTGGAGGAAATGAATGTTATCAGAAGGAGCCAACATGGATTCACCAAGAGGAAATCATATCTGATTAATCTGATAGCCTTTTATGAAGGCGTTACTGGATGGATAGATGAGGAAAGGGCAGTGGACATTGTCTGCCTTGACTTCAGCAAGGCTTTTGATACCACCTCCCACAGCATCTTCATAGACAAGCTTAGGAACTAGGAGTTAGATGGATAGGGGTGTGGATTAAAAACTGGCTGAAAGATAGAGCTCAGTGGGTTGTGGTTAGTGGCACAGAGTCTAGTGGGAGGTTCATAACAAGTGATGTTCCCCAGGGTTTAATACTGGATCCAGTCCTCTTCAGTATATACTCTCAGCTGTTTTGCTGATGACAAGACTGAGAAGGGAGGCTGACACTCCAGAAGACTGTGCTACCATTCAGCAGGATCTGGACAGGCTGGAGAGCTGGGCATAGAGTAATTGTAAGAAATTCAACAAGGGCAAGCGTAGAGTATTGCACCTAGGAAGGAATAACCTTATGAATTGGTACAGGTTGGGGACTGATCTGCTGAAAAACAGCTCTCTGGAAAAGGACCTGGGAGTCCTGGTGGACATCAGGATGCCCATGAGCCAGCAATGTGTCCTTGTGGCCAAGAATCACAGAAACATTCAGGTTGCAAAAGATGCTCAGGTTCACCAAGTCCAACCAAGAACCCTACTCCACAAGGTTCATCCTAAACCATATCCCCAAACAACCTTCAAATACATCCAGGGGCAGTGACTCCACCACCTCCCTGGGCAGCAGATTCCAGTGCCTGACCACTCTTGCTGGGAAAAAGTGTTTCCTACTGTCCAGTCTAAACCTACCCAGTCACAGCTTCAGGCCATTCCCTCCTGTTCTGTCACTAATTACATGTGAGAAGAGACCAGCTCCAGCCTCTCCACAAGGTCCTTTCAGGTAGCTATAGACAGCAATGGGGTCTGCCCTCAGCCTCCTCTCTTTCACACTAACCATCCCNGCCCAAAGTAGACCAATATCTAGGTAAGGCTGATGGCATCCTGGAGTGCATCAAGAAGAGTGTGTCCAGCAAGTTCTCCACCCATAGTGTGCTCTGGTGAGGCCACATCTGGAGTGCTGTGGGCATCTGGACTCCCCAGTTCAAGAAGGACAGGGAACTGCTTAAGCAGATACAGCAAAAAGCTACAAGGATGATTAGGGGACTGGAATGTTTCTCTTATGGAGAATGTCTGAGTGACATGAGGCTGTTTAGCCTGGAGAAGAAGGAGGAGGGATCTTAACAATGCTTACAAATACTTAAAGAATGGGTGTCAGAAGGATGGGGCCAGTCTTTCTTTAGCGATGCCCGGTGACAGGACAAGAGGTGACAAACTTAAACATAGGAAGCTCCATCTAGACATGAGGAGGAACTGTTTTTGGTTTGAGGGTGGTAAAGCATTGGAACAAGCTTCCTGGAGAGGTGGTGGAATCTCCATCTCTGGAGTCATTCAGAACCTGTCTGGATTTGATCCTGTGTGATCTGCTGTAGCTGAACCAGCTCTGGCATGGGTTTGGATGAGGTGATCTCCAGAGGTCCCTTCTAACCCCTACTCTATTGTGATTCTGTGAATGATCTGTCACAGGCTTATTTCCTTTCTTCAGTAGTATCAGCAACCATTCAGACACAAGATACATTATTTACATTGCAATTCCTCTTGATTTGGTGAGGATGCCTAATATGACATCTCATTCATCCTGCCAGATCCGTGACTGCGCTACAAATTTCTCTCTCTAGAATGCTTGATCTCTGCTTAAAGCAAAGAATAGCAGAATACAAGAAGCTGTTCCTGTGGAGCCTGTTACATGAACCAAAGATTTCTGTGAACCCTCGCTTTTGTCAGTTTCAGTGTGCAGATGGTGAAATGCTTTTGGCACTTCCAGTGAGTCTGATTCACTGGGAATATTAATGACTCCATTAGGCTATTTGCTTCCTTGCTCAAAAATATTTCTAGGTGAAGTCCAATTTTAGTAATACTCTAGACTTAGAAGTCACCTGTAAGTATCTTACTTCAATTCTTGTTTTAAGATGCAGATAATTTCCCTGCTTTAAGCACAGTGTGGTATGTGGTTTTCTGCAGTTTTCTTGGCTTCTGAGTACAAGACATTCTGAACAGAAATTCCAGAAACTTTAGTGACTGAATTTCATCAGTCAGTGGAACTTGATGCTAACACAATACTTTAAAAAAAGTTTGCATTATTCACTAGAGTAGCTAATAAATGTTGTCAGCCTCTTGGAGTAAAACATGACTCCCTCCTTACCTGAAACACTTTTGTCATACAACAAGAATACTGCTGTCAGTTTAGGGGAGGATGCTGAATGAAGAGAAGTTGCTGCTGACAAGTTTGTGCTCATAGATGAAGAGTGAGTAGCAGACTGTTAGTGGCCTGCTGGAATGACTAGAGAAGGTTATTTGCTTGGCCCACTTGCTTTGTCAGATTGGAGAGCAGCACTTAATTAGTACAATCATAGCTTCAGGTTGACACAGTGGCTACACTGAAAAATACCGCTAGGCAGCACGTTGCTGGCCAAATAGACTGATCTGTCTTGCCAACAGAATCCTCTAGGCAGCAGGGTGTGTGTTTCTGCAGTTGACCCTGTAGTTAGGTCTGGCTACTTTGCTTTCATGTATTAGAAAATGTATTCTGAGGCCTGCTTAACCTGTTTATCCCTTTGACTCTCACACAGCTGATGGCCCCAGAAGCAAGAGTGAAGGGGAAGAGCTGCGTCTTGCTGAAGGGGAGTGCAAAATGTCAGATTGCACTGGCTATGGTAAAGGCTGTAGGAGTAGTGGTAGGAAGTAAAGCTCATGGGAGAGCAAGAAAATGCTGTAGTCATAAGCAGATGTGGAGAAGAAAAGTTAGATTTTTGCAATAAAAATATATCCTTTATCAGGAAGTACCAAGAGGTTGTAGGCAAGAGCAAACTAAATGTTTTGATTTTTGTCTACCTTTCACAGTATTTGGAGGCATCTTTTTGATCTACTAAGGAACTTTCAGTTTATGGCCCAAAGAGTTGCAGTGTATTTTTAAAACAAGGTGCTGTAATAGTTGTGGTGTGAGTGTATGTATTTTTCTCCCTTTTCAACCCCAGTATAAATTACAGTTGTGGTTTAATAATTCTAAACGTTGAGTGACTTTTCTTTGCAGCTATTAGAAAGCGTTTCCTTGCCATATGATGTGACTGTCATGGCATCACTTGAGTTCAGTGTTGAATAAGGAGGTGTGCCCTAGATCCTTCAGGTGTATAGTAGTAATAGAATCATAGAATGGTAAGGTTGGAAGGGACCTCAAGGATCATCTAGTTCCAACCCCCTGCCATAGGCAGGGACACCTCCCACTAGCACAGGTCACTCAAGGCCTCATCCAACCTGGCCTTGAACACCTCCAGGCAGGGAGCAGCCCCAACCTCCCTGGGCAACCTGTGCCAGTGTCTCACCACCCTCACTCCAAACAACTTCCTCCTAACATCCAGTTTCAGTCTCCCCTCTGCCAGTTCAAACCCATTGCCCCTTGTCCTGTCATTGCAAGACCGTGTCAATAGTCCCTCCCCAGCCTTCCTGTAGGCCCCCTTCAGATCCTGGAAGACTACTCTAAGGTCTCCTTGAAGCCTTCTCTTCTTCAGGCTGCAGAGCCCCAACTCTTGTAGTCTGTCCTCATAGCAGAGCTGCTGCAGCCCTCTGAGCATCTTCATTGCCCTCCTCTGTACCTGCTCCAACAGTTCCATGTCCTTCCTGTGCTGGGGGCTCCAGAACTGTACACAGTAACTAACCTGTAATATCTCCATGTTGTTATTAGGTCTTCAAACTGGTTTTACTAGTTTTTGGCAGCCTAGACTAACAAACAGGTGCTTAGCTGGCTGACAGTGCTTTTCAGCCATAAAACAGTTAAAATTTTGCCTTGAATCATTTCTCTGAATCCTTGCTGTGATAAACTTTTACAGCATTCTTTTTGAGCTTGAGAATTTAAGTGATTAAGTCAGCATTAAGAAGAGTGCTCAAACCATCAGGCTTCAACGTTGTCCTAATTTGTTTGTATTGGATGTAACCTGTGTATTCAATATATTTACTGCATGCAATGATAGATTTGTGAATTTTCTGTATTGTAATGCTTTCCAGTTTTATACCAGCCATTACAACACTGTGTATTACCACTAAATGTTCTAAGCCATATTTTATTTTTTTTTTCCTTCCTGAGTTTGTTCAAAAGACTGCAAAGAAGGATGGGAGGACAATCCTCACTATCAATACAGCCTGGGGGATGAGGCGGTAGAAAGCAGCTCTGGAAAAGGCTTAGGGGTGCTGATGGATGAGAAACTGGACATGAGCACACAGTGTAAGCCTGCAGCACAGAAGGCAAATCACATCCTGGACTGCATCAAAGGATGCATTGCCAGCAGATCCAGAGAGAGGATTCTGCGACTTTGCTCTGGTGAGACCTCACCTGGAGTGCTGCATCCAGCTCTGGAAGAACATGGACCTGATGGAGCAGCCCCAGAGGAGGGCCACAAACATGATCAAGGCCGTTGGAGCAGCTCTGCCACGAGGACAGACTGAAGGAGCTGGGGGTGTTCAGCCTGGAGAAGAGGAGGCACTGGGGAGACCTAACAGCAGCCTGCCAGTACCTGAAGGGGGCTACAAGATGACTGCAGAGAGACTGTTTGTAAAGGCCTGCAGGGACAGGACGAGTGCAATGGCTTCAAACTAGAGCAGAGCAGGTTTAGACTGCATGTTAGGAACAGGCTCTTTACTATGAGGGTGTTGGAACACTGGAACAGGTTGCCCAGGGAGGTGGTTGAGGCCCCTTTCCTGGAGTTATTCAAGGTGAGGCTGGACAGGGCTCTGGGCAACCTGATCTAGTTGAGGATATCCCTTCTACTGCAGCCAGGTTTGGACTAGATGACTTTTGGAGGTCACTTCCAACCCAGACCATTCTGTGATTCTGCACTTGGTTATCAGCAGATGTGTTGAATTGCAGATGCCATTGAATTTGAAGGTACAGAAGTTTCTGAATGTGAAGCCCAAATGCTGCCCCCCATTACTGTCATACAGGATTACAGAATGTGTGTCATCATCCAGCACTTAGCACCTCTTCCTTGCAGTTTTAGCTTGAGCTCTACAGTACTAGTTGGATCTCAGTAGTAATGTTTAGTGCAGCTTCTGCTTCAGCTAATGAAGTTCTAATACACTTTGGATATTTTGTGCAGATATTGGCACAAGCAGGTCCTTCAGCATGTAACCCAACTGGGATATGTAATCAAGGATAGTCTGATCTTCTGCAAGTTGATCTCCTAAAATGGAAATTATTCATTTTGCAGATGGAAATAGGAGCCAAACAGCTGTGAATTCCAAGAGACAAATACTGAGGCAGATTCATAACTTTGTTCTTCTGTTCAACAACTAACTGACAGTCGATTCCATTATTTGCCACTTACTGTAAATGTCTGGTTCAAAGATCTCAACACTGCTTTATTTTCTTTTGAAGTCTTTTTCTTCATAATCCTCACCTTCCCTGTCTTCCTTCCCTAAAAAAACAAGCTCTCATTACTGTGTTAGGGAGTTGCTATTATTAATTTGCATTTCATCAGTTCTTTCAGACTGAATGGCAGGGCACAAGGATAGTTTGACAAGTTTGTGTGCACCTTTATCCAATATGAACAGCAGTCTTGAGAGGTCGATGTGGACTGCTGAACTAAAAGCTACTAAAAGTAGAAGTCAGAAGCTACATGCTTATAAATGACACTTGTATGAATCTGTGCTCCTCTGTGGCTCAGTGTCTAACTAGATGGAAGGTTTGCTTATTCCATCCTTGGTTTAAATTTGGAAGTTCTGGATGAAACTGTATTTACTACTGTTTTTCCTCTCTCCTCAAGAAAGGAGTAAGGTGATCTTTTAACTTTGTACACTTAGCAGACAGATTTTAGAATGCCTTTTAGTGCTATACTGACCTCAGTGGCTTGTGACATGATCCTCCCAGTTTCAGTCAGTCCAAGCAAAAAGCTTGTTGTCTCTTTTTCCAGTCTGAATGCAGGTTTCAGTCCACTGAGAAGTGTTTATGTCTTCACTCAACCTATTCCCAGACTTAGAACGTGTTTAGCAAGCAGTTGTGTGTTACAATCTTCCCACCTAATGCTAAGTGAGTCTGGACAGAAGCTGTGCTCATCTTAAGTGGTCTTACTGAAAAGCAGAGAAACTAGTGGAGTGGAGTGATGGCAACAGCATATCAAAGAGAAAAGATTGGGTGTGAGAAGATGAAAATTATTTTTTTGTTCCATGAGGCAACAATGTAAAATGGAGTTCATAGAATCATAGAATGGTAAGGTTGGAAGGGACCTCAAGGATCATCTAGTTCCAACCCCCTGCTATAGGCAGGGACATCTCCCACTAGTACAGGTCACTCAAGGCCTCCTCCAACCTGGCCTTGAACACCTCCAGGGAGGTTGTGGAGCACAGAATCACCCAACATGATCAAAGATCACGTTGGGTGATTCTGTGCTCCACAACCTCCCTGGGCAACCTGTGCCAGTGCCTCACCACCCTCACTGTAAAGAACTTCCTCCTAACATCCAGTCTAAATCTTCCCTCTGCCAGTTTAAACCCATCTCTTCCAGTTTAAACCCATCTACATAGTAGAAAGTACATTTGAAGTTAGGAGAAGAAAAGTAAAATCCAATTACATAAAATTACATTGGCTTGACTTTCACATCAGTTTCTTGTTGAAGGAAAATTAGGTTTTTGACTTATTACACCATTTTGTCAAAAGTAGGCTGTGCATTGTATGTATCTGTCTCTGCAAATTGAGGGGCACTACAGTAATACTGGGGGAGGAGGCAGGGAATTGTCTGCTGTTCTTATGCTGTGCAGTTTTTATTGGGTGGTGATTGTTTTTTGGTATAGTTAGGTAGGCATAATTCACAATTTCTTTAGGAGACTTTTACTTGAGCTGTTAAATATGGGGTTTTGCTTTTTTTTTTCTTTAAAACTGAAATGCTATCACATTACCTGATCCTGTAAACTGTTGGGTTTTTTTTAATGGTGTATGCACATATTTAAAGGAATAGCTATTAAAGAAACAAGTAATACAATCTTGCTGTTCAGAGACTTTATTTGTAATGTGCTTTCAGCAAACTGTATTTCAAGTTTTCACTTGTATAAAGTCAAGGTCCTAAATCATTACATTAAAACTACACAACTGATTATATTCTAGCAGCTGTGATGGTTTAAGATCCCTGATTTTAAAAAAACAAACAAAAAAAAAAAGATGTTAGGTTCCTGAAATCCATCCAGAAGATGAAAAAATTGTTACTGTGAGTTACTTGATGGCAAAGAAGGAAGGGTTGAATTTTCTCTTTTGCTCTTGAAGTTTTGCTAAGAATTTTGTGTAAGTAGCTTAGCTGTAACTCTTGCTTCAGGCTCATTTTAATTATTTCAGCAAATTTTATCTTGCTTTAACAATAGTTCTGAAGTTGGGGTGTTTTGAACATACATAGACTGAAAGCATCCAATAAAAACAATCTAGCTTGAAGTAATGGAAAAGATGATTCAGTAAAGCTGACAACAGAAATTAGCTAAAATGCAGACAGTAATCCTTAAAACAGAATCTAAGTACCTCATGAGCTGGGTTGAGAATGAGTCTGCTGGGTTTCTCCAGTTACGCAGGCACTTCAGTCATGGTATTCATGGATCATTCTAACTAAAATTTCCCAGTTTTTCCACATTTCACACTTTGGTGTTTTAGAGTTGGTCAATTATTACTTGATTTCAAGAACCATAAACCAATGCAAGTGCAGTCATCTGAAATTAAGGTACAATTTATCTGAGGAAACTCACTTTAGAATGTCCAAACTTAAGAACTGGCACCACCTTTGATTCTTTGTCTTCTGGTTCTGCTAGTAAGTGCATACCACTTTGGAGTGATCATACAATCATAGAATGATAAGGTTGGAAGGAGACCTCAAGGATCATCTAGTTCCAACCCCCTGCCATAGGCAGGGACACCTCCCACTAGCACAGCTCACTCAAGGCCTCGTCCAACCTGGCCTTGAACACCTCCAGGGAAGGAGCATCCACAACCTCCCTGGGCAACCTGTTCCAGTGTCTCACCACCCTCACTGTAAAGAACTTCCTCCTAACATATAGTCTGAATCTTCCCTCTGCCAGTTTAAACCCATTGCCCCTCATCCTGTCATTGCAAGACCTTGTCAATAGTCCCTCCCCAGCCTTCCTGTAGCCCCCTTCAGATCCTGGAAGACTCCTCTAAGGTCTCCTGGAATCCTTCTCTTCTCCAGGCTGCAGAGCCCCAACTCTCTCAGCCTGTCCTCATAGGAGAGCTGCTCCAGCCCTCTCCTGCTGGTTCTGCTAGTAAGTGCATACTGCTTTGGAGTGATGAGGAGGTTGCTGGTGACAGGCACACATTCAGCTTCTCCAGTTCTGTCTACATGCCAGAATTCAGAGATTTAGATAAATCCTGAATGAAAGAAATAAACCATTTCCTTATGAGCAAGGCAGAGCATGTATTGCAGTTCCACATTTAACCTTCATTTAGATCTCATATCTTCCATTCAAGACCTTAAGTATAGGCTAATTATAAATATTAAGCATTAATAGGGAAGATTGCTGTAATTAGAAACTCATTACCTCATACTTAGAGTGAGGCTAGTTCGTAGATGTCTCAAAGACTGGTATTCATCAAGTTAACAATAAGGTGCTTCTTTCCTTAGATCCCTGTCTAATTCAAGCTTTTCTAACTGTACCTTTGCCCAGACTAAAACTGAGAGTTGGAATATTCTGCTTAAACTACATAGTCATATTCCACATTATGGTACTCTGCATTGCTAGGCATACAACAGCTACCTAGCAAAACTGTGTTGGGAATTTGTGTCGTAATGTGTGTTGTAAACTTGGGTAGATGTTTATAGACACTTAGTTTATTACCTCAATGCTCCCTAAATATGCTTATAGCATAGGAGGAGCTACTGTTTTATGAGCTCCAAATTACAGAACACTGGCTTTGTTGCCTGTTTTTTTCCAAGAGGAAATGCAAATCAAACAACTTGCTCTTGCACTTCTTTATCACTTTTTCCAAGGTGATAATTCTCACTTTGACACTTTACCTTCCCACATCCAGTCCCTGATGATATTGGCTCCTGCATGAATGATCTCTATTATGTAAGTGGCTTAAGGCACAAGCATGCATAGACTACTTCCCTAGACAGCATTAGGTTTCCAAATAAGAATGAGGAAGTTCTGAAGCAGGGCTTTGGGTTACCTTTGTAGGCATTTGCCATATTTGAGTGCATCAACACTTTCTAGTCTTGTAGTTAGACTCTGCAGTCCCCTGGATTTCCACCAGGAAAATAAATGCAATTCAGACTTTTTTCTTGTTTGTTCTGTGATTGCGTATTCAAGTTACACTCTTAAGTTCTTACTAACTCCTTTAAGAATACTGTTAATCCAAATCTGATGCCATCTGAAAATCTTAATTATTGATGCTTGTCTAAGAAACAATGATTAATTCAGTTACAAGTCAAGGAATCATAGAATGGTT
>WBNM01013790.1:0-13504 GCA_013399055.1 Ramphastos sulfuratus
GGGTGTCTCTCTTGCTACCAGGCAGAAAGGTGACATGGATGGGAGGTGGAGGTCACAGAATCACAGAACTTCAGAGGTTGGAAGTGACTGCCAGAATTGAGTCCAACCTCCCTGCCAAGGCAGCATCACCCAGGGTAGTTCACGCAGGAATGCATTTGGGTGGGTTTGGAAAGTCTCCAGAGAAGGAGACTCCACAACCTCTCTGGGCAGCCTGCTCCAGGGCTCCAGCACCCTCACACCAAAGAAGTTTCTCCTCCTGTTCAGAATGAGCCTCCTGGCTTCCAGTTTGTGCCTGTTGNTCCTGGCTTCCAGTTTGTGCCTGTTGACCCTTGTCCTCTCACTGGGCTCCATTGATGAGAGTCCGGCCCCATCTTCTTGCTCCTCACAGTCTACCTCTTGCTGAGCATTGAGAATATTTCTTCTTAGGCTGCTCCTCTCCAGGCTCACCACCCCCAGGCCTCTCAGCCTTTCCTCCTCACAGTGCTGCTCCAGGTTCCTCAGCATCTTCGTAGCCTCCTCTGGACTCTGTTCAGTAGTTCCCTGTCTCTCTTGAACTGGACCCAGTATTGCAGATGAGGCCTCACTAGGGCAGAGGGAGAGGACCTCCTTTAATCTGCTGGCCACACTCCTCTTAATGTACTGACCCCATTCACATGGCTGTTAACACCATGAGGAGGGAAAGAGGCAGGGACTTGGGGAGGGGGTGGGGGGGGGAGGGCGGTCACTTTCGTTCCCACTGCTTTCACATTGCTTTGAGCAATGTCCTCTGGCTCCTTGATGCCCTGGAGTGATTGATGCTCTTGGGTGGTGTCTAGTGTCTCTTTCTAGTTGCCTGATCATAATATTTGACCCTTGCCTCCTTTCTTTTTATTGACACCCACGATTGTTTTGGCTTCCCTTTCCTCTACCCTGCCCCTACTTTTTTGGTTTTTTTGAGTGGTGGCAATCAATGCATAAAGCCTTTGCTTAAAGAGCAAGCAATAAAACAAGCAATAAAGCCATGAACAGAGGGCAGTGGAGTAGCATTGCTTGCCTGAGCTGCTGTGCCAGGCTCCTGCAGTGTGGGAGCTTTCTGAGCCAGGAGTTGAAGCCCAGGCTGACTTCTGATCTGCAGATTTGTCCAGGGACTCTGGTGGCTGGTGCCTAGCACTGTTCAGTTTTGGATACTGGTGGGTTTGTCTGCAGGTGCACACCACCTGTCCCTCTGCTGTGTTCAACAAGCTCAGTTCAAGGACTTAATTTATTTTACACTTAGAAACCTGCTTGAGAGCTGGAAAGCTTCAGAGCAGGTACAAGGAAGATGAAAGACACAGTATATTATTCCCCAGAGTAGAAAGCAAGGTTCTGGTTTGGCTGTGTGAGAAAGCCCTGGACTGGTTTTTATGTTTCTGGCCAGAGTATGGCTTTGTAGTCATTGCCCCTTCCACTGTTTGGGAGCTGCTTGATTACAAACCACAACCCTACAGCTGGAAGCACATTGCCTGACTGATCTTAAACAGTGCTGAAAGCAGAGATGTGGGGAAGGCTTCTAGGGAGTGAGGCATAGCCCTGACTTTTTTCCTCCACAGCACTTCCACTACTGGTGCAGTCCCCAGTCACAATACTCTTGTGTAGTATCATAGAACTGCTTTGTTTGGAAGAGACCTTTAAGATCATAGAGTCCAACCTTTAACCCAATCCCACCATGGCCATTAGACCATGTCCCCAAGTGCTATGTTCACACTTTTCTCAAACATCTTCAGGGATGGGGACTCTGCCACCTCCCTGGCAGCCTGTTCCAGTGCCTGACCACTCTTGCAGTACAGACATTTCTACTAACCACAGGATGTTAGGGGTTGGAAGGGGCCTCTAGAGATTTAGTCCAACCTCAGTATCCAATCTCAATGTCCTCTGGCACTCTGGCATCCCTGGCACTCTCCACTGGTACAGTGAAGAGTGTAATATTGTGTGGGTGCTTTTTTTCCCCTCCTCCTCTCCAGCTGAGATTAGGGACAAAAAAATAACAATCAAAGATGCAATAAATAGTAGCAGAAACCCCAAGTCAAAAATCCAGAAGGTTTATTTGTAGCTAACCAGAACAATGCAAATGAGTTGTGCATGGTTAAAAGCTTAACCTCAAAGAAAGATTATTTTCTGGTCTGTAGGCATGAGTACTTCAGCATCAGGTGTTTTAAACTCTTTTGCTTAGTTTGCAGGTGTTGGTGAAGACAATTTGATGGTGTTTTCCCTGGGCCCACCATAATATTCTGGTAAAGAGCCACAGTGTTCAGCAGAACCAGAGGCTGGGCTCTGGTTCAGAGCCATCTGAAGGGCATTTCTTAGCTCATCTGTTTGGTCTTTTTTTTTTTTTTTTTTTTTCCCCTAATGTGTGTGGTAGCTTTGTCTTGTTTCCTGCTCTTGGAAGTGAGGAGAGAAACTGCATGGGATACAAGTTGGGTTCCCTGCAGTGAGTGGCTGTGTTCCCAGCTGGAAAGCCCTGTGTTTTCCACCAAGGCGAGCCAAGCAATGACTCCTTCCTCTCCAACCTTCCTGTTGCTTTTATGGAATGTGGGTGGGTCCCATGACACTGGTGGTGTTTAACCAAAAGTTGCCTTAATTGGTCATCCAGTGGGTGTGAGCTGGAACACAGCAAGTTCCACCTCAAAACGAGGAGAAGCTTCTTTGCTGTGAGGCTGCTGGAGCCCTGGAGCAGGCTGCCCAAGGAAGTTGTGGAATCTCCTCCTCTGTAGAGATTCCAAACCTGCTTGGATGTGTTCCTGTATGACCTGCCCTGGGTGATCCTGCTTTGGCAGGGGGGGTGGATCTCTGGAGATCACTCTCAATCCCTACCATTCTGTGATCCGTGTGCCACAGCAGTGACAGGACAGGATTCCTGCCCAGGCAGCTGTGGTTAGCTGTGGTTCCCATGCCCCACTGTGTGCCCTTAGCCTGTTGGTACTCGACAGGAGGTGGTTGTGGCTTTGCAGGTAACTCTGGTAAATATCCAACGATGAGCATCACCAGTGTGTTTTTATTAGTACTTGTTTGCTATCCTGGAGAAGCTGCAGAGTTCCTGTCAGTCTCTGCTCTCTGTTCTCAGTGTCTGCAGCCTTGGGGGGAGAGGAAATCACAGAATGGAGAGGGTTAGAAGGCAGCCCTAGAGATCAGGTCCAGCCCTCCTGCCAAGGCACATTCACCTAGAAAAGTCATACAGGAACACATCTAGGCAGCTTTGGAATGTCTCCAGAGGTGGAGATGCCAACCCCTCTTTGGGCAGCCTGCTCCAGGGCTCCATCACCCTTTAAAGAAGTTCTTCTTCATGCTGAGATGGAACTACTTATGTTCCAGTTTGTGTCTGTTACCCCTTGTCTGGTCACTGGGCACCACTGAAAAAAGCCTGATCCCATCCTGACACCCAGCCTTGAAGTATTGATCAGCATTGGTGAGATTCCCCCCTCAGTCTTCTCTTTTCCAGACTAAACAGCCCCAATTTTCAGTCTTTCCTCATCACAGAGCTGTTCCAGTCCCCTCAACATCTTTGCAGCCCTTTTCTGTACCCTCTCCAGCAAGCCTCTGTCCTCCTTGAAGTGAGAGCCTCAGAACTGGATGAAGTACTCCAGACATGGCCTCACCAGAGCCTTAACCTAGTAGCTACACTCCCCTTAATGCACCCCAGAATGCCACTGTCCTTGGCCACAAAGGCACATTGCTGGCTCATGATCCTCCTGTTGTCCACCAGGTCCTTTTCTTGAGGTGTGTGCTAGAGCATCCTACCTTAGACGTTCTTCCAATTAACTGCAGTCACTTAAATCCTGATAAACTCATCATGACAACACTTCTGCATTACCTTCATGTTCACTTTTCTCCCTGCCATTTGTTCCTGTGCCATTTTTTTTTCCTTCACTCCCAGTGTGTGTTGGTGGAGCTGCGAGTTGAGAGTTGTCTGGGGGCGTGCAGTGATAGTGCAGCTCTTTCTGTGAAGCCAAACCATTGTTTGTAGCTAAGAGATGTTGCTGGAGGTTCTTGTGGGCATTGAGTGAAATTTTCCCCCTTATTGCTTGTGGATTTTATTGCTTTAAAAAAAAAAAAGCTTTCTAATGTTTAGGTAAGACTGACAGTGCTCCTGAGTCAAAGGGAGTGACTGAAAAAGGAATTCTAAATGACTTCTAGAAACTTTCAACAACAACTTACTTTGAAGAGTTGGAACTGATTCTGTTCAGAGGTTTGACTTCCCAGCTCAGGCTCTGCTCTCTGAGGCACTTTGTGCAGTTCAGGGCAGGTTTGCAGAGCCAAGGTCTGCTTCTAGCAGTGACTGTTGATGGGAAGAGTTCCTGGCAAAGCTTCAAAGGTCTCTGCTGAATCTTGTGTACTGTATGGGGGTGCAGAGTAAAAGGCTGCACCTGTGGGGCAGAGTGGACAGTTCAGGTGACCCTAAACTGACCAACAAGGGATTCTGTCCCATAGACATCATCTTCAGGAGAAAGCTGAGGGATTACCAGGGTCAAGCACTTTGCTTCTCCTTCTCTCTCCTTCATTGGCCCTTGTCCCAGGAGGGGCCTGTTTCTATTCTGCCTTTGGTTTTGGTCCATAAGTTTCTGAATCCAGGTCCTGCATCTGGTTCCCCATCTGCTGCTGAGTCCAGTCTGGGACTTCTGCCACAGCAGCAGTGATGATGATGACCGATTGCTATAAGGGCGTTGGGTTCAATATTGATTTGTGTCTATTTGTATCTGATGCATTTTATTGTTCTTATTTTAGTTAAAGTACATCCAGTCTCCCACCCCATCAATCTCTCTCCCTTCTTCCCCTTTGGGAAGACAGAGGGCTTCACAGAGGGCCTCTGACACTTGTCTAGTGGCTGGCCCAGCCTTGATTCTTGACAGGAATCTTTACCCTTGTATTCTCACTTGCTTCAATGGGTGCTGCTGTCTTAGTAGCCTCTAAGTGGAAAAATCTGTGGCAGCCTCTCCTTGTTTGTAGCATTGTAGGTTTTTGTTACAGAGGCTGGGCGTGCAGTTGAGAGACTCTGGTATTACATCTCTGTTAATGCAAGACTGTCCACTTCTGCTTAAGCAAATTGTCTCATCAAACCCTTAATTATAGGAGTGTCTCCCTTTTTTTTTTCATAGCACATACTTCAGCTCAAACAGCTCCAGTATTTGTGTACTTCTGCCTGCTTTCAAGTCCTTACTGAAGGGCTGGATTTGGAAGATGCGGTCAGCTAAAAGCAGGGGAGGGTGTTGCATAACAACATATCAATTTAGGAATGAAAATGCAGTTGGAGTGGGGTCAGATTCTGGTTATTTCTGACTCTCTAGCTTAAATGGCACTTTTTTATTGCAGATTTCATTCTGATCCTCAGCACTCAAATACCCAGGTTTCCTTTTCCTTTTATTGCCAGCCATCAGTGGGGTTTTGTGCAAAGCTAAGCAAGAACTGCTTTTGCAGCACTGGCAAATTCTTGTGCCAGCAGATAAAGTAGGCTAATTCATAACAAAGTTGGTGGTGGGTTTTTTTTCCTTATTTGAGGAATGCTTGTGGCAACCTCTTAAACTGAGTTTTGCCCCTTCTTACATTCATTGCTGACTGCAGGTTGGTAATTGGAACCTGTGCTGGTGTAGTTTGGAGTTCGAAGAGCTGTGCTCTGTAGCCACAGCCTAGTTATTACATCTTCAGTGACTGTCATCTTCAGTGACTGTAACCCTAGGGTCTGAAATGCATCCTGTGGTTCTGAGAGTGGCTGTAAGCCACTTCCATTCTTTCCTGATGATCTTAGGGAAGCTTTACACAATTTTTTGTTTCTAGAGTGGGGAGAACCGCTAAGGTTGGAAGGCTTCTCGGTGATGGAATCCAAACGGTCCAGCAGACATACTTTCATAGGTTGTATCTGGTTGGAAGGGGCCCTCAAAGGGCACCTTGTCAAACTCCTCTGCAGTCAGCAGGGACACCTCCAACTAGATCAGGCTGCTCAGGGCCACGTTGAGTCTCATCTTGAATGTCTACAGGGATGGGGCCTCAAGCACATCTCTAGGCAAGCTGTTCCAGTGTCTCGCAACCCTCGTTGTGCAGAACTTCCTTCTGATGTCCAACCTAAATCTCTCCTGCTCCAGTTCAAACCACTGCCCCTTGTCCTATCACTCCAAGCCCTCCTAAACAATCCCTCCCCAGCCTTCCTGTAGGTACCTTTCAGATATTGAAATGTAGCCATATGTGTATCTCACCTGAGCTCTGCTGTCCCTTCTCCAGGCTGAGTCCCCTTGCTTTGCCCTTGAACATGAGAAATAAGACTACAGGGCTGGGATTCTGGAGTTGAAAGTTGTTGCTTCTTGCTTAAATGCCAGTGGTTTGCCCCACTGGGTGGCTGGAGTGAGACAGCCCTGATCCAAAGAGCACACACCTAAATGCAGCAATTACCTGGTGATGAATTATTCTGGGTTTGGAAGTTGGCTTCCAAAATTGGTGAAAGATTATCTTCCATTGTGGCCGTATACAGAAAATGTACTCATGATGTTGGTTGTGGAGACTGAGTGGGTTTCTTAGTGATACTAATAGCTTCCTGCTTGTGACATGTCCTCTCTTGTTGAAATCAATCTTAGTTGTGCAGGAGATTCTCTTTTCCAGAAGAAGGGAGGTGTGTCCCTTCTAAAGCAGTGTCTTGGTACCCTCTCAGTCTTCTTTATGTAGCTTGAATTTTGGTCACTGTGAACCATACAGCAGTAAATTGGATGCTTGTTGGGACATAGTAGGATATTCATCTGGACACTTAACTGGCTGTGAGCAGCAGTTTGGTGCCTACATTCTTTCAGGATGTCATCCATGAACTGGAGCCTTAGTGGGACATAAATAAACCACTAACTGCCTGTGCTTGCTGTCATTTGGCTTGCCATGCACTTCCTTTCTAGCTCCTTTGAGGCGAAGCAGTCCTGGCAAAAAGAAAACACTCCAAGCCTAATGCTTATGTAACTGAAGGCAAGAGGCCCCTGTTGGCACTGGTGGCTCCAAAAAACTGGCTTATCTGTGGTTGTGAAATCAGTGCTGTGGTTCCAGGAACACCACCGTGAAGCTGCTTGTGCAGAGCGTGCTTCCCATCCTCTTGACAACAGGCAAGATGACATAGAGGGGTGGAATCCTAGTGCTGGAGTGCATCCCTGCCTTTGGAATGGAGATCAGAGAATGGGCTAGGCTGGAAGAGACCTTAGAGACCATCTAATCCAACCTCCTTGCCATGAGCAGGGATACCTCTTAACTAGACCAGGTTACTCAAGGCCTTATCCAACCTGGCCTTCAGCATCTCTGGGGAGGGGACATCCACAACCTCTGGGCAATCCATTCCAGAGTCTTGCCACCCTCCTAGTGAAGAATTTATTTCTAAGATCCAATCTAAATATTTTCTCCTTCAATTAAAATCCATTTCCCCTTGTCCTGTCAGTGGACACTCTTGTAAAAAAGTCCCTCTGCAGCCTTCCTGTAGGATCTCTTCAGATATTGGAAGGCAGCTCTGAGGTTCCCCCAGAGCCTTCCCTTCTCCAAGCTGAACAATCCCAATTCCCTTTAGCCTATCCTCATAGCAGAGGTGTACCAGCCCCTGGATCCTCTTTGTGGCCCTGAGATGAGTGACTTGGATCTGTGATCTTGCAGGATTTGGGAGGCTGTGGAAGGTAGCAAGTGCTGCTTTGGCATGTGTAGTGCTTCTTCCTCTGGCGCTGTGCCCTGTGCTTGCTTTCATGTGAGAGTACATCATGGTGGCTGGGTTGTGCTTCCAGAAGGCACAAGGTGACAGGCTCTCTGTGGCACACTGCAGGCTTCAGTAACAGGGTAGCAAGCAGAAGGTAACACTGATGTGGAGGAGAAAAGAGAGTTACAAACCTTACTGTTGGTAGGGACAGCTACAAAGGTTGCATCTGAACTCAGGAGCCAGGCCTGAGGATCTGCTAAACAGAGGAGTGGAGAAGTGCTCACTTGGTAGTGGCTGTGCAAGGCTTTCTGCTGAGTGCTTTCAGGTGCCTCTCTCTACAGACCTTCTCCACAAGAGCAGTGGAGGGAAAAGCATCCAAAACCAGATCTGAGAGCTGGAGTGGTGAGAAATAGGCTGATCTGAACCGGAATGTTGTCTCCTGACTTGGCTGCTTACTGAATAGACTGCTGTGGCAGAAGTGCTTGGAGAATCACACAGAAGGCCAGGTTGGAAGTGGCTCCAAGGCTCATCTGATCCAACACTTCTAGGCAATAGTAGAGCTGGAAGTTGAAGCTGAGTCTTTGTCATGAACCTCACCATGTGCCATCCTCCTGACTTGGGTGATGGAATAAGGGCTGCTCTCATGACATTGCACAGAGGACCCAAAGCCTCAGTAAGCATGGCAGGGGACAGGATTTGACTTCAAAATGGCTGCGACTGCCTGAAGAGCTATGAGAGAAAGAAACAAGTTGCAAATTAATGCAGACATAGAATCACTGAGGTTGGAAAGACCTTTTAAGATCAAGTCCAACTGTAATCCAACTACTCTGACCACTGAACTAGATCCTGAAGCACTACATCCACATGCTTCTTGAATACCTCCAAAGATGATGACGACTCCACCTCCCTGGGCAACCTACTGCAATGCCTGACCACTCTTTCACGAAATAATTTTTTCCTCTTATCCAACCTAAACTTCTCCTGGCACAACTTAAGCCTGTTTTCTCTTGTTCTGTGCCTGAGCACAATCAGCTGCACAGAAAGGGGAACCACCAGGCAGGCAGCAGGAAGGATGTTAATGTGGAGAATGTCCTCCTAGGCATAAAATGTTCTGTGCTATGCTCTTTTGTCATTTTTTTGATAGCATAATGCTCAAATCCAGTCTGTGGTCTGTGAGCCTGGCCCAGGTCAGCCCCACACTGTGCTAATGAGACCAGTTAGAATGTCATCTTCCCTGGGAAACCAAAAGAGTACAGTGACTGTAGCTGAAAGCTTGTGGAAAGCAGCCTGCCAAGGCAGTTAGAAATTGAAGACTGATAGAAGATGGCATGTGAAAGACCCCTTAGGTAGCACAAGGTGGTGGCAGCAGAAGAAATGGGCAGTTAGTCTTCCACTGTGCAATCAGAAGATATTTGCTGTGGTCCAGTGTCTGGGAGGTGCAGGATCTCCTGGCACAGGGCAGGTTGAATGTACTGGCTCAGTAGTGCCTGAGGCAGAGCCAGGCACTGCCTTTGGGTGTGTGTGGGAGTGCAGCCTGGAAAAACAGGACCATGAGCACTGGGTCCTTCCATGATGCTGTTGGGGTGCAGAGCTTGCTGCTGAAGTGGTGCCCTTCATGGGCTTTTTGGGAATGCCTTTGGTGCCCTCAGGGCACTTCTGGGAAGAAGCTGCAGCGCTGCATTCCTGTGCTTCCCAAAGACTAGAAACGATTTGCATGCCTGTATTCTGGAAGTAGGCATCTGAAGGCCTTCTTAGAGCCTTGAATTACCAGTTTTGGAAAACACGATGGCCTTTAGTGTTGTGGCTTTGGAAAGAGCATTGTACCCATCACCTGCAGTCTGGTGTGGGACTTCCGTCTGCTCAGCTCAATGAGCAAGGCTGGGACCTGTCCTGGGGTGAGGGCTTGGGGCAGAGCTCAGGGCACTGCTGCTGCAGTCCCACTTCAGGGCAATAATCTAGCAAGGTACTTCTGACAGCTCCTGACTTACTCTGAGGCCCTTTTTAGCTCCATGAAGTGACTCACCACACGGGTAGGAGCCTGTCCCAGCAGGTGTGTGGCAGAGAAAGCAGCAGCAGCAGGACTGTGGCAGTGTTTGCTTAAAGTGTAGCACAGACTTTCTCTTAAGCTTTAGCTGTTGCTAAGCTCTTGATTGTTTGCATAAAGCAAGGGTCAAATGGTCCTGGGATGGCTCTGCTTGTGAAGCTGCTTGTTGGCTGGGAATTGGGAAGAATCTTCAGGCATCAGGGTGAGCTGGAAGTGATTTTAAACTCCTGTTCTTTCCCCACCCTCGTGTCCTTGCAAGCACACTTAACCCAAGCAAAGATACAGTTGTAGCATTCTTGAACCATCTACAACAGTAATGAGCAGCACCAAAGGGCAGTTACTGTGCTGGGCTGTGAGCATGGGGTAAGGTTGGAGCTTCGTGTGGCTGAGCATTAGATGTGGTGGGACACATCCTGCTCTCTGCAGCAGCTCTGCTTGTTCTCAGTGGCACCAGGTTCCACTCAGTTGTGCTATCTGACTTTGTCCCACGTTTCCACTTGAAAGGCTCTGCTGTGATGGTGCCAGCTGATGCAGCCATCTCCTTGCCACTGTCAGTTCTGCTCACAGTGGTATCTGTGGTGGCACGGTGAGCCAGATGGGCATCTCAGCCCACCCTACAGAAATGGATTCCTTCCTTCCTTCCACTCGGATCAGCTCTTCCCCATCTGGTTAATTGCTCAGCCATGGGGAAGGCTGTGCCAGTACCGAGGGGGTGTGATGTGAAGATGAGAATGAGTTCCTAAAGGGGTGTGGGAGGATGAATGTTGGGTTTTAAGCAGCTTTTCTGCTGCTTATGAAACCACAGGCTGGGCAACCACAGCTCCTCGTGCGCTGGTGGCTTTCTATATATGCCAGCACTTCAGATTCAGCATCGCTTGCTCCCTTCCGCTGCGTGCTCTGTGCTGCTCAGGCCTTGAGATTCCTGCTGTGAGAGCCTGCCCTGTGCATGGTAGGTCTGTGGTGTGGAGCACTTCTTTCCATGTCATCTCTTTTGGTCGCAACAACTCCATGAATGTTCCAGGCTTGGGCAAGAGTGACTGGAAAGTTGCCCAGAAGAGAAAGACCTGGGGGTGTTAATTGATAGCCAGCTGAAGATGAGCCAGTGTGTGCCCAGGGGGCCAAGAAGGCTGCCAGCATCCTGGCCTGGATCAGCAATAGTGTGGCCAGGAGGACCAGGAAAGTGATTGTTCCCCTGTACCGGGCACTGGTGAGGCTGCACCTTGAGTACAGGGTTCGTTTTTGGGGCCTTCACTACAGAATGATGTTGAGGGGGTGGAACAGGTCCAGAGAAGGACAGCAAAGCTAATGAAGGGTCTGGAGAGCAGGTCTTACGAGGAGCAGCTGAGCTCATCCTGGAGGCTTAGAGGAAACCTCATTGCTCTCTACAACTCCCTGAAAGGGGGTTGGAGCAAGGTGAGGGTTGGGCTCTTCTCCCAAGGAACAGGCGATGAGAGGAAATGGCCTCAAGATGCACCAAGGGAGACTTAGGCTTGATGGTAGAAGAAACTTCTTGACTGAAAGGGTTCTCAAAGACTGGAACAGGCTACTCAGGGAGGCAGTTGAATCCCCATTCCTGGAGATGTTTAAAAGCAGCAGAGATGTGGCACTGAGGGACAGCCTTGATTGAGTTAGTGATCAGACTCCATGATCTTAAAGGTCTTTTCCAACTGTAAGGCTGCTCTGATTCTATCAGCTGTCTGAGAGCAGTGCTATGCTGGCCTGCACTTGGGTCCATCTCCCAGAAGATGCTGCTTCGTGAGCTGCTGCAGTCATTGCAGGTGTCATGGAAGCATTGTGTGTGTGCTCTTTACAAGGGCCCATGATGGAGTGCTCTGCTACAGTATCCCCTGGCTTGCTTTGCTGTTACCAGGGATGTGAGAGCTTCAGCAGTCATAGGGAGAAGACAGATTCCAGAGAAGTGGAGTGTTCTCACAAGGGGTGCTTCAGGAGAGTTCTTGCAGTTAGACTCATGGAATGGTTTGGGTTGGAAGGGACCTTCAAAGATCACCCAGTCCAACCCCCCTGCAGGCAGCAGGGACATCCTCCACTAGATCAGGTTGCTCAGTAGTACTGGTTCTAGTTTAATTTTCCCAGATACTCAAAATACAGCTAAAAGAACCAATAAAATAATAGGATGCCTTCCCTTCTCCCCTGCCTTTTAGAAAGAAAGGAAATAGATGTAGAGAGGAAAGGGGTAAAACACCTAAGGAACAGTCTTGCTTTGAATTGGAAGTTGTAAGAAAAACTTTAACAAATAAATAAAAGGTGTTTAGGGTAGGGGAGTTACAAAGAGGTATAGGGAAGTGAAGCAAGATATAAAAATAAATACAACCAGATTGGTGGCAATGGCTGGAGGTAGATTCAAGAAGGGATGTCCACCATGTGGTAGGATGGCCAGCAGGAACAAGGTGGTGCTATCAGGCAGGCAGAGAGAAAGAAACAGGAAGTTCCTCTGTTTATACAGGGGGTCCAGACAGGGAGTGGGAGTGGGCTAACCACTGCACCTGGGGTCAGGTTCAGACCACCCCCCAGGAGGAGTCAAGAGGACCTTCGGTCAGGTTCAGACCACAGACCACCCCCTGCCAGGAGGGTTAACCCTTTACATCAGTACCTTGTCTGTCCAGCCTGAGCTTGAATATCTCCAGGGATGGGGCCTCAGCTACCTCCCTGGGCAACCTGTTGCAGTGTTCCAGCACCCTCCTGATGCAGAACTTGTTCCTGACATCCAATCTAAATCTGCTCTGCTCTAGGTTGAAACCATTGTCCCTTGTCCTGTCACTCCAGGCCTTTGCAAACAGTCCCTCTGCAGCCTTCTTGTAGCCCACTTTGGTTACTGGAAGGCTGCTATTGGGTCTCTCTGGAGCCTTCTCTTCGGGCTGATAAAGTTGTCCTTTTATCCCCTAGCCCCTCCCCACCATGCATGTTTAGATGCTCTCACCTGCTCCTCTTTTCTTCCCAAGGGTTTACCTGAATCAACATCTTTACAGCAAGGCACAAATGCTACCCAAGTCGTTGCTGCCAGCCAGAGCAGCTGATATCGACCTCCTCTTCTTGGATAAACTCTGCTGAAGTTGATGCTGAGTGGTTTTGTAGTCCATTACTTGGGGCTGGGTGGTGAGCAAGCAGGCTAAGGTGGCTGCAGATAAATTGCCCTCATTATCCTACGCATACAATTAATGTATCTTCTCGCCCTGTGCCGCGCTGCTGCCAGAGGCAGAGCAGCAGTAAATAGCTGCCAACAGCTTTTATCTGGAAACCTAATGGGCTTTCCAGAGCCCTGGGTATGATTCTCAGAATCCATGAAGCCTTTCAGGGTGTTTTTCTTGCCTGCTTACGTAGGAAACATTCCCACTGAGCTAATGGGGAGGGAAGTAACCAGTGACATTCCTTGCTGAGGATGTTGCCAGGGATCGAGGACTTTTCACAACTTGCCCTGTCCTAGAGTCTGGGCTTTGGCACAAGCCAGTGCAAAGCTGAGGCAGCAAGAGAAAGGAAGGGATGAGGAGAGCAGGATGCTTAGTGAGTTCACAGGACTTAGTGATAAATCATAGAATGGTAAGATTGGAAGGCACCTCAAAGATCATCTAGTTCCAACCCCCTGCCATAGGCAGGGACACTTCCCACTAGTACAGGTCACTCAAGGCCTCATCCAACCTGGCCTTGAACACCACCAGGGAGGAGGCATCCACAACTTCTCTGGGCAACCTGTTTCAGAGTTTCCCCACCCTTGTACTGAAGAACTTCTTCCTAAGAATCAGTCTAACTTTGCTCTCTTTCAGCTCAAAACCATTCCCCTGGTCCTGTCC
>WBNM01013793.1:0-13772 GCA_013399055.1 Ramphastos sulfuratus
CTTGCTGCAGCCCAGCACTCAAACAACCAACCCCTATATTTTTGTGATGTTTCTTCAACCTTATTGCATTCACATAAGAAAACAATATCCTGATTTAAACACAGCTGAACACTAATTTTGTAAGTATGGTGTGCTGATTATGACAGCCCTCTCCTCAGACTTAGTTTCTTTCAGTCAGTCCACTTCAAATGAGCATCGAGATTTTTTTTTTTTTGCAGAGGCAGTGGGAAACACATTTTGTGCATTCAGTTTACTACACATTGTAACTATTTCTGGTTTAGATAGAGGCTTCTGAGGAATCACACCCAATGAAGATACAAATCTAAATCTCTGTGCAAAGCCTGAATTCTTCAGCCGATGTCTGATCTTGTGTAACAAAAGCTTATGCAGCAACTTTGATCAGAGACAGCCATAATGCTTTAATGACAAGCATGAAAACTAAAAATCTGTGCCTTTTTCAGAGGAGAATAAAGTGGAAGGACAGAAATAAGCTGACATCTCTAAATCACAATTTTGAGTGCATCCCCACTGCATAAAGCTGAACTTGTTTAAATCTGCCTTTGAAAGGCCCCGAGATCTGGTACCTATGGAATCTCAGAAAAACTCAGCCTTGAAGGGATGTGCAGAGGTCATTTAGTCCAAGCCCTTGCTTAAAGCTGGCTCATGGTTGTGTCTGATCAGCCCATCCCCACAGATGAAAGCTCCACTACCTTACCTTGTTGCAGTGTCCAACCATACTCATGGTGGAAACAATTTCCTTTGTGCCAGCTCAGCATTTTCCATGCTGTGACACATGCTCACTGGGCTTTGTGCTATCCCTGTGCACCTCCAAGAAGAAAGGGCTTGCTCAGACATCACCAAGTCCAACTCTAAAAACCAGGAAGGGCCAAAAGGTCTTGCTCCTTCTTTTTTGTTTCAAGAATGACCCTACAGCTCTCACTGAAACTATCAGGTGCCATCCATCAGTTTTTTGCCTAGGACTCCCACTTCTTTCCAGCCCAAAAGAAGAGGTGCAGTCCATATGGAATAAAACTGTCTTTAGTAGAGTCTTTCCTGGGGGAAAATCTGCCTGTTCTGTGCTACAGGGTGTTGTGGCTGGCCTGTTGGCCTGTCCAGGGTATTTCTCACCAGTGCCAGCTCCTTTATCTCAAGCCACTCAATACCTTATGGCATGGATGTCTCCCCTTCCACCAATTCACTAATCGTTTAATCTATAATTTAATTGCTTAGTACAGATTCCACTTTGCTTCTCAAGTGCACTGGAAGAAGGAAAGGATGATGCCTGTAAGGTCTCGGACTGCACAGCTTGGGGAAAAAAGGATTTAAAAATGCAGAATTGTATATTCAGTGTATCAGATAGCATCTCAGGAATATGGCTTGGGATTATCCACTGACCATTAGGAGACAGTTCAGCTAACTCATCCAATTACTGGCATGAGGTAAAATCCTCTTAAATACCTTCTGTAATTACATGGATCACTTTATTAATTGTTTTAACACCACGGAGTGCAAGCAAGGACTATCCAGGTCCAAGAAGTCTACCTAAATGGAACTAAATGCACATTTTGTTTGTGGTTCAGTTGACATCACCTCACTATCCAAAAAAGTTACAGTGGCCATTCTCACGACTTAAAAAGGAAAATGTTTATACAATTGGAGTGTTTGCATGGCTTGATAGAGCAAAGGGTGATAGTTACTGCAATGTGGTGGATGATCAGAGGGCTGGAGCATCTCTCCTATGGAGACAGGCTGGGGTTGTTCAGCCTGGAGAAGAGAAGGCTCCAAGGAGACCTTATTGTGGCCTTAAAGCATCTCAGGGGAGCCCACAAGAAAGGTGGTGAGGGACTTTTTAGGATGTCAGGTGATAGGACCTGGGGGAATGGAGCAAAACTAGAAGTGGGTGGATTCAAATTGGATGTTGTGAAACAGTTTGTCACCATGAGGGTGGTGAGACACCACAACAGGTTGCCCAGGCAGGTGGTGGGAGCTCCACCCCTGGAAGTTCTTCAGGCCAGGCTGGATGGGGCTGCGAGCAACCTGATGTAGTGAGGTGTCCCTGCCTGTGGCAGGGGAGTTAGAACTGATGTCCCTTCCAACCCTGACAATTCTCTGACCCTGTAAATAATAATATGAAGAGAGCAATGTCTATACAAGCCTAGAGGAAAGCACTGCCAAGAATTTTATATATGATAATATATCAGATTAAGAACATGTTGAAACCCAGCAGGAAAGGAAGGAAAAATAAGTTGTAAACAGCATTCTTAAAGAGTGCTTTACTAGAGTTTCCCAAACAGAAAACTTCAATCCCATCTTGTTTCTGCCAACTGTTTTGATTTGAAGAAAAAAACAAACAACAACAAACAACAAACCCAAACAAACAAAAAAACCCCCACAAACCCAAAGCCATCTCCTAAATTCTACTTAAGCTAGTCTGTGACTTTCTATGTGATTTTCCAAAGTTAGCCTTGTGAAGGCAATCTAACAGAGCCTGGTGTAGTCTAAACAGACAGTGAATAGCTAGTTTGAGGCTAACTGCAATATTTTAATGAGAGAAATTAGATAGTTGGCTGTGAAAAGAAAATAATAGTGGTGTCTGTATTGCCCATTGGATTGCTGAGAGATATAAAACCAAGAAACAATAACAAAGTCTCTCAGTCTGGCTGCAGCTTGCTTCATTAAACAAGAAACAATAACAAAGTCAGTCTGTGTCTGGCTGCAGCTTGCTTCATTAACTCTGCCTGGACCTCAATCTAATCATTCTCCTTCTAACCCCTTATCTGGCATCTCACCCCTGCACATAAGCCTTCTGAGATAAGGGAGGGGTGGACAGGGAGAGGGGAGTTAGTTCAGAGCCCTCCTGGGCAGTGCTGCTGTTTGGGAGGGATTTTGAATTTCTGTGTTACTTCTAGCCTGTATATGCCTGTATACAATTGTAAATATCTCTGTCTATTGTGTATATATGCTTGTAAATGTGTGCTGTGCTGTAAATATATAGCTTCATATTAACTTCCAGCCATCTGAGCTAGTCTGGTGTATCTCCAAGTGGTGGTGGGGAAACTCCTGAACCACCACAACCACAGTCTGTTATACAATGGTCAAACTTACTGCACACACACACACACACACAAATAAATTCAGGTTGGAAAACTGACAAAACTGAAAAAAATTATCTGATAGATGATGACCAACCCTCATGGGAGTATTTTCCAACTTTTGAGTATTTTATACATCCAATTGTTTCCAGATTTTTTTTTTTTTTAAATGAGGACTAATTAAAGAAATCTTGGTGGCAACAAAGCAGTCACCTCCTGTTGCCAAGAGGAGAGAGCATGGCTTCATTTTATCTGAGTAGAATGTAGGGAATAAATCTGTCCCTCTCCTCAACCCTACCCAGTATCTCTTACAGACACTTCATAGCTGCAGGGATGCCAACTCTACGAGTGTGCAATGAAGAGACAAGCTTTTACTGAAGCTGGATGCTTCAGGATTTGTTTTCTAAAGCCAAGAGCACATCTCAGTGCCCCTAACAAACAAATCTATACCCATCCTGCCAGTCATAAATGAAACAAACCAAGGCAATATTGCAGAAAATGATGAGTCTGATAAAAAGCAGCTACAGTTCATTTGTCTCTTCAGAAAACAAGAAGCCTACTTTGGGACTATGACAGTTTATGAAATGTGAAGTATCAGGCTAGTAGCATTCATGACTGCTATTACCATCTTGGTTTCCCTTGTACACTATGATTTATCTCGAGTATACAACTTGAATATAAGTGCTAGGCTGCTTTGCTGCCTGAGATGTCTTCATATTGAGATCTCATAATAGATTCTTGTGCAATTAAGACGTATTTCAGTATGAAACAGGTTCCAGCTGAGAGACAGGAGGAGGAAAAGCAATGCCTTCCATGATGTAAGGACCTGTAAGGTCCTGCACCTGGATGGGCTCAATCTAAGCACAGCTCCAGGCTGGGTGGCGAATGGCTGAGGGCAGCCCTGAGGAACGGGACCTGGGGGTCTGGGGTGATGAAAAGAGGCCAAGTGGCACAGTGAGTTTGGAAGAAGTGACTGGCTCAGGTCACCAGTTTAGCTTAACCATTGAGGTCCAAGCTTCCCACTGATGAAAACAACTGCTTATAGTACTTTATGAACAAGCAGAACAGAGAGAAGAAAAACAACCTCAGAGATGAACTATCACTATCTTGCATTTCAGTTTAGTTTGGGTGGGGTGGTTTGGGTTTTTTTTGGTGTGTGTGTTTTTTGGGATTTTTTGGGGTGTTTTTTTGGTTGGTTGTTTTTTTGTTTGGGGTTTTGGGGTTTTTTTGTTGTTGTTGTTGCCAGGATAAAACAAATCAAGGTCCTTAGTTTGAATAACATTTGATGAAGAGTCTCCAATATACCTCTTTGTTGTTTTCTCCCTTTACCTTGCAACTGCAGATGGTTTGCTCTTTACAGACACATATCAAACACAGTGTTATTGGACAGCACTAAAGCTTCAATTAGTAAGAACAGAGTCAAGCAGATGATCATGTCATTATTTTTTTTAAATAACATTTTCCCCCTTTTGTTCAGTGACTTTGTTAAGAAAAACTTATTACTCACCCAACATTTTCTGCATCTTCATCACACTCAGCCCTGTATTTGCAAACCCCACATTTGGAGTGTTTTCTCTGAACTTCTGTTCCAGATCCTTCATATTCTAACAAAAAAAAAAAAAAAAAAAAAAAAAATACAATAAAAGGCAGCATTGTTAAGAGAAAGCATGGTTTTCATAGTCAGCTCTGGGTTTTCTTACCTAAATCCATTTTACCTTCAGGACAGGCTACAAGAGTTGGGGCTCTGCAGCCTGGAGAAGAGAAGACTTTGAGGAGACCTTAAAGTAGCCTTCCAGGATCTGAAGGGGGCTACAGGAAGGCTGGGGAAGGACTATTGACAAGGGTTTGGAATGACAGGACAAGGGGCAATGGGTTTGAAGTGGCAGAGGGGAGATTGAGACTGGATGTTAGGAGGAAGTTCTTTACAGTGAGGGTGGTGAGACACTGGCACAGGTTGCCCAGGGAGGTTGTGGCTGCTCCCTCCCTGGAGGTGTTCAAGGCCAGGTTGGGGGAGGCCTTGAGTGACCTGTGCTAGTGGGAGGTGTCCCTGCCTATGGCAGGGGGTTGGAACTGGATGATCCTTGAGGTCCCTTCCAACCTTACCATTCTATGATTCTATGTATACTGTGAATATGGAGTTATCACATACAGAAGCCTTTAATCCTAATAGTGTCCTTTTTTTTCCCCCAAAAATCAGGCAATTGAAGGTTGGTAGAACTGTACCAGTGACAGGAAAGCATCCCAGAAAACATTGATGCTTCAGGGTGATGGAACATGGGAACAGGCTGCCCAGGGGTGGGGTGGAGTCTCCCGCGCTGGAGATATTCAAGACCCTCCTGGATGCATTCCTGTGTGATCTGGTAGAGGTGCTCCTGATCTGGCAGGGGGATTGGACTAGATGATCTTTTAAGGTCCTTTCCAGCCCCTAGCATCCTGTGATTCATTGATTGCCTCTTCCTTTATTCATATATCAGTGATTTGAATTTATCCTCACTCCACCATGCACACAAGTGGCATTGACATGTCACAGTCACATTTACTCTTAATTGGCACTGATAATGTACAAACCCTGTGCCTTTGAATGTCCTTGAATACCAGGCAGCAGGGATTTGAATGCTATTTTCTTTGACAAATCTTTAATTACAGATATCTTTATGCAAGATTATCACTTGCATTTTTCCCCCTTTTTGATTCTTAACAATGGGATCAGACTGTGCTCATCTCTCACATACACTGTGGTTTATTTTCCAGAGCACTCTGTTCAGTTGTAACAGACTAAAAGGAAAAAAGTAATCCTAACAAGAAATTGGTAGAAATGCTATGCACCCTAAAATGTGAGATTTATATCTCAGAATATTCTGATCTTAAAAATGTCTGCACCAATCTTAACTGTTGACATCGACTGTTGAGCAAAGATCACATTCTGTGCTTCTGTGCTCCACAGAAGTGGAGGTGTTCAAGCCCAGGCTGGATGAGGCCTTGAGTGACCTCTTCTAGTGGGAGGTGTCCCTGCCTATGGCAGGGGGTTGGAACTGGATGATCCTTGAGGTCCCTTCCAACCTTACCATTCTATGACATGGACATTAAAACTCTTCAACAAGCAAAAGAGAAACAAACTCTGCTGTTATTGTTTCACTACCATCAGTCTCTCCTAATCCTGATTTCAACAATGTACTAAGGGAGAGCTAGACATTTGAAAAGAAGGAAAAGAACCACAGGAATCTGCAGAGGGAAAGCACCATTTAACATATTGCAGTAGCATGCACAAGGCTGTCAATGGACAGAGATCAAAGTGATTCCTCTTGCCATAGCAGCTTTATGTGCTGCAGCAATAGCAAACCAAATGCCACCAACTAAAGAGCTGCATTTTAATTTTAAAAAGGTAAATAGCAAAAAGAAATCCACAACACTCCTTCCACAACACTTGCACTACTCTGTCCTGGATCTTGGCTGAAAGGAATCTTTCCCTCTTACCTGTGGTTACATGAAGAATAGTGCAGGTGAGTTCCTTAAATTAATTCCTAGATAAAGCAAACTCTGCATTTTCCAAAGATTAATGCATAGAAAACTTTACTACAAAGTTCCCACTGTAGAACTACCACCCTCATTATGTTGTAGCAGAGGTCATTTGCTTTTACCTTTACAAACATGGAGCTCATTTGATTTTACCTTATTTTTAGATACCACATTCCTGTGCCTGTGTTTGGCATCCTAAAGTGTCCTTTAGTGTCAGATTTCACTTTTCCATGCCAATAAATGATCCCCTACAGCTTGAACAAGTTAAACAAATGGGAATTCTCATGGTACTCATGCATGATATTTCCACTCCTTTTGCTATTCTTATCACCCTTGATGCCCTTCCCCAGCAGGTTAGCATCCTCTGGAGCTATGGCACAAGAGCTGGATGTGCTGCTCCAGGAGAGTTGTCATCAAAGCCAAATACCATCTAGGCTGTTCTTCAGCTAATACAGCCAACAATCATGTTAATTTTGTATCCTTCAGCTAATACACCCAACAGTCATGTTAATTTTGTATTCCTCATCTAATACACCCAACAGTCATGTTAATTTTGTATCCTTCAGCTAATACAGCCAACAATCATGTTAATTTTGTATCCTTCAGCTAATACACCCAACAGTCATCTTAATTTTTGACCCTTTTTCTGCACTTACCATGAATGTTCACATTCACTGTATTATAGATGTTATTCCCCAGTGAGATTTTTTGTTTTCAGGGTCACCAGTCTGTCTGTCAGCCTCTGTGATGCATCTGACATCATGGAAAAATCATCTAAATCTGGGACTTACTCCATGTAACTCTGTCCTCAGACAACATTAAAATGCCACCTGCTTGTGCATGCAGATAGCTCAGTGACTTGTTCTCTGTCACTCAGACCAAATCAGTACTGACTGATTTGCTCCCAAGTCACCAGTGGAAGGGGTCAGGAGGCCAAGAACAGTCCCTAGAAACACACACATTCTGCAGTGATTTCTTAACATTTAATGATNGTTTTCCATGAACCTTTGACTGGCATTAAATGTTTTAATTAAATAATTGTACATTATTTCTCATTGTCTGCTGAAAAGAGAATGATAAAAAAAGAAATGTCATCAGCCCAGAGAATTCTTTATCACCCATTTTTGAGGCTTTCAGGTGCAAGCCAGACCGACCTGCTGGTTACAAAACACCTGTCTTTAACATTCAATGTTGAATATCATTCTGCACTACTGCTAGAATGGAGATATTTCATCATATCCAATATGCATTGACTTGACTACTAATACATCCAGAATGCTTTACAGAGCTCTTTTGCTTCACTATTAGCATATCAATTTTGCAAGGGAGCAAAAGCAGCAACACACACACGTACATGCACGCCCTTCCTGCTCCCTGTGAGTGCCCCAACACCTTTCCATTTCCATAAACAGCAGTCCACAACTACTTGTTCATTGTTTCTATAAGGTGTACACTTCCCTCTCTCTCCTTCCCTCACCTTCTAAAACTACTTTCTCTACCTGCTTTAATTAGGTTTGTTTTAGAAAATGTGCAGTCTCCTTTTTCCTTGGTAAGAACTTGCTGGACCTCATGTACACAGAATTATTCATCCATACTGCACAACAAACACATGCCAGGTTAAGGACACCTGCCCTACCCCTTTACACTTGCCAGGATGAGTTGTGATGCAGATGAGTATTTCCAAATTAGGTGATAGCCATCTACCATTTTCAGAAGCCTCTGCCCTTCCCAGCTGCGTGTCTTAGCACTAGCACTGGGAGACACTGCGTACAATTCAGACTGAAATCCTTCCAGAAAAGAGAGCTTTCCCCACCAATACAAAACAGATGAATACTGTTTTCCAGCCTGACTTGGTAGCAAACATTTTCAGCACCCTACTTGTGTGCTGCTAAATTAAGTTAACCCATTATTTGAGAGCAAGTCTCTCTGGTGCAAACGCCTCCAAACAGGCAACGCACCCCCTGACAGATTGCCTCTCCCTTCTCCTACACGTTTGATTGTTCCTAAATAGGTTATAGCCATTCATTTTAATATTCCAATCAATCAGATCCTCCCAGCAGGTTTCAGCAGCATCAATTACATCAAAATATGTTTCCAAACAAGCAGTTCAAGCTCCTCTTGTTTATTATGCAGGCTTCTAATGTTGATGTATAGATGATTTCTTCCCCTCACTTTCCCCGGCATCTTGATTAATTTTGTTCTTTGACATCTTAATTTCATGTGGAGTGAAAGCTCATTTTCCCTCTCTTTTCAGCATCCCTTCATGTTTCAGGGCAGCACCTCATTAGTGCTCTGTCCTTCAAAAGAAATGAGGTACAACGATGGGATGGGTGACTGCCAGTTGTGTCGCTCAGCGGCAGTGATCCCTAACACTTCTCGAGTCATTGCTCCTCCGCAGAAGATGGCCAGCTAGATCTTAGGAGCTGCAGGGTAGGAACCTGCAAATGGACAGCAGCTCTAGAGGAATTGGTCAGTGGCAAATTGCTTCCCTCAGCAACTCATTTGTGTGTTCCTACAATGGCGATACAGCTGTGTTTCTGCTGAGGGTTTTCAATCAGGCTGGAAGCAAAAGCATGAGTTTGTGTCAAGGTGAAGTTTAGTCAGCCTCAAGGCATGGCCTGGAAAGGGAGCTCCACTGTACATATGCATTTATCACTGTTCACAGTGAAGCAGGGGGAGTAGGGGGAGCTTGTGGACAGCTGCAACTATTCAGTAGCCATGGACTGATAGAATAAAGATTTCCTTGTCTGGGAAAGCCTCTCTGAAAACCAATTCCTAACTGTTTTGGGAGGACAGTGATTTTTGCTACAACTCATAAGAGCAAATAATCTCAAAAAGATTTTTGAAAAATAGGGGAGGCCAAACCCCCCTCTGCATCCTGAAGTACAGAAGAACCCCCTCTGTGATCAGGTTGTGGTTCTCTCAGTACAGCTAGCACCAGAAATTCCTCTCAAAATACCCAGTCACAGTATCAGACATTACAGGATGCAGTTCACAGAACAGTTTAGTGACTTATCTTCTCTTCCATTAATTTTTAGGGCAACTTTAATGACACAGTTAAAATGGAAATTATCCCTGTAATTTGAAATGAAGCTGCAGACTTGCTCTTTTCACCACAGGTACATATTTACAGCTACTGCAACAACTCCTCTTAGGTATCCCAAATTTTTGGCAAGTGGTGTCTTGAATTATCCTGACCATGCTGATGGATTGTACACAAAAGCAAAATGTCCCTGTGTGGAAGGTCCTGTTCTCTTATCCAGCTACCCAGGTGTTAGAAGCAAAGCCTGGTTTGGTACAGACAGAGATCTATACCTGCCTGAAAGATACTTTCCCTGCATGATATAGACCACATCCTGCAGCTGTAAGCATGTGCCAGCCTTTGAAGTCTGATTCTGCAAGAAGAGGCATTACAGATTTAACACAAGGCTGCCTGGTCTATTTATGATTGAGGAGCCTAGAGGAGGGGAGTTCAGAGCCTGACACCCTAATCACATCCCAGCCAAGGCAGTGTGTTTGCCCAGTGGTTGTGATAATGATAATGTGTGCTCTTTTATGCCAAAGACTGGAGGATGTGCACTGTAAGACTCACTACCACCTCTACCCTTGTTATGTGTGTAGGAGTTTTGCACATCTGACAACTACAGCTTCTGTTTTGCTTCTGTGCACATGATGAAAAGCTCAACGTGAGCCTGCAGTGTGAGTGCAGNACTCAGCCCAAATCAGTACTGACTGATTTGCTCCCAAGTCACCAGTGGAAGGGGTCAGGAGGCCAAGAACAGTACCTAGAAACACACACATTCTGCAGTGATTTCTTAACATTTAATGATACATTGATTGGCAATATTTTTTGCACATTAGCTGTGTACTGTGTGGATGTTGTGCCCTCTAGTCAGACTTGTAGGAGAGATTGCATTTGGAAAGGTTATGCCTTTCAGGTGGTATGCTTGACATAAAACATTCTATTCTACAAATGCCTTTCTTGGGAAATTAAGTTTAAAAAACAAACCAAAACAGTTTCATAGAATCATAGATTGGGAAGGTTGGAAGGGACCTCAAGGATCATCCACTTCCAACCCCCTGCCATAGGCAGGGACACCTCCCACTAGCACAGGTCACTCAAGGCCTCCTCCAACCTGGCCTTGAACACCTCCAGGGAGGGAGCAGCCACAACCTCCCTGGGCAACCTGTGCCAGTGTCTCACCACCCTCACTGCAAACAACTTCCTCCTAACATCCACTTTCAATCTCCCCTCTGCCACTTCAAACCCATTGCCCCTTTTCCTGTCATTGCAAGCCCTTGTCAATAGTCCCTCCCCAGCCTTCCTGTAGCCCCCTTCAGATCCTGGAAGGCTACTCTAAGGTCTCCTGGAAGCCTTCTCTTCTCCAGGCTGCAGAGCCCCAACTCTCTCAGCCTGTCCTCATAGCAGAGCTGCTGCAGCCCTCTGAGCATCTTTGTTTCACAATAAAGGTTTTCCATGAACCTTTGACTGGCATTAAATGTTTTAATTAAATAATTGTACATTATTTCTCATTGTCTGCTGAAAAGAGAATGATAAAAAAAGAAATGTCATCAGCCCAGAGAATTCTTTATCACCCATTTTTGAGGCTTTCAGGTGCAAGCCAGACCGACCTGCTGGTTACAAAACACCTGTCTTTAACATTCAATGTTGAATATCATTCTGCACTACTGCTAGAATGGAGATATTTCATCATATCCAATATGCATTGACTTGACTACTAATACATCCAGAATGCTTTACAGAGCTCTTTTGCTTCACTATTAGCATATCAATTTTGCAAGGGAGCAAAAGCAGCAACACACACACGTACATGCACGCCCTTCCTGCTCCCTGTGAGTGCCCCAACACCTTTCCATTTCCATAAACAGCAGTCCACAACTACTTGTTCATTGTTTCTATAAGGTGTACACTTCCCTCTCTCTCCTTCCCTCACCTTCTAAAACTACTTTCTCTACCTGCTTTAATTAGGTTTGTTTTAGAAAATGTGCAGTCTCCTTTTTCCTTGGTAAGAACTTGCTGGACCTCATGTACACAGAATTATTCATCCATACTGCACAACAAACACATGCCAGGTTAAGGACACCTGCCCTACCCCTTTACACTTGCCAGGATGAGTTGTGATGCAGATGAGTATTTCCAAATTAGGTGATAGCCATCTACCATTTTCAGAAGCCTCTGCCCTTCCCAGCTGCGTGTCTTAGCACTAGCACTGGGAGACACTGCGTACAATTCAGACTGAAATCCTTCCAGAAAAGAGAGCTTTCCCCACCAATACAAAACAGATGAATACTGTTTTCCAGCCTGACTTGGTAGCAAACATTTTCAGCACCCTACTTGTGTGCTGCTAAATTAAGTTAACCCATTATTTGAGAGCAAGTCTCTCTGGTGCAAACGCCTCCAAACAGGCAACGCACCCCCTGACAGATTGCCTCTCCCTTCTCCTACACGTTTGATTGTTCCTAAATAGGTTATAGCCATTCATTTTAATATTCCAATCAATCAGATCCTCCCAGCAGGTTTCAGCAGCATCAATTACATCAAAATATGTTTCCAAACAAGCAGTTCAAGCTCCTCTTGTTTATTATGCAGGCTTCTAATGTTGATGTATAGATGATTTCTTCCCCTCACTTTCCCCGGCATCTTGATTAATTTTGTTCTTTGACATCTTAATTTCATGTGGAGTGAAAGCTCATTTTCCCTCTCTTTTCAGCATCCCTTCATGTTTCAGGGCAGCACCTCATTAGTGCTCTGTCCTTCAAAAGAAATGAGGTACAACGATGGGATGGGTGACTGCCAGTTGTGTCGCTCAGCGGCAGTGATCCCTAACACTTCTCGAGTCATTGCTCCTCCGCAGAAGATGGCCAGCTAGATCTTAGGAGCTGCAGGGTAGGAACCTGCAAATGGACAGCAGCTCTAGAGGAATTGGTCAGTGGCAAATTGCTTCCCTCAGCAACTCATTTGTGTGTTCCTACAATGGCGATACAGCTGTGTTTCTGCTGAGGGTTTTCAATCAGGCTGGAAGCAAAAGCATGAGTTTGTGTCAAGGTGAAGTTTAGTCAGCCTCAAGGCATGGCCTGGAAAGGGAGCTCCACTGTACATATGCATTTATCACTGTTCACAGTGAAGCAGGGGGAGTAGGGGGAGCTTGTGGACAGCTGCAACTATTCAGTAGCCATGGACTGATAGAATAAAGATTTCCTTGTCTGGGAAAGCCTCTCTGAAAACCAATTCCTAACTGTTTTGGGAGGACAGTGATTTTTGCTACAACTCATAAGAGCAAATAATCTCAAAAAGATTTTTGAAAAATAGGGGAGGCCAAACCCCCCTCTGCATCCTGAAGTACAGAAGAACCCCCTCTGTGATCAGGTTGTGGTTCTCTCAGTACAGCTAGCACCAGAAATTCCTCTCAAAATACCCAGTCACAGTATCAGACATTACAGGATGCAGTTCACAGAACAGTTTAGTGACTTATCTTCTCTTCCATTAATTTTTAGGGCAACTTTAATGACACAGTTAAAATGGAAATTATCCCTGTAATTTGAAATGAAGCTGCAGACTTGCTCTTTTCACCACAGGTACATATTTACAGCTACTGCAACAACTCCTCTTAGGTATCCCAAATTTTTGGCAAGTGGTGTCTTGAATTATCCTGACCATGCTGATGGATTGTACACAAAAGCAAAATGTCCCTGTGTGGAAGGTCCTGTTCTCTTATCCAGCTACCCAGGTGTTAGAAGCAAAGCCTGGTTTGGTACAGACAGAGATCTATACCTGCCTGAAAGATACTTTCCCTGCATGATATAGACCACATCCTGCAGCTGTAAGCATGTGCCAGCCTTTGAAGTCTGATTCTGCAAGAAGAGGCATTACAGATTTAACACAAGGCTGCCTGGTCTATTTATGATTGAGGAGCCTAGAGGAGGGGAGTTCAGAGCCTGACACCCTAATCACATCCCAGCCAAGGCAGTGTGTTTGCCCAGTGGTTGTGATAATGTGTGCTCTTTTATGCCAAAGACTGGAGGATGTGCACTGTAAGACTCACTACCACCTCTACCCTTGTTATGTGTGTAGGAGTTTTGCACATCTGACAACTACAGCTTCTGTTTTGCTTCTGTGCACATGATGAAAAGCTCAACGTGAGC
>WBNM01013796.1:4797-28654 GCA_013399055.1 Ramphastos sulfuratus
GTTGTGGCTGCTCCCTCCCTGGAGGTGTTCAAGGCCAGGCTGGATGAGGCCTTGAGTGACCTGTACAGTGGGAGGTGTCCCTGCCTATGGCAGAGGGTTGGAACTAGATGATTCTTGAGGACCCTTCCAACCTTACCATTCTATGATTCTGTTATTAGTGTCTGTCTTAAGAGACCAAACCACCACCCAATGACGTATCATATTTTAACTGAAGCTTTAAGTTAGGACATTGTACATACAGAAACCTTTAGACTAAGTGTTAGCTGAGCTTCAAACTCACCTACTCAGTCACTCACCCTTACTTTCTAGAATCAGTTAAAGTCTACTTTCAGCACTGATTTGGAAGCACAGCTGAAAGCAAGCTAAGACCAAGTGCCAGCGTCCTCTGAACTTACAGATCACCCATTCAGATATGAAATCTTTAAGTGGGAAATCCTCCTCTTCCTTCCACACTTCTCCCATCTGTACAGAATGGATGAACACTTCAGAAATGCCCTGAGAAATAATCACCTGGCCACTCCATTTGCTGTGGCACAATGCACTCCCAGCTCTTTCACCAGCGGGACAAGCATCATAGAATCACAGAATGGTCAGGGTTGGAAGGCACCTCCAAAGCTCATCCAGTCCAACCCTCTCTGCAGTCACTTGGGACATCCTCATCTAGATCAGGTTGCCCAGAGGCTTGTCCAGCCTCACTTTGAATATCTCCAGGGATCAGGCCCCGACCACCTCCCTGGGCAACCTGTACCAGTGTGAAGGCAATAACTTGGTGAAAAAGTGAGATTCCAGGAATCTTCAATACACTAACATATGTTTTCACATGGAGTACTACAGTACTATATTCTGCTATAACTTACATTTAAGGAAATAAAAATACTAATAGCAATAAAAATGTGTATGAATGATAATTTTCTTGATTAATGCAGAACTTGGCATGGGAAAAAAAAATAAAATTATGTGCATGCCATGCATGCCAACCCATAAAAGCCCAGAGCCAGCAGAACATAGGATGATTGCAACTTGTAGCTGTCTACCAAAGAACCTGGCAGACTCTCTAATGCTGAAAACTAAAGACACATTCAATTCAAATCTCACTGCAAGCTTTCCACCAGCATGAAAACACTTAACATCTAATCAGGATTCAATCTAACCAGATTACTTGTGGCCACCTTCCATCCCTATTCAGACTCTTTAATAAAAAGGCAATCCTGATTTAAGTAACATCTGTAGAGTGGTAATTGCATGAAAGTGTTCATACTGAAAATGAATCACCAAACAGCAGAGACACAAAGCAAATTTTTCTTCTGCTGCACAAACCACTAAATATTAAGTCACTTTTAGGCCCAGCTTCAGCTATAAAGTTAGAGGGGGGAAAGTGGGTTTGGTAAAAAACAGAAAAAAAACAAACAAATCAAAGTTGAGTATCTACTGCTAACAAAGTGAATCAGCTAACAAAAGCCCAGTAAGAAGCAGTACTTTTATACTGACAAGATAGTTCCCATCTGTTTACCCACTTTCAGTGGTTTTAAAGTAATTTACTAAAAGAAATGACATTTAGTAATGAATTGATCACATTATAAAAAAAAAAAAAGTAGCCAAGTTATTCTGTTCTTAACAAGATTACACAAAACTAAGATACTGGTTGGAAGAGACCTCAACAAGATACAATTAATATTGAATAAGCTAAATAAATTACTGAAGCCATAAAACTGACATCATTAAATATTAAAGGATATTAGTCTTTAGAAATTTTAGAATCTGAAAAATCACAAAATCACAGAAAACATCTGGTTGGAAGAGACCTCCAAGCTCATCCAGTCAACTCAGCACTGAAGGGTCCTTAAGCAGCATCTCCACAGGCTGCTTAAACACCTCCAGGGATGAGGACTCCAGCACTGCCCTTGGCAGATCATTCCAAGCTCTGAGAACCCACTCCGGGAAGAAATATTTCCTAGCATCCAGCCTGAACCTCCCCTGCTGCAGCTTGGAACCATTTCCTCTTCTCCTGTCCCTTGCCACCAAGCAGCAGAGGCTGCTTGCTCCTTGCTCCAACCTCCCTTCAGGGAGCTGTAGAGAGCAATGAGGTCTGCCCTCAGCCTCCTCTTCTCCAGCCTGAACACCCCCAGCTCCCTCAGTCCCTCCTCATAGCCCAGGTGCCCCAGGCCCTTCTCCAGTCTCCTTGCCCTTCTCTGGACATGCTCCAGCCCCTCCATCTTCCTGGAGTGAGTGGCCCAGAACTGAACACAACACTCCAGGTGTGGCCTCAGCAGTGCTGAGCACAGGGGAATGATCCTCTCCTGTCCCTGCTGGCCACAGTGTTTCTGCTCCCAGCCAGGATGCCTTTGGCTTTCTTGGGCACTGCTGGTTCATATTTAATTGACTGTCAGCCAGAACCCCGGGGTCCCTCTCTGAGTCACAGGTTACCCATAAATCAAGTCTGAAAAATGTTTATCAGCTCTGTGAAGACCCTTTAATACAGCTCAGTGTGACTGGATTTCAGGCAGATCACTGTGCAAGTTTTACATCACAAGTTTGGAGTAGATTCTACAGCTTCCACCTTACAATTTCATTGTTTGGCTATACTTAGAGTACTCAATACTACCTATCAGCAGAAGTTGGCAGCTGCTATCTACCAGATGACAATTTCTAGCCTCTCACAATCTGAAACATTTATGATGATGATTAAGAATTTTTTATCAACTTCCATAATTCATGCTAAATACCAATTTAAAAGTAAGGCATTCCTCTTGGATTATTTTTTTTATTCTTCATTTGTCTAGTTTCAGCTTCCAAGTATTAGTTTTTTGTCTTCTGAACAGACATTTAGCTTTCAAAGTTTTGGTTTCAGTGTTCCTGCAATACATTATGTTTAAGCTATTGCCCCACAGACTGCATAAAGTATTTAAGCTTGGTAAAAATAATACAGAACTAGCATAACTACTGACTATATACTCCCCCATAACTCAAAATGGTTTTACACTTGCTGGTGTTATAAATAAAAAATAAATAAGTAAAATTATTCTTCGACTGTCACATTTTATTCTCGAGATCACGCCTCTTAAGTTACTTTATTCACAGAATCACAGAACTGTCAGGGCTGGAAGGGACCTCAAAGATCATCCAGTTCCAACCCTCTGCCACAGGCAGGGACACCTCACACTCGATCAGGTTGCCCAGAGCCACATCCAGCCTGGCCTTAAGAACATCTGGGGATGAGGCTTCCACCACCTCCCTGGGCAACTTGTCACAGTCTCTCACCACCCTCATGCTGAAGAACTTCTTTCTCATGTCTAATATCAATCTGCCCTTCTCTAGCTTGGATCCATTCCCCCCAGTCCTGTCACTACCTGGCACCCTAAAAAGTGCCTCCCCAGCTTTCTTGTAGCCCACTTCAGATACTGAAAGGCCACAGTAAGGTCTCCTTGAAGTCTTTTCTTCTCTAGACTGAACAACCCCAACTCTCTCAGCCTGTGCTCACAGCGGAACAGCTCCAGCCCTCTGATCATCCTTGTGGCCCTTCTCTGGACACCTTCCAGCACCTGCAGATCTTTCTTGCAATAGGGGCTCCAGAACTGGACACAGTGCTCCATGTCAATTTTGCACTCTTCCACTCTAGTGCAGATGTGATCCCTTTGTTCATGATGCTGTCTTTCAGCTATGAATCAAGCATTATGATGCTTCTTCCACTTTGCTCAGGATGAAGCAGTGAAGGAAAACTGTCAAAGTTTTATATTCTGCTCTGCAGCACAGGGTGAGAGGACTGCAGCAAAGAATGCAAGATATAAAAACCCCTGAAGCTAAGGCAGCTGCAGGCTATCTGGGAAAGCTGGATTCCATCTCTGACACTGCCCTGGAGATATTATGCAATGATACAGAAGTGGTGAAATGTCATCTTAAGTGGCTGTCACTGACTGAACTGTCAATGCTTCATTGCTCAGTGCTTGACGTGAGTTCCTAGACGTGGGTGTGAGATCTGAGTGCACGACCTGCAAAAACACCAGCTACTTACAGTCACAAACAAAGTCTGTAAGAAGTGGTTTTGAACATAGGAATAATAAATATATTGGAAATATCAGACCTGAGTAATTTAAAGTCAGATATCTTACACTTAAGTGACCTCTGGAATTGCAACTATTCTGTCCTTGGATCCTAATTTGTAAAATTAGAAGAGTAACACTTGTGAGTAAGGTAAAGCAATTAAGTTTGTTCATGCCATATCAGTTATTATACCAATTAGCATCACAGAAAACAATAACAAGAAAAAAAGCATTTAATAGTTCTGCCCCTTGTGCAGAACTTCCATGGTGTATAACAAGCAAGAGATCCTCACAGCAGTAATGAGTTAAAACCAGAACACTGAGTAGCTTCACTTTTCATAAATGCCATTCAGACTGTTTGACAACTGAAGTTCTTGTAAAAGATGATGATCACATAATTTAAAATTCCATAAGTAAACCAAAAACCAAAACAAACCAAAACAAAAAGGTGAGATTTCACAAGCAGACTTCATTTTGGTGTTTACTGGTTTAGAATCATAGAATGTCAGGGGCTGGGAGGGATCTCAAAAGCTCATCTGTCCCAGCCCCCCTGCCAGAGCAGGATCACCTAGAGCAGATCACACTGGAATGCATCCAGACAGTTCTTGAATATCTCCAGAGAGTGAGGCTCCACAGCCCACCTGGGCAGCCTGTTCCAGTGTTCCGTCACCCTCACACAGAAAAAAAATCCTCCTCAGGTTCACATGGAACCTCCTATGCCTCAACGTCCACCCATTGCCCCTTGTCTTGTCACGGGGTATCACTGAGAAGAGCCTAGCTCCATCCTCCCAGCACTCAGCTTGATATATTTATAGACATTAATGAGGTCTCCCCTTAGTCTCCTCCTCTCCAAGCTAAAAAGCCCCAGCTCCCTCAGGCTCTTCTCATTAGGAGCCTTAAAGTTCTTTCAGTTTTTTACAACCTTAAAGTTCTTTCACACACAACATTTTTCTTAGCTATTTAGGTAGCTTAAAACAAAATGCCAGAAAAAATATATTCCATGTCGTCCTATTATTCCGTAGTGATAGTGATGTGGCTCATCGACGGGACTGGAATTTTTAGGTCTCTTGCCTCTCTACATTGTGTAAAAGCAGCACAATACTACATATATATCACAGTATCACAATATAAGCAAGGTTGGAAGAGACCTCAAAGATCATCAAGTCCAACCCATTACCACAGACCTCAAGACTAGACCATGGCACCAAGTGCCAGGTCCAAACGTGCCTTGAACACCTCCAGGGATGGTGACTCCACCACCTCCCTGGGCAGCCCATTCCAGTGGGGAATGACTCTCTCAGTGAAGAACTTTCTCCTCACCTCGAGCCTAAACTTCCCCTGGCACAGCTTGAGACTGTGTCCTCTTGTTCTGGTGCTGGTTGCCTGAGAGAAGAAAGCAACCTCCTGCTGGCCACAACCACCCTTCAGGTAGTTGTAGACAGCAATAAGGTCTCCCCTGAGCCTCCTCTTCACCAGGCTAAACAATCCCAGCTCCCTCAGCCTCTCCTCATAGGGCTTGTGCTCGAGGCCTCTCACCAGCCTCGGTGCCCTTCTCTGGACATGCTCAAGCACCTCAATGTCCCTCTTAAATTGAGGGGCCCAGAACTGGACACAGTACTCAAGGTGTGGCCTAACCAGTGTATAAACCAAACTTACTTGTTTCTAAAGAATAGATATTAAGCTTAGATATATCACTTAACTTCTCTGAGTTTTTAGAGAGAAACCAATATTTTTATGATGTTCCAGGCACAAAAATGCCAAGACAGTGAAGCAAGGTAAGAGTTTTTCAAACAATGAACCCCTATATTTTGATATGAGCTTAACTTAAATCCTAAAAACCTGCTGAAAACACCTAATCTGTTAAATCATCATAGAATCATAAAATGAACCCAGTTGGAAGAGACCTCTAAGATCATCCAGTCCAACCTATCACCCAGCCCTATCCAACCAACTAGACCATGGCAGACACTGTTCTTTCATTTAAAGGTTGATAAAATTCCTGATCCACTTACTTTGGGAACTCAGAACACAGAGAAGAAAAAGGATGGCTTGGTAATTCCATTCTTTCAAATGTTTAAAATATTATGTATGAACAAGCAGGAAATAAGCTGTTTATTAAAAGGAAAAGAATCCTGATCACAGACATCTCCATGCAAACTGAGGAATACATAGGGAGAGTGAAAAAGCAGCTTGATCAGTGATATTCAAGGGAGGAGGGAACTGCTCAATCAACTTTGATTAAAAAATTCCACCCCAAAATAGTATGAAAATATCCAATAATAAGAAAATACCCAACTGCAAAAACCCCAACAACGTGCAAAACTCCTTCCAAATCCCTTTCGCCAAAAGCAGGCAGTTTGAGAGTGGGCAGTGATTTGCAACACTACTGAAGTCAAGAATAAGTTCCTCACCACCATCTGTTCAATTGTGCCTGGTGCTATGCCTTAAAAATCAACAGAAGAAACAATTATTTCTTAATAAGATGGACTCTAAAATATCATTGTCATCCTCTAGCGGCCACATGGGTCGGGTGAGCAATTTGCAGACATTCAGACAGAGCCAGCAAATATTCTAATTTCATGAGGCAGCAAGTGGACAAATTTGAGATAGTGGATTGCTCACTAAATCACATCTGAGGCCCTACTGTGATAGCCTGACTCCAGGCTGGCTTTTAATCAAAATCTTTCTGAAATTCTTAATGAAAAAAACATCAACTCTGTAGCAGATAGAATCAAGATTAGCATGCTATAATGCCTCTTAAACAGCCTCAAAGCTAAAGTTACATCAGTACCGTAGCAAACTTTAAATTCCATTGATCCTTTGTTTTTGCATAAAGCTCAGCAGACATTACAGTCTATCAGCAGTTGACCCACTTGGGTCACAACCATCCCATGGTAAGCTGCAGATCTGGGGATGTGTGCCTGGAAAGCTGCAACTTGGAGAGGAACCTGGGGGTTCTGGTTTACAGTTGATTAAATGAAAGCTAGCAGTGCCCAGGTGCCCAAGAAAGCCCAAGGCATCCTGGCTGGGAGCAGAAATACTGTGGCCAGCAGGGACAGGAGGGGATCATCCCCCTGTGCTCAGCACTGCTGAGGCCACACCTCGAGTGTTGTGTTCAGTTCTGGGCCACTCACTCCACGAAGGACATGGAGGGGCTGGAGCATGTCCAGAGAAGGGTAAGGAGGCTGGAGAAGGACCTGGAGCACCTGGGCTATGAGGAGGGGCTGAAGGAGCTGGGGTGTTCAGGCTGGAGAAGAGGGGGCTGAGGGCAGATCTCATTGCTCTCTACAGCTCCCTGAAGGGAGGTTGGAGCAAGGAGGGGGCAGCCTCTGCTGCTTGGTGGCAAGGGACAGGAGCAGAGGCAATGGTTCCAAGCTGCGGCAGGGCAGGTTCAGGCTGGATGCTAGGAAATATTTCTTCCCAGAGAGGGTTCACAGACATTAGAATATTCTGCCCAGGGCAGTGCTGGAGTCTCCACCCCGGAGGTGGTTAAGCAGCCTGTGAGCTGGCACTTAGGGACATGGTTTGGTGTTGGCCCTGCAGTGCTGGGTGGAAGGTTGGACTGGATGAGCTTGGAGGTCTCTTCCGACCGGATGTGTTCTGTGATTCTGATTCTGTTCCTCACCTTTTGGAAATGAACCCAAACGTAAACGGAATTTCAAAATTTCCCTTAAAATCATATTCTGGTACTAGAAACATCTGGTCACAACACAGAAGTAGCATCTATGTTATGACTCATCTGGCTTAGTGCATTTATGTTTTGGGTTTTTTTCTTTCCAGTCACATTCCCTGCATTTTTGCTTTGAAATAATTTCTAAATCACGATGATGTGTGACATGGAAATGAAGGCAGGAAGTCTGTAGATGTTATTTAAGAAATTGATAGGTTGACAAGTTGTTCTTAATAGATTCTTTATTGTTCTCATATAAAGTTGTTCCCACAAAACAAGTGGTTCTTGTTACTATTTCACAACAGACTTCTGAAATGCCCACATCAGACTGGAGCTCCACTGCCTTTTGTAATGGAAATTATTCATCAGTCGTTTTCAAGGAGCGTAAAAGCTACGTGAAGATGTATTAGGATAAACAACTGGTGGGTGAAAGTACCTTATCATTTTTGATACAGCAAAAATATAGAAAGGTAAGTGAATAGGTCTGCAGCAAAGCTAAAACCTCAATCAAAATATCCTGAGTCAACAAAAGCTTCCTTCCTATGAATGGCTCAGTGGAAAAGAAACTTAACTCCACAACACCTGAAACTCCTGCCTGTACTGGCTCAGCAGCTGCTTTCTTCAGCACACTATAAAAGATGTCTTCAGAGCACTAAAATGAAAGCAGGCCTTGTTCTACAGGAATCATCTGAACATAACATGAAAATGCCATTACACAAATCTAGGTTAAATATGTATCTGTAACTTTGGTTAGTAGAAAAGTTTACACTAACGTAACTCTTTCACAAGGGGAAGAGGTTAAACGAGAAAACAGCTCTTGACTGTGTGCACATCACATAGAATGACAGAATGGGCTGGGCTGGAAGGGGCCTCCAGAGCTCATCCAGTCCAATCCCCTCTGCACTCAGCAAAAACATCCTCAACTAGATCAGGCTGCCCACAGCCCTGTCCAGCCTCACCTTCAGTATCTCCAGGGCTGTTCCAGTACCATCATAGTAAAGAATTTGTTCCTAACACTCAATCTAAATCTGCTCTGCTCTAGTCTGAAGCCATTGCCCTCATCCTGTCCCTACAGGCCTTTGCAAACAGTCTCTCTGCAGCCTTCTTGCAGCTCCTTTCAGGTACTGGCAGGCTGCTATTAGGTCTCCCTTCTCTTCTCCAGGCTGAACAACCCCAGCTCCCTCAGCCTGTCCTCATAGCAGAGCTGCTCCAACCCCCTGATCATTTTTGTGGCCCTCCTCTGAACCCTCTCTATCAGGTCCGTGTTCTCCCTGTCCTGAGGGCTCCAGAGCCGGATGCAATACTGCAGGTGAGGTCTCCCCAGAGCAGAGCAAAGTGGCAGAATCACCTCTTCGATCTGCTGGCCACACTGCTTTTGATGCAGCCCAGGCTGCCATTGGCCTTCTGTGCTGTAAGCCCACACTGCCTGCTCACATTCAGCTTCTCATCCATCAGGACCTCCAAGTTCTTTTCCTCAGAGTTTCTTTCTGTCACCTTCTCCCCCAGTCTGTATTGATAGTGAGGATTGTTCTGGCCCAGTGCATAACCCTGCACTTGCTCTCTTGTTGAACTTCAAGGGGTTCACCTGGGCCAGCTCTCCTGACTGTCCTAGTGGCTAAAAGCAATGAGAACCCTCCTCAATCAAGGAGACAACACTGCCTTTACAGTGGAGGCCAAAAAACATTCACTTTTATTTCAAAAAACAGGCAGGAGAGTTGCTATTACTTTCTCAATTTCCAACCTTTTTATTTCCATCCTGCCTTCCACTAGGTTAAGGGAAGCATCAGCTAATGTTTTTCTATGAAGTATGTGTGCTTCCAGTCTGCTGGGGATAAAGCCTGCTCTACTGTTTGTGACATACATAGCTGGTAGAGGATTCATCAGCGTTCAAACATTGTGTTTTTAATTTATAATTTAGTGAAATCCAAGAATATGTTCCCTATGATTTTTAAAGTGTGTCTCTGAGGTACCTGCCGAAGGTCAAAGAACAGGTCTAGTTCCATAACCACAGCCAAGTGCAAGGTCAAATTCTCCAAACTCTGCTGATCCCCCTTTTTTTCAGTAAAATAAAAAAGAAAGAAAAAAAAAGGTTATTTTAACATCATATAGACATTCCATAGCATGGTATTCTGTTCTATTTCCCCCTAAAACTCTCAGTTTTACTGTTATCAGTCTGACAAACTGTAGCTCATAGGGTGTAGATCACAGGGTGTTAGAAGTTGGAAAAGACCTCTGGAGATCATCCAGTCCAACCTCCCTGCCAGAGCAGGACCATGGAATCTAGCACAGATCACACAAGAATACAACCAGACAGGGCTGGAAAGGCTCCAGAGAAGGAGATTCCACAACCTCTCTGGGCAGCCTGTGCCAGTGCTCTGGGATCCTTAAAATAACTCTCACAAAGTTAGAGTAACTTAAAAAAGAGTTCCATGAGGAAAATAAGCAACCTTAACTATAGATGATGTTTCTAATTCTGACTGTTGTGATCTCATCTTTAATTTCTTCCTTGCATAGCTTCAGATCTTAAGTAATGGAAATACATTTGCAGATCTGGCCTAAGCTCTTAACCTGCAACAGCACAAGTCTTAAGTAATTTATGTAATATATACTTGTTCTTGCAACAAGTAATACCTAAGAAACATCTTAAGATTAGCAGAATTAAAGCAAAACTGTATTTTTCCATTTGGATACTCTGCACATTCCATCACTTTGGAGGCAGGTAATGTCTTAATTTTTCCTACATGATTTTGACTTCCAAAATGATTAGATAAAGAATCACAGAATTGTCAGGGTTGGAATGGACCTCAGGGATCATCCAGTTCCAACTCTCTGCCATGGGCAGGGACACCTCACACTAGATCAGGTTGCCCAGAGCCACATCCAGCCTGGTCTTAAAAACATCGAGGGATGAGGCTTCCACCACCTGCCTGGGCAACCTGTTCCAGTCTCTCACCACCCTCATGCTGAAGAATTTCTTCCTAATGTCTAACCTCAATATCCCCTCCTCTGTCTTCGATCCATTCCTCAGTCCTGTCACTACCTGACACCCTAACAAGTCCCTCCCCAGCTTTCTTGTAGCCCCCTTCAGATGCTGGAAGGCCACAATAAGGTCTCCTTGGAGTCTTCTCTTCTCCAGACTGAGCTACCCGAACTCTCTCAGCCTGTGCTCACAGCAGAGCAGCTCCAGCTGCTCTGATCATCCTTCTCTGGACACCTTCCAGCACCTGCAGATCTTTCTTGCAATAGGGGTTCTAGAACTGGACACAGTGCTCCAGGTGGGGTCTTAGCAGAGTGGAGCAGAGGTGCAGAATCCCCTTCCTCGCCCTGCTGTCCACACTTCTCTTGCTGCAGCCCAGGCTCTGGTTGGCTTTCTGGGTTGCAGGTGTGTACTGGCAGCTCCTGTTGAGCTTCTCATCTACCAACATCCCCAAGTCCTTTTCTTCAGGGCTGCTCACTGTCCAGCCTATATAATTAATAATTAATTAATCCCCATTGAAATAAAGGTTAAAGTAACTGTTCTTCCCAAAACCTCACATGTTTGGTTTACATTTAAAGCATATCTCATGTATTTGCTTGTATTGATTTGCCACAGCCTGTCAATGTGTTACATTCAACATACTGAAAAAGTTCTGTAATAGTCTGTTGAGATTTCTTCTCCACTCATCAGCTGTTAAACTGCCTTCAGTAATATCTGCTGCCTCTGGAAATTTTGAACCATGTATGATTTTTAGTGCTGGAAGACAATTCCAAGGGCACAGAAAGGGCTTTCACTGCTCTCACATAATGACAGGCGAACAATAACAGATGTTCTCCAGTTGCAGGTATGTCTGAGCTGTTGTCAAAAAGCTAAATTACAGTAGAAGTCTGGACCTCAGAACCTTTAGCTTTCACATATGGGCGCTGCATTTTTACAGGCTTGAAAACTGGAAGCCCATTAAAGTACTAATAAAAATGTTTAAGATCTATTTTATGACTTGCAAATTTCGCAAGTAAAAAAGTAATTGCTTTCACGAAGATACAAATCCCACCTCTTTGAAGTACCTTGCTGCCTTTTGACTGCTGTAATTTAAAAAAAAAAAAACCAAAAACAAAAAAACCCAACAAACTAATTTAAGGATTAAAGTTGCGTTCAGATTACCACCAAACATTAGCACTTTCTTGACTTTTTTGCCTTCTGACACAAGATAATGTGTGAGTACACACACAGAGGGAGAAGCAGAATGTACTCCTGATATCAAGTTTGCCATCAAGAAAATGTAATTTAAACACTAAGCATTTCCTTATTTTAAACCTGTAATCCAACAGGAAAAAACACATCTATCAAATTCATTTGACGTTAGCAGCTAGGTATTTCATAATAGCAGTACTGCCTGGTGCCCTGCTATTTTGGATCCTTGAATGTACAGATACATTTAAATTCACATCAAAACCTGGAATTTTTCATTGGGTGATTTTCATTGTGGCAATTGTATTATTTTCACACAGAAAGGAAAAGCACATACTTCATTTTGCTTCAGAAGTCAGCAGTATTTTACTAGCTCATGCATAATCCTTCAGGAATAAAACATATCTGTAATCATCCTCTGCTTCCTCCATCTCTCCCCTCCTTCCTCCATCTCTCCCCTCTTTCAGCTTTTAACTCTCTCAGTGCAAACCGGAAGCCTCCTGTGTTTTCTGCTGGGAAGTGAGATGTACAAAATATTCGTGTGAGATGAAAACAACAACAAAAAGCAGCGGTGAACTGCAGGGAGGCATATGAAACCTTACGCAGAAATCCAATCTTGTTTCTCTCCTTTTCAAATTGTTAGGAAATTTCAAGAAGCTCTTCATTAAGAGACGCTGCACACACTCCTGTGCAGAGGACTGAACGCTGTATGGTGTTGAGTAAATTAATACTGAAATTTGACAGAAAGGCAGAGACAAAAGTATCGGTGAAGCTCAAACTGAAAGTCCCTATCCTGTCTAAGACACTGACCAGCCGTAGATGATTCACAGGATGAATCTTCCTAGTCCCTTTATGTTGACTTCTGACCTAAAGCATGCATCTTACATAACTACTTTTTTTTTTTTCTTTTTTTCCTTTGAGCTACAGCAACTCTGATTGGTTTTATTCATATAAATAGTATCTCTGCTATGCAAAGGGATTACTAAAAGAGGCTCCAAAAGACTCAGGAGTATGCATGTCCAAAATAATGAAGCTAGCAGGCAAAACTCACGTCTTTCTAAGAGACTGATTTTAAGCAATGCATTATGATATAGAGACTTTCTGTATTATTAAATTCTAATAAAGGAAAAAGCAACAACTGAGCTCCAAATGGCTGCAGCCATGAAAGCACATCAGACTACAAGTATTAAGCCCAATGCTGTTCCTAGTTTGTACGCCAGCTAAGAGGAAAAAGCAACACTGCCTTTGCAGCCTTAGTGGAATTCCACTGGAGCAGTTGCACCATGTTTCTGTATAGAACACATTCCTTGTCCTTTAAAGGGTATGCTCTCTCATACTTGACAAGGGTTGCTTGCTTTTATCCTCCTGTAATTGAAAAATATTGTTTACAGCTGATTTAAGGCTTGTTTTGAGGAAAAGAGAGCTGATGAGGCACTCAAGCTCTTGTATTAAATCAATAGTAGAGAGAAGTGAGCAGCTTGTGTATGTGCTGTGGGATACACTTGCTCACATATTCATCTTCCACGTTTTGAGAGGAGGTTACAAATATTTTTTTATATATACACATGTATTAAAAGACTGTGAGTGAGCAAGCTCACATTCCAAGAGAAGTTTTCTGTCTGTGTCAGAAGCAAAGTCCACCCCCTACTAGCCAAACCTATTTTTTTTCAGGCACAGAGGGATATTATCAGAGAAGCCCGTGCTGATATACAGAAACCAGAGAGTGTCATGGCTCAGTGAGGTGATGAGCTGACGGGTGGATGGCGCCCATTATCTTCACTTCTCAATCCAAGTTTTCCTGAAAAACCACAGGGGGAGGAGAAGGCTCCGGCTGAGCACAAGGCACAGAGGACAACAAAAGGATTAGGAGCGAAGGGCAAGGCAAGGAAGGATAATGGAAGAGATATTGCAGAGGTTTCAAGGAGCTAGAAAATAGACCAAGTTGACATTACTTTAAAGCGACGCTCAGGTTTTTGGCTTCTGTACAAAGCTATTCCGTGAAGTAATTCCGAAGTAAGAAACAACTGACCAAAAGACTTTACCTTTACTCTGTATAGAATATATACTCAGGTTCAGCTGCTTCAGTGCTTAGTGGAATCTGAAAATGTTTCAAGCCTTTGTTCGACAAGCCTACCACCCGCTGGCCAGCCACCAGCCAGGGGAACCTGAGACCAAGTATAAGGGGAAGCTGGTGCATGAAACTCAGCTTAACTGCTTCTACATCAAACCTGGAGGTAAGACACCACCCAGTTGTGTGCACACAAGTGGTACTGGTATCTATCTGCTATTTAAATGGGACAGTCTGTACAATGTATACAACTACACTAATGGCACTAACAGTTGGGGATAATATACTGTGAAGTTCTGTATGTGTGACTGTATTACCGTGGGATTGAGATAACTCTGGTAATTCTTAAATCTGTGGAGTTACACAGATGGATAGGTGCTCTTGGGAATATACTGGCTTTTGAGCATCTAATGGACATTGCTTTCCTGCTAACACTTTGGTAGGAGAGAAAAAAAAAAAATAAATGAAAAAGCATGTATTAGGAGCAAAAGAGAAACGGTGTCTTTTGTAGACTAAGAGGCTAAGAAGTTTAAAATATACAGGAGTTTGGAATATTAAATGCGTGCGTGTGCATGTGAGGAGACTAATCCAAAAAGAAGGTTATACAACAGATTTCCACAAAGCTAACTCTAACATTTTCATTGGCAGAAGGAATACGTAGGCATTTGCATACAGATTTACGGTGATCTGTTAATATCTACCAGTTTATGCTCTACAAGGAGAGGTGTATGGAGAGCACACAGGTAGTCACATGAAAATCATCTCTTTGAAAAAAAATTATCTGTTCCAACTTGAACTCTTCAGCTTTCCTGCATCATATGCCTATCTTATCTTGCAAAGCTGTCCAGAATTCCCAGCACTGGCAGTACCCTCTCAGCAGTAAATGTCCAGACAAGCGAATATGTTGCTTATATGCTGATACCCATAAATGGGAAACAAAGACTGTGTCTAGCAGAGACACTTAGCACTATTCTCCTTCCATTCCACACAGAAACTGCAGGACACTTGATATATACTTTTAATTCTATTCCAGGTACTTTTCATACACACCCATTTGTCCAGACAGGGATACAGTTCCATCATACACAAAATTATTGCCAGGCATCAGAAAACTACATAGCTTTGTAATCTTAGCCACTCAGCCTGTTTCTTCTCACATGACAGAGTTTCTCTGGCTTTCAGATTGGGGTTTGTCTTTCCATGTTACTAAAAACCTAAATTAAGATTACTGCACATCTTCTCCTTAAATTTCTTTTTTTTTTTTCTGCCATCTTCATCACACAACAGTAACACACCATCAGAGCAAAAATGTGGCTGTGGTCATCATAATTACAGCAGCAAAAAGCCACTTTCCAAATGCAAAGCATTCTAAATCGTTTGCTTCGTCCAACTAGTACCAAACACTTACTTAGGGTAGGATAGGTGAAGGAGAAACAACAAAAATATCCTTTTAGGAAAACCTGAACAGAAATAGAAACTGGGCTCCCCAGGCCAAGAGAGACAGGGACCTGCTGGAAAGAGTCCAGCAGACAGCCACAAGGATGACTGGGGGACTTGAGCATCTCCCCTACAAAGAGAGACTGAGAGCTCCGGGGCTGTTTAGTCTGGAGAAGAGAAGACTGAGAGATCTAATCCATGTATACAAATATCTGAGGGGGGTGTGTCAAGTGGAGGGGGCCAAGCTCTTTTTGCTGGTCAGCAGCAATAAGACAAGGAGCAATGGATACAAATTGGAACAGAGAAGGTTTCACCTCAACATGAGAAGAAACTTCTTTACAGTGAGGGTGACAGAGCCCTGGAGCAGGCTGCCCAGAGAGGTTGTGGAGTTTTCCTTCTCTGGAGACTTTCAAAACCTGCTTGGATGCATTCCTGTGCAAACTACCCTTGGTGATCCTGCTTGTGGCAGGGGGTTAGACTGATGATCTCCGGAGGTCCTTTCCAACCTCTAAAGTTCTGTGATTCTGTGAAATATCTGTGCTGAATTGGGTCAGGTGACAAGGAACATGGTTTTACACAGCAAAACTTATACCTTAATCTTAAGGTCTCCACAACTGGCATGTACCATTTCCACCAAAAAACATATATTGTGTTTAGTTTAGAAGAAAATATAAAAATTAAGGCAGCCTTGGGGGGAAACAAATGAACAACAAAAAAAACCAAATCAAAACCCAAACAAACATGTTTGAATACTTACTACTACAAACAATTTTGCTTTCCTGTTCCCCTTTGGTTGATTTCTTTAGGCCCTAAAAACCCAACTGCAAAACTACATTTACTCTCCATGACAATCCCCCCCCAAAAAATCCCAAATACTTAAAAGTAGAATTAACCATTACCTACTAATTCAAGAATCACATTAATATTTCATTTCAGTCAGGGCCTTAGCAAGTCCAACTTTCTGCTATCAGGTAAGATAAAGAGTTAGGAAAAGAAGAACTTACAAAATGACCACAGGAAAGTCTGTTCTTTGGCACTTTTCCTGTAATTTTTTTTTTTAATCCTGTTCCTTTTCCTGTGTTAAAAATCCATGTCTGCTCCCACAGGCTCACACAGAACTTGGACACAGATTTCAGAGCCAGGCATATTGAGCTGTATACTCTAGAACAGGCAGGACAACTAGCCAGTGAGAGCAGAACTCCCAATCCTACAAATCACCTGCCTTGAGCCAGTGCTGCTGCATCTCTCTCCACATCCAGCTGTGAAACAGTGTTTAGTGATACCACTGAGTTCAATAATATTTTTGTATCTCAGCAGGTGAGCATTAAAGATTTTTAGGCAGCCTTGAAAACTAAAGAGAGGGACAGAAAACACAAACATTTAATATATAAATGTATGTATTTTGTGGTTTTGTTTATGAAAATGCAAATAAATATCACTGTTATTAGGGGTATTTTATTTTTTTTCCTGACATTCTGAAGCAATTTTTACCATCTTCTAAGCATAGTAAAATTATTAGCAGCTGGCAGTAAAGGCCACAAGGATGATTAGGGAACTTGAGCATCCCTATGAAGAGAGACTGAGAGCCGTGGGGCTGTTTAGTCTTGAGAAGACTGAGAGAGGATCTGACAAATAGTTATTTATTGGTCAGCATGCAGAAGTCTGAATCTAAATATAAACACAAGTAAATTTCACCACCAAACACTGGCTTCATTCTCATATAAAAACAAGTTTCAGAAGAGAGCTCTGAAATACTGAATTGCAGAATATATGATGTAGTATAGACTAAGACAATATTTGAGGGTAAAACAGACACTGTGGTATCCAAAAGAAGATCATTCTTTGTGGCATATTCACGTTTACTTATCACTCAAATTCTGTCATTGCTGTCTTCTGCTTTCCTTTTGGAAGTAAATGTCTAATAGCCTTCAAACTAAGATGGTCTTTACAAGAGAAATGCTTCTTGCAGGGTCAGTCTCCAGATACACCACACATAAGTGGGACAATCATTACCCATTTGATATTTTGACCAGGATGTGTTCACTTAGAAGAGTGAGTGGAAATGAGTCACAAGCAGTCTCCAAGAAGATGAGTTACCCTATCTGAAAGGGCCCTAGGATGCTGTAACATTGAACAAAAGAATCAGAAACAATGGTTTGTAAAAAATATACACTTTCCCCAATTGCTTGCTCCCAAACATATAACATATATTTGGAATTTTTAAAAAATAGATAAATAATTGTGACCTACAGGAAAACAAACAAACAAACAAACCAACCCACAAAACAAAACCAAAAAAAACCCCACAAAAACCAAACGCCAAAAAACCCCAAACAAACCCAAAACAACAAACAAGCCACAAGCAAGACCCAAAAATCTTTAGATACTTTTTGCACGGGTGATAAACTTCCTTCTCCTTCCCATCCCATCTACTTTGTAGTATGGGAGTCTGGGAAAATACTCAATTTTCAGGGCTCTAATAGATATATGATTGCAAGTTAAAGTGAAACTGGTATGAGGGTATGTACACATGATGTATGTCTAGATAGTTTTACCAAAACACAGCATGTCTGGACTGCCACTTCCTGAACCTCTGCAAAAGCTCAGCAGAATATGCCACATCTGACCAGGAAGCTTCCTGTAATTTCAAACCTCAGGGATCATAGGATCTAATACCCTGCTACAAATGTGGTACAGAAATGGAAAGTAACTTCTACGCCCAAATAGGAACAGAATGTAGCCAGAAATAGAATACTTGCTGATCTGTCAAATAATTTCATTCTCCACTTGCTACAGCATAAAAGCACTCAATTAACATGTACCAGATCATCATAATTAGCACAGGTAGGATCCTGTACATTTTTCCTGATAGCAGAAATGCTCAAGGTGAAGCCAGCTCTAAGATATGCAACTTAATGTTCAGTAAATTATCTGTCCCCTATAAACATTCCATGATTAAATAATAAATCAGTCAAGTCAAGAAACAATTCAAGAGAGGGGATTCTGCCCCTTTACTCTGCTCTTGTCAGACCCCACTTGGAGTACTATGTGCAGTTCTGGAGTCCCTAGCACAAGAAGGACATGGAACTGTTAGAGCAAATCCAGAGGAGGGCCACGAAGATGCTCAGAGAGCTGGAGCAGCTCTCCTATGAGGATGGGCTGCGAGAGTTGGGGCTCTTCAGCCTGGAGAAGAGAAGCCTTTGAGGACACCTTGGAGTGGCCTTCCAGTATCTGAAGGGGGCTACAGGAAGGCTGGGGAGGGACTACTGACAAGGTCTTGTAATGACAGGACAAGGGGCAATGGGTTTAAACTATCAGAGGGGAGATTGAAACTGGATGTTAGGAAGAAGTTCTTTCCAGTGAGGGTGGTGAGACACTGGCACAGGTTGCCCAGGGAGGTTGTGGCTGCTCCCTCCCTGGAGGTGTTTAAGGCCAGGTTGGATGAGGCCTTGAGCGACCTGTTCTAGTGGGAGGTGTCCCTGCCTATGGCAGAGAGTTGGAACTAAATGATCTTTGATCTTCCAACCTAAACCATTCTATGATTCACTGGCCCAGCATACATCTGTATACATCTGATGCAACACACAGTAGCAAATAGTTGTGAGTAAATTATTATAGTTAATCAGAGATAAAAAGGGAAAGTTATTTCAACCAGTAATTTACAGTTATGGATTTCTTTTGAAGTATCTCATATTAATCAGGATAGTCTCTTAAACAACAGGACCTAAACATTGGTTCTCACAATAAATATCACCAAAATTAAGGAAAAAAAAAGAAACCAGGAAAAAATTTAAAACCTCAAAATCATTACAGGATCTAAACAAAACCAGAACTACTCTCCTGATTTCAGAAAGCAAGTGTCAAAAATTGCCGTTAACTACAGAATTTCAAAGCTCACACTGGAAATACTTATTTGATCCATAAACCTGCTTCTTGCTGGACAAGATTCCTGCAGTCCTCAAAAACTAACTTGTGCTCCCCTCCTGGATGTGAAATGAATAACCCCAGCTCCAGCCTAACAGACTTCCCAAACAAAACTTTTCTGTGAAACACTGGATCAGTGCAAACATTAACTGGCATGGATCCGAAATCCAACCTGAAAAGTCCTAGGATTAAACTGCAAGTGTCTGCAACATGGTGTTTAGACAGTATTGCAACTTCAGATGACCAAGATCAAAGGTAGAAATATGAAAACCAAAAAAAAAAGTTAAAAAAGTAAGATCAAAAATACTGTTTTTCTTATCTTAAGCTTTCTTAAAACTTGTATTTATTGTGTAGAACTTTGGAAAGTCTCTTCTGTCGCAATCATGTCTTGGATGCGAAGCAATCTTTACAAAATGATCCCTGTAACACGACGAACTGTTGGGAGGACTTGCCCAGTACACAAAGTACCTTCTTTTGCTGCCAAGAGCATTTATTTTAGACTACGTGATACAAGCAATCACACAGATAGTCAGGTGTACTGAAATGAGGTTGGATTCAACAAACATTCAGAACACCAGAAGAAACAAAACACTGGGCAGGACTTCTTTATTCCTCCAAGCGCTTGCTTTTGTACTTTTCTGAAGCTTACATTGTCTCTAACCCAAGTGTAAGTGTGGTTATATGGAAATTCAACTATGCCAACTAGAAAAGCAGAGGAAGCACAGCTAGTTTAGATATAGCTAATAAGAAGATACACATGAAAAAAAACAAATCGAAATAAAAGGTTGGAAAAAGATAAATTGCTTCCAGATTCAGATAAGTATTACTGCCAATCTGTACACAGCTATTACTTAGTGCCCCTTGTTAGGGCCTGGAAACAGGAGTTAAAAATACTACTATAAGATTAGGGGTCAAAAAGCCCAGCTTGGGATGAAAACTGCATTTAATAAACAAGAACTTTTTAAAGGAATTATAAATACGAGTTGTATAGAATGATAGAATGGTCTGGGTGGGAAGGGACCCAGGTGATTGAGTGATAAAATCATAGAATGGTTTACGATGGAAGGGACCTCAAAGCTCAGCCAGTTCCAACCCCCTGCCATAGGCAGGAACACCTCCCACTAGAACAGGTCACTCAAGGCCTCATCCAACCTGGTCTTAAACACCTCCAGGGAGGGAGCAGCTACAGCCTCCCTGGGCAACCTGTGCCAGTGCCTCACCACCCTCACTGTAAAGAATTTCTTCCTAACATCCAGTTTAAATCTCCCCTCTGCCAGTTCAAACTCATTACTCCTTGTCCTGTCATTACAAGACCTTGTCAATAGTTCCTCCCTAGCGTTCCTGTAGGCCCCCTTCAGATACTGGAAGGCTACTCTAAGGTCTCCTGGAAGCCTTCTCTTCTCCAGGCTGAAGAGCCCCAACTCTCTTAGCCTGCCCTCATAGGAGAGCTGCTCCAGCCCTCTGAGCATCTTTGTGGCCCTCCTATCAAGAATTCTATAAATATATCGAGATAATAATTCTAAATATATAGAGAATTCTAAATGCATATTCATAATTAGGTTTGGATGAAATTCTAGTGACAAGAGATACTTAATATGGGAGAGAGTTTCCTTTATTTTAGGTAGCAAAGGCTTTGAAATACACAGTAAGGAAGAAAGGGATACAGGTATTGGCATCTCGCTGGAGACATCCCCATGTGACCTCTCTGTATGGACCTAAAGAAAACCTGGAAAAGTCACATGAGTCATAAACTACTTCTCTTCTTTGGGTCTGTAACGCTGGTTTGCTCTGGAAACATAGATGTCTCCATGGAAATCTGAGAAAACAAGAGTTTTTCCTTTCAAGTACCCAGGCCTGTAGTTTTCTTGAGGAACTAGAGATTAAGCCTTTGTGAGAGTACTCTAGGAAAATAAATAACTAGGGGTGACACATTCTTTTATCTGGATTACATCCAATACTAACTGAAATTCCAACCTTTTTTTTCAGTAGAGCAAGTGTGAACCTTAAGACAACAGAATTCTTTAATTAAACCATTAAGTAATTCTTAAATTAAATTAAATAGAATCACACATGGCTAGGTCAAACAGCCAACCATAGTAAAATGTAGACCAAGACATCCTGGCTGAGGATGACTGTATAAAACTGGGATCTTGTTACTCCTGTTTTCATGGTTGCACTCAAGGGAATAATGCAGAGCCAAGAGTGCATGAGGTCAGGAAGCTATCAGATCTTGTGGCTGAGAGATCCCAAACTGAAAGAAAGGTGTCACTATTTCCGTGTTGCAGCTGAAAAACTCTCAGTGTAGGCACTATGTGTTCACTCCAGCAAACAGCTCAGCCCCATGAAGATGTTTGCTCCCTCCCCTCAATGGGATAGGAACAGACTTGGAAGGGCAAAAAAAATCAAGAAAACTTCTGGACTGAGACATATGTAGTTTGTGCAAGCAAAGCAATATTAGGAATTCACTCAACTTTCCATCAGTAGGCAGAAATTACTTTGTTACTTGGGAAGACAAATGCCATACCTCCAAACATTTGCCTTTCCTCCTTCCTTCCCCAGCTTTTATTGCTGAGCACAATGTCACGTGGTCTGGGGTAACCCTTTAGTCATTTGGGGTCAGTTGTCATAGCTGTGTCGCATACTTCTTGTGCACTACCAGTCTCCTCACTGGCAGAGAATCATAGAATGGTTTAGGTTGGAAGGGCCCTCAAAGCTCATCCAATTCCATCCCCCCGCCATAGGCAGAGACACCTCCCACTAGAACAGGTCGCTCAAGACCTCATCCAACCTGGCCTTGAACCCCTCCAGGGAGGGAGCAGCCACAACCTCTCTGGGCAACCTGTGCCAGTGTCTCACCACGCTCACTGTAAAGAACTTCCTCCTAACATCCAGTTTAAATCTCCCCTCTGCCTTGATGCTGTGCAAACAACAGTTCAACTATGCTAAAAGAGCAATTGCCTGGACAGAAGTGTTCTGCATTTTGCTGTTTCGCAGTTAGCCAAAAAGCCCAGACAGATGACCTGAACACAGGCCTGCTGCTCCAAAGCACACGGTAGTACTTGCATTTGAGACTCTGCAAATCTACACTTCTGACATCTTAGTGAAGAGTGGCTTAGACCCCCTCCAAAACTCCCCACAATTCTAGTAAAACACCAAACAAATCACAGTTCCCATGCAGCAAACCAAAGATTCTTTCCTCATGTCAGCACACAGTTATGACAATTTGTAATTATTCTTTACGCCAACTGTCTCAAAAAATGGAAAATTAATAGATCAGATTTCAAAAGGTAGATAATTAGCATACACAGACATAAACCCCTAATGGAATTTCAAAATGAGATTTAAAACAAAAAGCACATATACACAGCAAAGACTTTTCAAAACTAGATGGCATAAATGGGTCTCATGGCACTTAATATAGTAACATTTAGTCTGGTCTAGGTTAGTCTGGAGATGTCTGCATTTATCTTTTTTCAGAATTTCAATTCTTTTCAGCCTATCAAATACTCTCAAACACAGAAGTTTCATTTAGGTTATTTAAAGTGCTTTTTTCTCTATTATTTCTACCCTATAGTGTGTGTGAGCAACAGGATCCCCTCTTGAGATACTTTGCAACTCCAAATGAGTTTATAAAGTCGTAGCGTTTAGCAGATTATCAAAATGGGCTACTTGGTACACCATGAGTTTTCTCTGCCTTTCCTGCATCCAGAGGGAACATTCCTCCATCTTGCTTCCTATAAAACATGTTTGCAATCTGCTTTTCTGCATCAAGAACAACAGCTCTGCTTTCAAGCACAGATAGAAACTGTACATTCATAACTGCTCATCCTCCTCTGACTGCATGTTGTAACACTCAAGAACTGCATGTCAAATACAGCTTTCTTACATCTTCCACTTATTTCTGTGTTTGCCTGACACTTGCTAATTCTCCTACAAAGATTATTGTGCAATGTGAACAGAGAGCCCAAAGTAATAACTTCTATCTTTCGTCAGGGTTAAAATTAGGATCAACACTATGCTATTAAGAGTTATCCCTAATAGCTGAGAAGCAACCTGCCTTCCAACTTGCTATAATGACAATACTTTGGAGCTGAAGCAGAAAACAGGGTTTGAATTGGCTGTGTTTGTCTATTTTTATGCAGAAAACCAAGGCTACAAATATCCACAGAAACATTCAGGCTGGAAAACCCCCTCAGGATCACCAAGTCCAACCTAGAACTTTGTTCTGCAAAGTTCACCCCTAAATCATATTCCCAAGCACCGTGTCCAAATGACCTTTAAACACATCCAGGGTTGGTGACTCCACCACCTCCCTGGGCAACTCATTCCAATGCCCATGAAAAAAAATCTTCCTAATGTCCAGTCTAAGCCTGCCCTGCTGCAGCTTGAGGCTGTTCCCTCTTGTTCTGTCACTAATTACCTGTGAGAAGAGACCAGCACTAACCTCTCCACAGCCTCCTGTCAGGTAGTTGTAGACAGTGATGAGGTTTCCCCTAAGCCTCCTCTTTTTCAGACTAACCATTCCCAGCTCTGTCAGTCACTCTCCACAAGATTTA
>WBNM01013802.1:6285-17861 GCA_013399055.1 Ramphastos sulfuratus
CCTGGGCACACTGCTGGCTCCCATTCAGCCCCCTGGGCACACTGCTGGCTCCCATTCAGCCCCCTGGGCACACTGCAGGCTCACATTCAGCCCCCTGGACACACTGCTGGCTCCCATTCAGCTCCTGTCTATTACAGCCCCCAAGTCCCTTTCTGCCAGCAGCTCTCCAACCACACTGCCCCAAGCCTGTAGAGCTGCTTGGGGTTGTTGTGCCCCAAGGGCAGGAGCTGCCATTTGGCCTTGCTGAAACTCATCCCATTCCTGCTGGCTCACTGATCTAAGCCTATTCAAGTCCTTCTGAAGAGCCTCACTACCCTCATTCAGATCAACACTGCCACCTCACTTGGTGTCATCTGCAAGATGTTTATGTAATACAGCATCCCTGGGGGGTGAGTGATGCAGGGGGGTGATAGATGCTTCCTGAGCATTTCCAGCCATTTAAAAGGCAAATGAATCCCACTTTTACAGAGGCACCTTAGCAGAAACCTGCACAGCTCCAGTGGATACTTTCCCCTCTACTCAGCACTGATGAGGCCACGCCATGAATCCTGGGTTCAGTTTTGGCCCCCTCACTCCATGAAGGATATTGAGGTGCTGGAGCAGGTCCAGAGGAGGGCAGCAAAGCAGGGGAAGAGTCTGGAGGGCAGCGCTGGGGAGAGGCAGCTGAGGGAGCTGGGGGTATGCAGTGTGGAGAAGAGGAGGCTGAGGGAACACCTTCTAGTTGAAGAGATACAACTCCCTGAAAGGAGGTTGAAACCAGGTGAGGGTTGATCTCCTCTGCCTAGTAACAAGTGACAGGACAAGAGGAAATTGTGCCAGGGGAGGTTTAGGTTGGCCATTAGAAGGAATTTTTTCACTGGAAGAGTTCTCAGTGGAACAGACTCCCCAGGGAGGTGGTTGAATCCCCATCACTGGAGGTGTTGAAAAGAGGCAGAGATGTGGTTTAGCACCAGACAGGGCAGAGTTGGAGAGTGGCTGCCCTCAATGATCTTGAAGGTCTTTTCCAGCCAAACAATTCCATAATTCTTTGATTCTGTGGTCTAATGTAACTTGCACTTGGCAAAAACCTGAACAAGCTGCTCCCCTTTAGGACACAGAGCTAGGCATGGTCCTGCCTTCCCCATGACAGGGGGTTCAAAGGTGGGCACTGAGGCTGTGGGGAGAGAGCAGCTGAGTTAAGCAGCACTGACTTTTCTGTCATGTTTATCTGGGGAACCTCAGAGCTGCTGCCAGTGCCTGAAGGGATCCTGCAGGAAGGCTGCAGAGAGACTTTTGCTGAGGGGGTCTGGAGCCAGGCCAAGGGGGAATGGTTTGGAGCTGAGGCAGAGCAGGGTTAGAGTGGAGCTGAGGAAGTTCTTCAGGATGAGGGTGGTGAGACTCTGGAATGGGTTGCCCAGGGAGGTTGTGGATGCCTCCTGCCTTGGGGTGCTCAGAGCCATGTTGGATGAGGCATTGAGCAGCCAAGTCAAGCTGAGAGGTGTCCCTGTCCATGGCAGGGGGTTGGAGCTCCCTTCCAACCTGAGCCATTCTGTGATCCTATGATTTAGGCATAGGGAGCTCAGTCCCAGTTTCCTCTGAGGCACCTTTCTGTACACCTGGGACTGCAAAGGGAAATCAGTGACACAAAACACTTGTGAAGGCCTCTCTTCAGGAGAGATTTTGTTGGGTTACACCTCAGGGCCCAGGCCTTGCTCCCAGGAGCTTGCAGGGCAGTAGGAACAGGAGCTCTGTATAGACATGGAAGATAATTATGATGAGAATTAGATTCTGAGCCTGGCCCAGAATGGCCCAGGGAAGCAGATCTGAGCAGGATGTGCCCTGGTGGCATGGCAGCTGGTGGAGGTGAGCTGCAGGCCAAGGCAAGCCCCAAATCCACAGCCCTGCTGGCTGCTGCATCGCCTGGCACAGCTCCTGGGGCTGGCCTGGGCACAGCATCCACAGCCATGTCCTCCTGCAGCCAGCCTGGTGCCACAGAGTCACAGCATGGCAGGGGCTGGAAGGGACCTCCAAAGCTCCTCCAGTCCAACACCCCTGGAGAGCAGCATCACCCAGAGCAGATCACACAGGAACACAACCAGGCAGGGTTTGAATAGCTCCAGAGAGGGAGACTCCACAACCCCCCTGGGCAGCCTGTGCCAGGGCTCTGCCACCCTCACAGGCAAAAAATTCCTCCTTGTGTTTCCATGCAACTTCCTCAGCTTCCACCCTTGCCCCTTGTGCTGGCATTGGGCATCACCCAGCAGAGCCTGGCTCCAGCCTCCTGCCACTCACCTGCACATCTTTATCAGCATTGCTGAGGTCACCTCTCAGCTCCTCCTCTCCAAGCTCCCAGCCCCAGCTCCCTCAGGCTCTCCTCCTACCAGAGCTCTTCCATTCCCTTCAACACCTTTGTGGCTCTGTGCTGGACTCTCTCCAGCAGTTCTATGTTCCTCTGGGACTGGAGGGCCCAGAGCTGGACACAGGACTGCAGATGTGGCCTCAGCAGGGCAGAGTAGAGAGGCAGGAGAACTTCTTCTCAACCTCTCTCGACCTGCTCACCACAGCCTTTCTAATCCACCCCAGAATGGCATTGCCCCTCCTGGGCACCAGAGCACATTGCTGGCTCATGGGCACCTTTCCACCCCCCAGGACCCCCAGGGCCTTTTCCTTTTTGCTACCTTCCCCCAGCTCAGTCTCCTGTCATCCCTGTGAGCTCTGACTGCTCCCCTGGCACTGCCAAGAACAGCCATGGTGGGGAAGGAGCTGAGGCAGTTTGCTGCAAAGTGAATGCAGCTCCTGTCACACATCTGCTGTGTCCAAAGGTGGCAGCTCCTTTGGTCTCCTCCTGCATGGAAATGCTCAGGCAGAGCCAAGTGCTCACCTGGATCAGAGAACCAGAGAGCCATGGAATTGTTTCTGTTGGAAAAGGCCTCTAAGATCATCGAGTCCAAGCACTGACCAAAGATCACCACACTGCACACCCCCAGCTCCCTCAGCTGCTCCTCCCCAGCCCTCCAGACCCTTCCCCAGCTTTGGTGCCTTTTTCTGGACAGTCTCCACCACCTCAATGTCCTTCTTGGAGTCAGTGCCCCAAAATGCAGTATTTGAGATGCAGCCTCACCAGTGCTGCAGTGACACCATCACTGCCCTGCTTCTGCTGGCCTCACTATTGCTGATCCAGGCCAGGCTGCTGGTGCCCTTCTTGGCCCCCTGGGCACACCCCTGCTCATCTTCAGCTGCTGTCAGTCACCCCCAGCTCCTTTTCTGGTGAGCAGTTTCCAGCCACTCTGCCTCAAGCCTGGAGCCTTCCTGGGGTTATTGTGACCCGAGTGCAAGATCTGGCACTTGGCCTTGTTGAACCTTATACAATTGTCCTTGACCTATTGATCCAGCCTGGCCAGATCCCCTTCCAAAGCCTTCCTACCCTCCAGCAGGTCAACACCTCCACCCCATTTAGTGTCATCACAGAATCATTTGGGATGGGAGAGACTTCTAGGATCATCAAGTCCAACTATTATGTAGCTACGTGGATGTAACCTTCTTAGAGCCTGGTGGAGGCAAAATGAACCTTAGAGATCTGGATCTGTATGAACTCAGGTTTGAACAGAGGAGCAGTGAGAGCAGCTCAGCATCCCTTAGCCTCAGAGGCACAGCCCCTCCTGGGAATCACAGGCAACCTTTCTTACTCTTCAGACCTCTCTGGGTTCAGTTTTAGGCTTCTCACTCCAAGAGGAATATTGAATTCCTGGAGTGTGTCCGGATAAGGGCAACAAAGGTGGGGAAGGGTCTGGAGAACAGGGCTGGGGAGGAGCAGCTGAGGGAGCTGGGGGTGTGCAGTGTGAAGAGGAGGCTGAGAGGAGACCTCATTGCTCTCTACAGTTCCCTGAGAGGAGGCTGCAGTGAGATTTGAGTTAGTCTCTTCTCCTCAGTCTCAAGTGATAGGAGAGGACCTGGCCTGGAATTGTGCCAGGGCAGGGTTAGGTTGGAGATCAGGAAGGACTTCTTTGCTGCATGAATGGTCAGGGGGTGGCACAGGCTGCCCCGGGAGGTGGTGGAGTGCGCATGGCTGGAGGTGTTCCAGCAAGGTGTGGCACTTGGGACCATGGTTTGATGGGCATGGTGGGGTTGGGTTGATGTTGGGCTGGATGACCTCAGAGAGCTTTTCCAACCCCAACAATTCCATGATTCTTTGATGCTATGACAAGAAGGGACACAGACACTGCATCATGCCCGCACTGCCTGAGAGGTCATCCTCAAGAATAGGAAATGTCCTCCTGCATCTTTCTACCAAACTGTTTGTTCTTTTCCCTTGCTCCTTTTCCTTCTTCCTCCACAGGTGATGAAATAGATTGGTGCCAGTTCTCCCCTCCTGGCATGCCATATGTGCTTGAGCGATGCCCTTCTTTGCTACCCTTCCAGCCTCCGGGGAGGTGGGAATTTATTCCTGGAATCACTCCAGTGTCCAGATCACTTTCATTGTCTTTATTGGTGTGGACTACAGCCCATCACTGCTGAGGAGAGCAGTTGGTGGGGAACATGTGAGATAATTGCCTCAGATGAACTCTGCCTCCACGGGGCACAGGAGAACTCAGTGGCACTGCGGTGCTCTTGTTCCGGCTTGAGTCATCTTCCCCCCTCCGGGCAGTAGCTGCTTCTTACATATGTTATGGGGACCATATGCTCAGCACAGAGCCATGCCCAGGCTTGGACAATCTGCCTGTAAAGCAATGTATGTTCTCTCCTGCAGCCTTCTAGCTGGTATCCCCATCCTTCAGGTGCAGGGTGGCTGGCAGCAAGAGAGAGCAGCTCAAATTTGTGCTCCGTGAACAAGCTCCAAGGGGTCAGACTCTCCAGTTTCAGAGGGACAGGGATCTGCTGGAGAGGGTCCAAGGGAGGGCTATGAGGATGATGAGGGGACTGGAGCACTGCCTGGTGAGGAGAGGCTGAGTGACCTGGGGCTCTTTAGTCTGGAGAAGAGAAGACTGAAAAGGAATATGATAAATGATTATAACTGAGAGCTGGGTGTCAGGAAGGGGGGGGGACAGGCTCTGCTCACTGCTCCCTGGGATAGGACAAGGAGCAATGGATGGAAGCTGCAGCACAGGAGGCTCCAGCTCAACACAAGGGGGAACTTCTTGACTGTAAGGGTCCCAGAGCCCTGGCACAGGCTGCCCAGAGAGGCTGCAGAGTCTCCTTCTCTAGAGCCTTTCCAGGCCTGTCTGGATATGTTCCTGTGTGCCCTGAGCTGGATTGTCTGCTCCTGCTCTGGCAGGGGGGGTGGACTGGGTGCTCTCTTTGGGTCCCCTCCAACCCCTGACATCCTGTGACTGTTCTTGCTGCTCACTCCCAAGCCTGGCAGCAGGGCCAGGCTCTGCTGTATTGCTGAACCTCATGCAAGCATGTGTGACTTTGGAATCAAAGAATTGTTTGGGTTGGAAGAGATTAAACCATTAACTGAGCACTGCCAGTCACCACTAAACCATGTCCCTCAGTACCACATCTACATAGCTTCTGAACCCTCCAAGGATGGGGACTTCACCAGTTCCAGGGTTTGACAACTCTTTCAAGGAAGAAATTTTTGCTGACATCCATCCTAAACCTCCTTAAGGCTTTTTCCTCTCATCCTGTCACTTGTTAGCTGGGAGAAGAGACCAACCCCACTGGCTCCAGTCTCTTGATAGGGAGTTGTAGAGAGGCAGAAGATCTCCCCTCAGCCTCCTCTTCTTCAGGCTGAACACCCCCAGTTCCCTCAGCTGCTCCTCACAGGACCTGTTCTCTTCTGGGCAGCTTAAAACAAAGTGACACACAGCCTCTGCTGGGCTGTAGGTTGGTGATGGAGCACAACTATCTTAAGTGTGGTTCAAGACTCTGAAGGGTCCCTTTCTTGTGCTTGCAGCCAGATGAACCAAATCCCAGGTCTGTTTGCTTTGCTGGGCTCATGGAACAGTCAGGAAGATGCACTAAGCATGGCCAGGGCTGGGCCTCACAACCCCCCAGCTGCAGACACTTAGCTGATGAGGGCTGGGGGCTGCAAAGCACCATGGGGGAGGTGAATGCCAGCAGGAAGCTGGAGGTGAGAGCAATGGAGGAGCTGTGCAAGGAGGGGAAGAGTAAAGCCTGGTAGGAAGATTCATGAGAGGTGAGTAGGATCGTTGGTGCTTTGTTTTGGTCAGGGGAGGGGGTGGGTTTCCCATCACTGCATCGGGGGAAAGCAGCCCTGCAGGCAAATGAGCAGCAGCAGAGGGAACACTTCAGTGCTGGTTTCTGTGGTGTGAGTTTGTTGGCTGGCAAAGGAAAAGGCTGTGCTGTAGCCAGGCAGAGAGGTCCTGTCTGCCTTGGGTGGTGCTCTGCGTTCTGCAGGAGTGCAGCATGGGCAGTAGTGTGGTTGTGGAAGTGAAGCAGCTCCCCTGGGTAACTTTGCTCTTGTGAAAACCCAGCTTTGTTATCCTGATGGGAATGCTGTGGCAGTGTCCTGGGTCTGAGCTGGCTCTCTGGGAAGACAGCTTTGCTGAACTGCATCTTGTACCTGGCTGTTAGGGGGACATTTTGTGGGCATAATGGGCACATTGTATCATCTGTCCTGTGGTGACTTGTGGGAACTGCTGGAGAGAGCCCAGGGGAGGCTGCAAAGCTGCTGAGGGGCCTGGAACAGCTGTGTGAGGAGCAAAGGCTGAGAGCCCTGGTGCTGAGAGCCTGCACAAGAGCAGCCCCAGAGGGCAGCTGAGCAATGCTCAGCAAGAGCTAAAGGAGCTGTGGGGGGCAAGAGGCTGGGGCCAGGCTCTTGGCAGTGGTGCCCAGGGACAGCACAAGGGGCACTGGGCACAAACTGCAACCCAGGAGGTTCCTTCTGAGCAGGAGGAGAAAGTTGTTTGTTGTGAGGGTGCTGGAGGCCTGGAGCAGGCTGCCCAGAGAGGTTGTGGAGTCTGTGTGGAGAGCTTCCAACCCCCCTGGGCATTGTGCTGCTGGGCAAGCTGCTGTGGGTGCCCTGCTTGAGCAGAGGGCTGGGCTGGATGATCCCCAGAGGTCTTTCCAACCCTCACCATTCTGGGATTCTGTGACTTACACCACATCAGTGTGTTTGAAGTCTTCTGTAAGTGGAGTTTTCACTTGAGCTTTCTTCTTAGCACTAATATGGCTTAAAGCTAAGAAGCAAACCCTCTCATGTAGGAGGCAGCACAGCTGCAGCTCGTCTCTGCCTTGGAGCAGCTGTGTCCCATCACAGCTTGTTAGAGCAGCTGCAAGTCCTTTCCCAACCCTACCAGAAGCCACAGCTCTTTGTTAGGCTTCTCTCTGCCTTTTCTCACATCAATTCATTGAGTTGCTGTGGAGGGGAGAAGGCAGAAAGCTCTTGCATTCGACCCACTTCTGGATGTCAAAGTGAAAGCATGGCCTGAATGAGTAGTAGAAGGGCAAGAACAAAACCTGGCAGGCTGGTGAGCTCTTCCCCAGCCTGCTGGCAGCCCTAAAAGAGCAGTAGCTGCACATCTCCTTGCCACTTGAGTGAGCAAGAAGCTGTATTGGAAAATGTTTCCTCCTGTTCATGTCCTGCTTGGTTTGATTTAGTCTTGTTAGTTAGCAATTGTTTCATTACTGCAGAAATAGATGGCAGGTTGCTTCTTGTGTTGGGTTGTTTTTAACACCCTGTTGTAGTGTGAACATTTCTCACAGGTCTTTGCTCCAGGGAGAATGTGCAAAGGGCTGTGTGGCAGTAGGTGGAAACTGAGGCATTGCTTTAGCTTGGGGAGATCATTTTAAGGCTTCGAGGAGACATTACAGTAGCCTTGCAGTAGCTGAAGGGAGCTTACAGGAAGGCGGGGGAGGGACTATTGACAAGGTCTTGTAATGACAGGACAAGAGGCAATGGGTTTGAACTGGCAGAGGTGAGATTGAAACTGGATGTTAGGAAGAAGTTGTTTGCAGTGAGAGTGGTGAGACACTGGCACAGGTTGCCCAGGGAGGTTGTGGCTGCTCCCTCCCTGGAGGTGTTCAAGACCAGGTTGGAGGAGGCCTTGAGTGACCTGTGCTAGTGGGAGGTGTCCCTGCCTATGGCAGGGGGTTGGAATTAGATGACCTTTTGAGGTCCCTTCCAACCTTACCATTCTATGATTTTGTCCTCACCTGGGACCAACAAACTCATCAGTATTAAAGCCAGGTGTGAGCCCAAATGACCCCTGGAAAAGGAGGAGGGTGGCTGTACCAGGGCAGATCACTGGAGAAGAGCAGGTTTGTGCAGGTGGAAGCACACCAGTTTCTCATCACTACTGGTTGAGTCAGGTAGGAATGAAAGCTCTAATAGGGTCTCTTACTCTGTTTGCACCTTTGCTTTCTCAGTTGCTCCTGGTTTCGAGTCATAGAATGGCAAGGTTGGAAGGGACCTCAAGGATCAGCCAGTTCCAACCCCCTGCCATAGGCAGGGACACCTCCCACTAGCACAGGTCACTCAAGGCCTCCTCCAACCTGGCCTTCAACACCTCCATGGAGGGAGCAGCCACAACCTCCCTGGGCAACCTGTGCCAGTGTCTCACCACCCTCACTGCAAACAACTTCCTCCTAACATCCAGTCTAAATTTTCTCTCTGCCACTTCAAACCCACTGCCCCTTGTCCTGTCATTGCAAGACCTTGTCAATAGTCCCTCCCCAGCCTTCCTGTAGGCCCCCTTCAGATAATGGAAGGTTTCTTATCCATGGATCTCCAGCAGGAACTGTCTTTCACTGGTGGTGGCCCTGCCTCTGCAAGAAGGTGGCATGAGAAAGCAGTCAGTGGGTGGCTATGAGTCTCTTGGTTACAGAGTGGTGTTGATGCTACTGGACTTTAGCAGCAGGAAGAGACTGGTATTGGTGATCTGTGCCAGTCTCTCTCCACCCTCATGGTGCCCAACTTCCTCCTGAGGTGCAACCTGAATCTCTTCTGCTCCAGTTCCAAACCATTGCCCTCACCCTATCCCCACAGTCCCTCCCCAGCCTGCCTGCAGGTCCCTTGCAGACACTGGAATGCAGCTCTAAGGTCTCCCTGGAGCCTTCTCTTCTCCAGGCTGAACAGCCCCAACTCTCCCAACCTGTCTCCATAGCAGAGGTTCTCCAGCCCTCTGATTATCTTTGTGGTCTCCTTGGGGACCTGCTCCATCAGGTCCACGTCCTCCTTGTGATGAGGCCCCACAGCTGGCCCTGGTCCTGCAGCTGAGCTCTCCCCAGAGCAGAGGGGCATGATCCCCTCTCTCCATCTCTGCCCAGGCTGCCCTTGGCCTTCTGGGCTGCCAGTTCCCAGTGCTGGCTCCTGTCCAGCCTCATGATGCTGAAGGATCTCACTGCTGCATTTCCAAGCAGGGTTCATTTAGTTGCTGTAGTTGGTGCTGTGTGGGTATGCTGGAAAATGAAGTCCTCTTTCTTAACTGCAAGCAGTAAAATATGTATTGTGCTGCAATTGTTCTCCTTTTTGGTGGAGCTGCTGGATAATACAATTCCACTTGTGCCCAGAGGCATGTGGGATTGAATTATCAGGTATCCACCTTCCAGCATTTGCTCTTTCAAGACACCCCAGACCTAAATTAGAGCAACCCTTGGGGAGCCAGGCAATTGTATAAGTGTTGGTTAGCAACAATCATCCAAAGCTGCACACAAAGATGCTGCTCTCCAGAGCCATCCTGGAGGTAACTTTTACTTTTTATTAATCTAAATGCTTTTTAGTTTTCTCCTCCAGCATTTCCTTAGGAGGATGTTCTCTTGAACAGTAGGACAAGAGGTGTCTGGGGAAAATGGGAATCACCTTCTGTGCCCATGCATGGGGAAAGGGAAAAATAAATCTCTTGGGAGAAGTGAGGCTGTTAGCTGCAGTGCAAGCTGTGATAATCCCTGTTCAGACAAGGCTTTAGTTAATGTTCCACAAGTAATCTGCTTTGTTTGCCTCTGCTTTTTTGTGTTGTCTCCTAATTTCCCCAATCCTTTAGGGAGGGTGAGGTGTCTGATGGCTTTGCAGATAGGTCCAGGCAGGAGCTGCTTATTGCAACTTGAAGGTGGTGTGGTTTGGATTTGCCACCCAACACACTGGCAGTTTATCCTCTGGAGTAAATTTCTCACACTTACTCAATTTTGGAAGTTAAAAGAACTTTTTATGTTTAGTCCACTGCTGTAAATATAAAAGGCAATAAATGTGTACAAGGTATATTTACAGTTCAGCAACAGCACAAAGCCATCCCCCTGTACATCAAAGAGGTCCAGAAAGGCTATTTCACAGAACTACAGAGTGTCAGGGGCTGGAAGGGACCTCCAAAGCTCCTCCAGTCCAACCCCCCTGCAGAGCAGCATCACCCAGAGCAGATCACACAGGAACACAGCCAGGCAGGGTTGGAATATCTCCAGAGAGGGAGACTCCACAGCCCCCCTGGGCAGCCTGTGCCANACCCTCCAGGTCCTTATCCCCTTCATTGCCTTCCAGCAGCTCAGTCCCCAACCTCTACTGCTCCCAGGGCTTGTTCTTGCCCAAATGCCAGACTCTACACTTGGCAGCCAGTTCACTGTTTCTACCTCCCCTCCCCTGCCCCAAACCCTTGCAAACCCAAACAGGAGGATCAGTCAGGCAGCAGGCAAGGTCACAGGCAGAGCAGAGAAACCAGAAGCAAGGAGGATTCAGCCAGAGGGAGAGCAAAAGAGGCTTGTGCAGCAAAACCTAAGATACTCAACAGTCCAGTGGCATGAGATAAACTTGCATTATTCTGTGTCCAGCCCCTAAAACTGCTTATCCTTTAGTCTTGAATTTCCTCTAGAGCATCAGACATAGCCTTAGGGCCACTGCCATCTGCAATTTAAGATCATAGAATGGTTTGAGTTGGAAGGGACCTTAAAGATCATCCAGTTCCAGCCCCCCTGGACTGGAACACCTCCCACTGGATCAGGTTGCTCAAGGCATCATTCAGCCTGGCCTTGGACACCTTCAGACAGGAGGCTGCACAACCTCCCTGGGCAACCTGTGCCAGTCTCTCCCCACCCTCACTGTCAACTATTTCTTCCTCATCTCCACTCTCAACCTCCCCTCTCCCAGCTCAAAGCCATTCAAACAAAAGAAGCCCCAAGTCCATAGCAATCACCTCCACCATTTTTTTTTAATCACTTCTTGATAAAATTGCTGCCCAGATTTGTCCTTTCAGTGCTGGGCCCTGATGAGTGCTGTGCAATGAAGGCAGAGGTAGTAAAGTGCTTTCCATCACAGGCACTCCCCAAAGCCAAGCACAACACAAGTTATTAAAAACATATCAAAGAGGGAGCTCCTATAAACTCTGTGGAGAGGGGGAAAGGATTGTCCAGGGAATGGAAGAAGATTTTAATTTCACCTCTACAAATTACCAAGATAAATACATCTGTCCAGAAGGGAGTTCAGAGTCAAAAAGAATTCATAATTGTAGGATCATAGAATGGCTCAGGTTGGAAGGGGCCTTAAAGATCAGCTACTCCAACCTCCCTGCCAGGGACAGGGACACTTCTTACTTGGCTGCTCAAGGCCTCATCCAGCCTGGACTTGAGCAACCTCAGGGAAGGGACATCCACAGCCTCTCCGGGCAACCTTTTCCAGAGTCTCAGTATCCTCAGACTGAACAACTTCTTCC
>WBNM01013811.1:0-19942 GCA_013399055.1 Ramphastos sulfuratus
AAACAAGTCCCCTGCTACGTGACGCAAAGCAGTGCAGACAGGGAGAAGACAAAACAAAGGTGGTAGCAGAAAACAAACGAGTTGGCTGGGGGTTTTGAAGCATTTTGACTGAGTGTCTTTGACCAATAGCAACAGATAAAAACAATCCCAAGTTACCTCACTAAAAAAGGGAGATGCACAAGTCCAGCACAGAGACCTCTGTTTACCAGAGACAAAGCAGAGTGTATGATAACCCCAAATACGGTGTCTCTATGGTAGACTGAGAGGCACCAAGGCTTTTGTCTGCTTTCCCGCTTCTTCCACCCGTACAAGGTGGGTATTCAGGTGGATATTTAGGATACGTGTTCCAGGTATAATTTGGGCCTTCCACCACAAGTCACAATCCCTGGACGTGTCCAAGAACAGCCTGGCTGGGGCACTGAGTGCCATGGTCTGGTTGACTGGCCAGGGCTGGGTGATAGGTTGGGCTAGATGAGCTTGGAGGTCTCTTCCAACCTGGTTGATTCTATGATTCTATTGTCCAAGCAGAGCCAGTAAATACCCTAAATTCAAGAGACTAACAACTTGTTGGGTTGGGGGTTTGTTGTTGGTTTTGCTTTGTGGGTTTTTTTCTCTACTCTGTTTTTTCCAGCTTATGGAACCATGTTTTCATTCTCCCTGATACTGCATAGATTAAATGCAGCCAGAGATGGAACCCAATGGAAAGCATTGGCAGAGGAAAACCAGGAAAGCCAAGTTCCTGCCCTTTCAGAACAGCACTGTTTGCAAAGACTCCCGTGAGGAACCATGCAGCTTATAGAGTCCTTCAAGAAACAAAGCAGTGGCTCTGCCTTGCTGGGCTTCAGAGGCCTGACTGCAGGAAGGTTTGAAGATGAACTGAGAGCATTTCCCTTTCTCTCCAATGATAGATACACACACATTCCACTTTTCCATTCTGTTCTGCTGCTTCTAATTTAATAGAGAAAATTAAGTGGGAATTTCAGCCAGGGTCCTGCTGTTCTATTCAAATCTATTTCCATCAGATTACCATTTCCTGCAGTGACAGAAATATTAATGATTTTTTAGAGGGACTGCTGTCCTTAAATATTTCAAAACTATTGGTTTGTCTGTGTCAATGAGAAGGAAACATATTGACTGGGAGCTGCAGCTAATGCTGCCTTTTATAACTCTGTCAGGCAAAAAATGGCTTTCCACAGATTCCAGTACAATGCAGAGACTCCAATGCAAACACTCCTATTGCTAAGAGGCTCAAAAGGAACTGCCACTGCAATATCTCAGGCTGAACAGTGGGATTTTAGTTTATCTTCTTCACCATAGAAGCAAAGAGGAGAAGGCTCAGAATGCTTCAAGTAGAAAGCTGAAGTGCCCAAACCCCCCAGCTAAGCACAACAACCCCACTGAAGATCAGAGGGCATTTCAGCAGGTGGCAGCACAGCCTTCCCAGCTGCTCTGCCCAGCACTTGGGCCCTCACCTCAGTGCAGAACTGCAGTGCTGCAGGGGATCTACAAGTCACACAGCACTGTGGCTGCAGCGCCTGTGAAGCCTGCAAGCACACCTTCAGCTCTCCAGTGCAGAAGCTACAAGGGCCACAGCTGCAAGAGAAAAAGTAAAGGTCAGCAAAATACACATGGAATCATAGACATGTTTGGGTTGGGAAAGACCTTTAAGATCACTCAGTCGGGCCACGGTTAGCTAGCACTGGCCTTGGCAGAGCTAAACGACATCCCTCAGCACCTCTGCCTTTTGAAACACCTCTGGAAATGGGGGGATTCAGCCACCCCCCTGGGGAGCCTGTCCTGGGCTCTGAGAACCATGACCTAAGCATTCCTAGCTGCATGGTAGGAGGAGCAAGGAAATAAATCAGCCACAGATGATAACTTACCTAATTTAATCACTTACTATGATTTATTCAGGCTAAGTTCTATGAGTTTTAGCCCTGCTTGCACAAGCTCAGCAAGCAGTTTGGGAACTGCCCATCACAGAATGCTTGCAAGTCATTGGGGCAGCAAGTCTTTCAAGAACCAGCAGGAATAGGCTACAGAAAGTGCTGCCCTATGCCCAAGAACAGCCTCACTGCTTACAAAAAGCTGTTTTTATTGGGTTTATGTGACCACAGAGACCTGAGCAGCTCAGGTTTCTGCCTTTATTCACAAGATACAACACTGCTGAGCTGCCCTGGCCATGGATATTCTGCAAGATGTAGTCCTGCAGGGAAAAACTGCTCACCTCAGATGGTTTAAATCAAATCAAATAATTGATTTATTAATGATGTGTAATTAACCAGCAATCAGTGAACTATACATTCAGGATCAGAACCAGCAAAACCATAACTACTTGAAAATCTTAGTAAGTACAAGCAAGTTTCCAGCCACCCTTCTACAAGTAAATCCTAATGAGTTGCTGTGCCCACCAGCTCTGCTGCTCCTCCCACAGGACCCTCATCCTCACCTGTGCCCTGCTGCTCCTCACAGCAGAGGACAATTTTAGGTTTCCCTGGTGGACACACACTCACATGACCCATACCAAAGGCTGCTGCCCTCCGGATGGTTTCTCCTGGGACAAGACACAAGATGGAATTGTGCTACTTCCTTTGAATTTTACAGCTTGGAGTTGAAGGTTAAATATTCCAACCCAAATTTATGAGAAGTTGACCCCCAGGATTTCAGCACATTGGGAGCAGCAAAGTCTCCCTCTCTGCCTGCAAGCAGGTTGTGCAAAGTGGGCTCCCTGGGGCCCCAAAACATGCATGCTCCAGTCAGTGCTTCCTCTGGGAGAAACACTTTCAGCCCATCTGCACCAGACGCTTTTCCCTGTGTCTGAAATAGTCAGATTCACAAAGCAGCATTTTGGGGCTCTGGCACTGAGACTCTTCCCAGACATTTACCTTCTCAAAGTGTGCAGACAAACCTGAGCAAGCCACTGGAAGCTGAGAAGAAACAGCATCCTGCGTAAAGGTCTGGGTAGGAAGCAACAGGTACAAACTGGAACACAACGGAGTACACCTGAAATTCAGGAAAAACTTCTTCACTTGAGGGTGGCAGAACACTAGAGCAGGCTGCCCTGAGAGGCTGTGAGGTCTCCTCTTCTGCAGACTTTCAAACCCCACCTGGATATGTTCCTGCACAACCTGGTCTAGGGATATCTGCATTAGCAGGGGGGCTGTACTAGATGATCTCCAGAGGTACCTTCCAGCCCCCCACCATTCTGTGAAGTATATTGTCATTGTCATAAGACCACTGCAGCAAGATTTCCACCTACCCAGACAGCTTCCACACTGGCCATGATGCAGAGCAGCATCGCCCAAGCACCCATCACAGAAATGCAGCAGGGAGCTAAAGCTTGGAGCATTGTTGTCAGGCACTTCCTAGAGACAGCTGAGTAGCAGATCTCAAGGCAGACAGGAAACAGCTTTGGAAAGCATTGCAGCTTCTTAAAGAACTACCACCCAGTGGCTCTTTGTGCACATTTCCCCTTGCTGCTGCTCCCACTCAAAGCAGCACCTGCCAAGCCACTGCAAATACAGCTGTGCTCTGCACATTCTGGTGGCTACACAAAACCCTACAACCTAATAAGCTGGAGGTTTGCTGGAGCTAATTTGCAGTGAACCAATGGATTCAACAAACAAAACTCTGTTCATAGCTCTCCAGGAGCAATTGTTTTGATTACAAATTGAAGTAATTTGGTCACTTTCTATTCCCCTTGTTCCTTTCCTGTGCTATCTTCAAAATACATTTCTAAAAACACATTTACCACTCTGCTGAATGCTTCTGTTTCCTGTGCCAAAAAGCCCACAGGAAGCAAAAGAATAATAATTATAATATATACTTGTCTGAATTTTTAATTAATAGCATGCTCTGCTTGTTCCCTTTGTTTCAATGACAAACACTTCGAGCATATTCAGAGACACCACACACCTCTGCCATGCCCTGCAGACAGCCTCCTGCCACTCACACACAGTCCTCATCTCTGCTTTATGTGCCACCAACCAGCTTGTTTGCTGTTGAGCAGGCTGACATGGAGAGAGGACTGATGCCCAATTTAAGTGCAGAAAGTCAGAAACCCTTGGGAACTAAGGAGTTTCCTTCCAGAACATCTCTCCACCACCTGAGCTCAAAGTGTAGCACAGCAGAAGGGAGGCAGCAATCAAAGGGGGCTGAGGGTTTAAAGCAGCATCAGGTTCTACAAAGGGCAGGCCACTCAAGTAACGAGCTGGGCTCTGGTTAAGGTTTTCAGAGAATATCTGCTCAGCTGCTGGATGCTTTCTGAAAACGATTAAAATAAAGCTTCCTCCTCTGCTACAGGCTCTGGTTACCAGTTTCTGATTTATTATCCATTTATTTGGAGCAGAGAAATTGCCTCTAGTCCTCTTATTCTCATCCTGGCCCTCTCTGGGTATGTGGATGGCTGAAGTGGCTCCACGTTCTTTCGAGATGGGGCAATCCTTTTAGCCTTGATGGGTTTAAGTGACAGGAGGGGAGCACTGTTGCAGGAGAGAACAGTTCCTTTCTTGCCTTTATTGCTTTCTAGGACTGTAAATCTACCAATGTCTAACCTAGTTTCCCCAACTTCTGGTTCACAAACCTCACCTATTTGGTTTCAGATCACACTGATAAAAAGAACCAGACACTATTCCAGACAAACAATGCTACTTATTATCTACACAAACAAAGATTTGGGTTTCCATGAGATTTCATTTCACATGGGCAGGGCTGTACCCCACAATGTTACCTGCACTCTTCCTGTTTTCCTCAGTCCAAAAATTTAGTTCTAAGTGAAGTGAGCGACAGCAAAATATTTCACTTTAGGGTTTTTGGAAGTGGAACAGAAACACAATAAAACAGATGACATCTCTAAAAGCCTGTAGCCCTAAAACACCAGTGTAGCTCTCAGTGCAGTCCCCTGGCCTAAGAGGTGGAGGGAAGCAGGTCTCTGACAGCTGGCAGTGGCAGCAGAAAGAGCGAGCAAGGTTCCCCACTCAGGCAGGGAGAAGAGCTTCTCCTGTGGGTTTGTTATCCACCTTTGGAGAGGTCTCTCTTCACTAAAACCTCATTTCAGGTTGGCCTCCTTGCTGCGCAGGACAAGAACAGAGCTTTATTTGATTTTCCTGAAATGAGGCACCTCAGTGAGTAAAGCCTGTTCCCAGTGGCCTTGCACCTCATCAGAGGAGAAATGGGAAGTGAGCTGCTGCTCTGCAGAGATGGGAATTGTAGTAACCCAGCAATCCAACCTAGCAATCCACCATCTGCCCTCTCCCCTCAGCCCAAAGACAGAAGGGAAGCAGAGAAGCTGGCACCTCAGGCAGAGATGGCTGGTGGTGAAGTTTAGAGTTCCCACTGGAGCTGCAGAAGACAGCAGTGGAGCTGAGGATGTTCTTGTGAGCATCTTCTCTTCCATTGCCCGAGGTGGCTGAAAGGAAAGCACAGAATGTAGTATTGCAGGTTTCATTCCTAGGCTCAGCGTAAGGAAGCAGCAGGCAAAGGGCACAGAGGCTCTCTCACTACTGGAGGCACTTCCACATCCTTCACAGTAGCCAGGCAAGAGTTACCCTTAGCATCTGGAGGAGAAGTTGTCAGATGCATTTGGGATTTTATTATCAACTGGTAATAAGCAGCAAGTGAAACCCATCAGGAAGGTGGGAAGTGGCATGTCAAGGGGCACCACACAGCCTCTCCGACATGGGATAACACAAGCATGGTGCTGTGACCAAACTGATGATCTGCAGTCACAGCCCAGGACTGGACTCCCACCTGCCTGGAAAGTGCCATGTCAGCATGCCCACAGCACGGGGGGCACTGCACAGCTGGCCCAGAGCTGGCTCTGAGAGCTGCAGAGAGGGAGGAGGTGCTGCCTACTGCTGCCAGCACAGCTCTGCTTTATTGCTGTTAGCTCCGTCTGGCTTTCCCTCCACAAGAGCACTTTGTTTGCCTTCCCACAGCATCAGTACTCATGAGGAAAGAATATTTGCTTAGAGTTTTAGGGGATTAACAACCTGAGCAAGGTCTCTCTGCAAATGCCAACCAGTATGCGTTGAGAGGAGCCCTGGAGGTGTCTGAACCTTGCTACTGCTTCCAACACCATCTGTTGGGAATTCTGCTGCCATGACAGCCTGCTTATTGTCCCAGCAACCTGAATTCATGCTGAGAATAATCCTTCTCCATATACAGAAATGTGTGTGCTTTGTATTTTCTCGTGTCCATCACAAAGGGATCATTTTAGGTACTGGCTGCCAATAGCTGCTGGTCCATATCTCACTTGAGGAAGTGCTGTACTCATTTTTAAAATCATTCTGCCTTGCACACTGGACTGGGATCCTGAGAAGAGCTGCAATTTGCTGAAGCACTGAGCTAAGTCCTGTAACGAAGTACACTTCTCAAAACCTTATGTCACATCCTATGGATAAGCATTGCCGTGTGCCTAAAGATGCCATTTCTCTGGGGGTGATCAATAAGATCACTGCAGCAATAACAGCCTTTGTGCTGAGGGGATGAGAAAGTTTATTTCAAAGGTAAGTTGTAAATAGAAAACCCATTATTAAGCAGAGAAACCAAATTTTGTCTCGTTGGACTGATAGAAGCCTGGAGTCATCAACATACAGCGCGAGCCTGATGAATGAACGATGCCACGAGTGGCAGGAGGCAATAAATATTGCTAATACAGTGTCACAGAAACTGGATTGCTTCACTTCCCTCTTGCTCCTGACTCTCAAAAGTGCCAGCAAATCTCTAGATCGCTTCTGTCTAAGTTATGAAGGCAGCCAAGGAGCCAATAAAAACCTGCACACAGCACTACTGATATTTCATGAGGGGGGGGGGATAACATCCAGAGCTCAAACCCTGCATTGTGAAAGTGTCTGAGAAAGGGAAAATCAGCTTGGGTTGGGTGTGCTCAGCTGAGTGGCACAACTGGAGAATGAAAGGCAGGCAGGCAACTCTGCAGAAAAATGGACTGCAGAAGTTAGTTTTGGTCAGCAGGGAGGAGCAAGGTGTGTCCTACCAGGGCTGTAACCACACCACATTTCACTCTCCTGTGCGTCCCTCGGCCTGACGCAACTGCAGCAGCAGCAAGCTCCAGGCAGTCCTGCTCTTTAGGCAGTGCCCAGCACAACCACCAGAGCAGCTTCCTTCTGGTAACCAACAGTGGAGCACTTTCCATACCAGAACCATGCAGTAAGAACTTGGCTTGAAACCATTTTCACAGCAGTTAGCTATTAATTGGGACACAAAATGACTTTTCGAAGAGCAGGCTGCAAAGCTGCACAAAGAGGTTATTACAAGAGAACACTTTGTGGTTCTAGCACCTGCAAACAGGTGTTGGAGGGCACCATATTACCACCAAGAGAAAGGAGCTGCAGCACAGGGGTGAGAAGGAAGCAGCCAGGCAGCCTGCAGCAGCATCCCCAGAAAAAGGAGAGAGCACCCAGACCCAGCGAGCAATCTGCTGAAGCACAGCACCATCACTTGCAGTGAACTGCACATCTGCACACCATTAAACATCTGTCCAACAGATACCCTGCAGCCCAACCAAAGTCCACGGGAAAGGTTCTGTGACTTCAGTACAGCCTGCCCCCAATTCTCATTGAGTTTAGATGAATGGGGTGGTTTGGTTTCTTTTTCTTCAATGTAACCTTGGTGTAGACTTGGAGTAGAAGGAAAGGAGTCATGTTTCAGGCTCGAGTCAAATCACAAGGAAACTGGTTGTGCAGGGAGGAAGACACCTACCAAAGAAGGGGTGAGACACCAAAACCACACAGTCCTCTTGCATAGCTCTTGTAAACCACATCCTGATCCCATTTCAACGCTTCTAGACTCTTCTGGAGGTTGAGTGAATAAACAATTCCAGCTGCCAAAGCCTTCCATAGATCACAGCCCTCCCTCACTCGTTTAGTCCATCAGTTCAAACAGACATGAGACATACAAAAGGCACAAGGATAAACCATCGCTCCAAGAAATAAATCTGAATCCCTCTCCCTATTCAAGCAGAGAGCAGGCAGGTCAGGTACAAGAAGTCACATAAATTAGAGCTGGGAGGGTGGGGAAGGGAACAGAATCACTACATTCCTGGCCTCTAAAGCGAAAGGCAGCACTGTGATTATATAATTAAACTGTCTCACCTTGTGCAGTCAAGCTAAATTTCAACAGGAGCAATTAATCTTCATGTGGTCTTTTATACCCTGCCCTATCTGTACTTTCAGCCAAAGTAAAACATTTCCTTACATTGCCTCTTCCTTTCTGAAAGGTATAAATATATGAGCAAAGACTGACTTCTCATTTAAATTAAATCAATGCCATTTGCAAGGTTGCTATTCAAACATGAAGGTTTGTCCTTGTAAGAGTTTTCCCACACATTTGTACAGCTTAAGGTGGGATGAGAAATATTTTGCTTTTTTTGAAAAAGCAATGAAAATTTCAAAGATTTCCTATACCAGGTCAGGTTAAGCCTCAACCTCAGGAAGCTTTTTCCATAAGCAAATAAAAGTAGGCACGAAGCAGGAGACCAGCAACAGTCCAGAGCTTAAGGTGTTACGGTCGTGTGGGATATCAGACCTAAGTCCCCTTGATGCACTGAGCAGACTGTGAACTCCAGCCTTAGTCTCAGCCAAGGTGATATTTTCTTTCTCTTTCATGTGTTATTCCCAGCCTAAGGAAGTCAGCCCAGTCTAAATGCTTTCTAGAATTAGTGCCTCTTTGAGAGGTCTGCTCCACCAAGTTCCTGCCTACTCTAGTTAAGCTACAGGAACTGCTGCTCTGGAAACAGAACATGCTGGACAAGAGAGACCACAAAGCCCAAGGGCTTGTTCCTCTGACATTCCCACAGCACCAGCAAGTCCTGCATTGCACTCAAATGCTCTCATGTAGCAGGTAGACTGACATGAAATAGCCTGAGGCAACCATAGGTTCAAAAATCAGGGACTAAAGGATGATATCTCATGGGAGAGGACCTGTACTGAACCTCTGCTGCAATGCCAAGGCAAATTTTATGCAAGAGTAGGTTTGAGCATCAATATTTGGACCTAAGTCTGGATTACAAACACTTTGACCAGGCCAACCTCATGACATTCAACAAGGCCAAGTGTAAGGTCCTGCACCTGGGTATGCACAACCCCACGCACAACTCCAGGCTGGGTGGGGAATGGCTGAGAGCAGCCCTGAGGAACAGGCCCTGGGGGTCTGGGGTGAGGAAAAGCTCAAGATNAGATTTGCATCACAGGAGCCACTTACAGCAAGTCTGTGAACATCTTTCAGACCATGGATGGTACCGACAGAAATAATGAAGGATAACAACCTGTAGGAAAGGTTGCACACATTGCATGGTCCCAGCAGCTGTGTGATGGAACACAGGCAAGAGCACTGCAAGCTACCATGGTCTCACCTATCTAACCTGGCACTGAGGCTGCCTTCTTATTTTCCCTGGGTGAAAATACAATTCAGATTTGAATGAGATGACACCAACTAAGAGCAGCAGAAGAAAATAGAGGGGGGAGGATGAAGGGAAGTTAAGGAACAGCCTTCAATCTTCTTTCTGCACAGCCTTGAAATGTTGCTTCCATAACTCTCAGTCATAGGGTTCTTGGACTGCATCTTTTAAGAAGCAACTTGCAGGCAAAAACATGCTTCCAGTTCAATCTTTTAGCTGTTTTTTTTTTTTTTACTGAATACTCCAGGTGGCTGTTTAGGAACAGAGAAAAGGTGAGAAGGAGATCGATAAGCAAAGAACAACAGAGGACCATGGGGAAGAAGGGGGAAATAGTAGTTTTCCATTTGAGGAGGTTGTTAATTGTTCAGTATAGCATATCCTGGAATATTTCAGTGCTGTCCTTTACACACACTGATGCTGAATACTCAACATTAAAAATATATATATATATATAAAATTCTTTTCTTTTTGCCTTTCCCCCTGCCCTCTCCCTCATGACCAGTGTCCTAGGTAAGTATTTCTTTTGCTTTTTCCATTGAGTTTTTTATCTGTCTTGTCCCTGTGCCCCTGCCCCCTACACATACTTCTCTTTAAATTCTATTTTACTCACTTTTTCTTTTTTTTTTTTTTCCCCCATTAATGAAGGAGCCAAGAGCAAGCCTCCTCTCATTCAAAGTGCAATGCTGCCCTCCAGAGCTGTCAGGAGGAAAACCACTTGAAGAAGCATGAAAAGCCATCTTAGAGGGAACTGCAGCCGTTCAGATGAGATTGCCAAGTGCAGTCTCCTATGTCTCCTCCGGACTGAACGCAGTCTGCACAGCCAGCCTGGCTTACTGGCAAGCATTTTGCCAGCTCATTCACATACACAACCTGTGCACCAACTGCAAAGCAGTCATGGGACTTTTCTCCTCTGTAAGGTTGTGAGAAAACCCCAACTACTAAATTAAGTCATTGTTTCTGAAGCCACTCAAACTATGGAATGATCTTACAACTTTTCGAGTCCTGATTGGAAAGCTCATTCAGAAGACATTTACTGATAAGCCAAGTTCCAGAGGAATCCTTATTTGGGTCTGATGGAAAGTTAGCTATTTTAAAAAAAAATATTTATATATATAAAAGTACTTTATCTTAGGTTGTTCTTTAATCTTAGCCCTGGGAATAGATATTTCTACTGACAGTCCTTAAAATTACGGTGCTAGTGCTCTACCGTAGCATCTCAGTCATCTGTTTTCTACAAGGGATCAAATGTTACCTGTAATTGGAGAATGAAATTACTCTGATGATTTATCATGGGAAAAACAAAAATCATAACTGGAAGAATATTGTTCAAGTTCTGCTTGGAAGAGCTGCCTTGTTTACCACCTGCAAACCTGTAATGTACAACTTGTGAAGAGCTTTCATTTTCTGTAATGCCAGATTCCAAGTCAGCAATTTTCACTAGCTTAAAAGATGCATCACCACAAAAGGCAGACCTCCCTCTTCTTTTTTTTCTTTTCTTTTTATTAATATCACTTCCTAATAGCTTCCAGGAGGTAAAAAAGCAACAGCAACAACAAATAACCTGATTTCCAAACTGTTTTCTCCCACCTCTGAAGCATGATCAAAAACCTCCAGAGTTTAAACGTTGATATACAGACCCCCCCAGAAAATTCTAGCATGCTGGTGAGCACCATTAGTTCATTGTTGGGATTTATCTGAATTCTTGCAAAGCTCAGGACTCTTCCAGTGCAGGAAGACAAGAGGCAAGCAAGGTGAGAGGAAGGCAAGGGAAGAGCTGCTTCAGGGCTGCCACATAGGGAAAGAAGAAAGCAGATCCCACAGGTTTCATACAGCTGCCTGAATAAGGTGGAAGCTCTGCCTTCCTCCTTCAGGACACCAGCGGCCCCGAGCTCGCTGGTCTCTTCACCAGCGATGCTCCCGGCCCCCTGCGCTGAGGCTGCGGTGGGTCAGCAGCTCCCGCAGCAGCAGCAGCAGCAGCAGCAGCATGGGACTGCGGCTCCGCTCCCTCTGCCGGGGCACTGCCCCCCGTGTTTGGAGCTCAGGGCACCTCGGACACCTCTGCCATTCCCAGCAAGTGTTCAACACTTTCAAGCACGCAGCTCTTCACGTACGGGGCCGCAGAGGCTGGCAGGAAGCCCCAGAGGTCGTGACACAAGGACACTGTCTGAGGGCACAGAGATCCCGCCGCGGGGATCTGAGCTCCCCTGAAGCCGGCACCCTAGAATGGTTATGTGAGCTGAGCTCCAGCACAGTCTTCCTTACAGGGTTTCTTCCCATCTTTGGTCAGCAGGCTCCTCTTTATGGCTGCTGTCAGGATCTCTCTGTTTCTCCTTTCTCTCTCCTTCCTGCTTTCCTTAGTCCCTGCAGATCTGGGTCCTTACAAGGTTACATATCACAGATCTCCAACTAGTAGCTGCAGACGTTTCCACAGTAGTTCATAGAATCATAGAGTCATGGAATGGTAAGGTTGGAAGGGACCTCAAAGCTCAGCCAGTTCCAACTCCCTGTCATAGGCAGGGACACCTCCCACTAGTACAGGTCACTCAAGGCCTCGTCCTACCTGTCCTTGAACACCTCCTAGTTGTTTAGGTTTGCATATTATCAGCTGATTGCTATAAACAAACGTTCCTACAGAGCTTGGTATTTTATGGCTTGCTACAGACATCCTCAAAAGTGTGCATCTGCTCTGTAAGGCTCTTTACCAGCACCCCTTGGTTGTTCCTCTATCACCAACCCAAGGCCACACGCACAGGCTGAGCCCAGCGTAAGCATTCACACATTTACTGCTACATTTAACTGCCTGGAAGGGCAAGTGAGTGCCTTGGGAAGTGCCCCAGCTCATCAGGTGCAGAAGAGGAGGAGAGACCTTCCTCCAGCCAGCAGCACGCCCGAGAGCTGAGCCCTGCGTGGTGAGCAGTCCCCTTCCAATTGCTGCACTACCTGGTGACCCAAGGTTAATTGCTCTGCACTTTGCAGCTCCATTTTCCAGTCTTCAAAAGCTGAGAGAAATGCTTATTAATACTTCTACAGCCTCTGCAATGTGCTGAGATGATCTCTGAAAGGAAACCATTAAGTAAGTGGGCCTGGAAGACAAACAGAAAGAACAGCAGGATGTGTCTCGATTGCTGATCATCTATTGAGGAACACAAAGTTTCTGCTACATTTTAATTCAGATACCAATTTGCCAAGCTCTGAGGGTCTGCTACACTATAATTTACCTCCCTTGTGCTGTTCAGTCACTTAGCCCTTGCATCACAGACTCAAACTGTCACCCTGTGTGTCTGCATGCTTTTGAGGTGCTATAACCAATTATGATCTAGAAATGCAGGTAATCCATTTTCATACACAGATTGTAACTAACGTTACAGGGATTTCAACCAACACTTTGGGCTTTAACTGAAGCCAGTGGCTCTGTCTTTCTGTAACTGCATCACTCAAGGTTGGACACTGGGTTTTCCCCCATCATACCTTTTTCCATCTCTATTTTTTTGCCTAGTTCGGTTTTTTTTATATCTCTTTTGCCCCATTTCAGGAAAAAAACCCCAAAACTTAAAAGAAATACTGTGCAGATAAGTTTACTTGCTGTAAAAGTCACAAATCAGGGACACATACCAAGGGTATCATATTTAGTGTAGAGGGAGAAGAATTCAATTAAAGTATTTGCTAGGTTCCAACCAAGGCTCCGCTGAGAACGACAGTTGGAGTTGAAAAATAGATGATAGCTTTTTTAATTATTATTATCTGTTTTAAAGACCAATTCTCCAGATTGTCTCCAGATGGTAGAATTTTAAAGCCAATTTACCTATTCCCTTCACTGAGAGTTCTGCAGTGGCTTTCCTCAGAAAGCTTTAGTATCTGTAAACTTATAAACTGCTTCCAGAAGGACTAATGCAATAAAAAGATGTGCTTATTTATTTCATGTGCTTATTTATTTCAATTGGTACAATATTAGATAATTATGGTCCAATCTTGTAGCCCTCTCTGCATTAATGGATTCTGAAGTGTTGCTAGCAGTGCTTGAGCCTCATCCAGTTCTCCTCTTCGTTTCAGATCAAACTTAGCAGTGACTTTGCTGGCATGATTTTGTTTTGCTTTTTTTAAACTAGGACTTTTATTTCTATGGTTATTAAACAAGATAAATTCCACACAGTTCCCACACGAAGTTTCAGTAGCAACCTAAAGCTATGCAGAGAAGGAGTATCTATGTGGAAAGCCCTCAAACCCAAAGCTCTGGCTACTCTTTAAAAACATCCCTTCTATGAGACACCTTCAACTTTTCAAGGACCCATTGAGGTGCAGCTGATGCTTTGGTGAGCTCCTTGGGACATAAAGTATGAAAGGGCCAAGAGCTAGGGATCAAACCTGTCTGAAGGATGACATAGCAATTGCATAGCCAGACATCAGTTGGTATACTCTCCTCTTCCTCAGCAGTGTGGTACAGGTGCCCCTTAGGCAAATGAAGAACCCCACAGCTCTTTAAAAGCCACAGTGCCTGCAGTTCCAGAATCAACAGCTGCACCCTAGTTTTCTGGAAACTTCAAGAGCATGCAGGCACCAAGGTCATGCACCAGTGGGAAGACACAAGGATACTGTCCCTCGGATACTTCTGAGGAGTAAGCAGAACAAACTGCAGATCTAGATGAGGAACAGCTAACAGAATCAGAAGATCCCTGGGCCACTGATGGTGAAAGGCACGGCCAGGTGTCCCCACTCCCAGCCCTGGGCACTCCACCTAACAACCAGCCATGCTCTGACCATCTCCGAGGATGGAAGTTGCTCTAGCTCCTGCTAGCACTGAGTCACTTGGCAGGAGTGAGGACTCTTCCCTCATGCCAGTTACAACCTCCCATGTGACCACTGCCTCTTGTGCTTCCACTCTGCACCCATGGAGATATCCTGGTTCCCTCCTGCCTGTAAGCCCCCATAAGCACTACCATCTGGTAGTGAAGGATAGCAGTGAGATCCTGCAATCCTGCCCAAAGGCTTGGGGCAAGCAGATGTGGGTCCCTCAGTCTGGGAGGGACGCTGCAGCCACAGTTTACACATTAAACACATGCTGCAGCCAGAAAAAAAAAAAAAAAGCATGGAGGCAGGAAAGACCATAGCAACAGCTTGGCACAGATGATTCCCATTTACCCAGAGTTCTGATGTTCATTTCTTGTAGCACAGCAGCAACAGCAGACAACTGGCACCCCCAGAAATAACATCAGTAAGCATACCTGAAGGACCACCATAGAGGAGAAATTATCAAGAACTAAAATACCACAAGGCAAGGACAATTAGACACCTTCACAGTGATTAAAAGTGATGAATGTGGTGGGAGGTAACGAAGTGGAGTTAACCATTAACAAATTCCTCCTTCCTTCCCAAAGCCTTGGTAAAGTGGCAGCAGCTGTGGCAGGTGACAATTTGCCTTTGAGAGGTGTGACAAACACAATAGGAGAGAGACAACATAAAAGAGTAGAGGTGGCAGCCTGAAATGATGTGGGATCAGTGTGTGTTACAAAGCACAGGGGTTCAAGATTCACAGCTCCTAGGATCCGTAAGTTACAGCACTGGGCACAGCCAGAAGCCAAGCAGGGCTGTGAGTGGTGAAAGAAAGGGTGGCCCCAACAAGAGCAACGTGACACGAGGCAGCCAAGGGCATCCTTTTTGCCCAGGCATTTGCTGCTGGAGAACCAAACCAGAGTGAGACACCTGAGCTTAGAAAAAGGCATCAGCTTATCCTGTCACTGATAAGATCCTGCCAGCGCTCAAAGGCAGTCTCTTCACTGGAAGCACACAGAGCGCTGTTGAGAATTAATGCAGCCTATTTGGAGATCTTCTCATCTAAAGAAACTTTTGTTTGCAGCACCTCAATTTTATTCTAGCTGGGGAGTTGAAACAGGTCTGCAAGGATGGGCACAGGGAAGAAAATGGGGCTGGGTGAGAGAGAGTGAATAGGAGGCAATACTACAAACACATCATCCATCTCTTTGGCTCTGCTTTGCCAGCAGCAATAATGCAATGCAAAAGCCTTATGTCCTGTACAACCTGCCAAGTACAGAATCAGCACAGCACATCCTCTGTCACCGAGATGCAGGGAGAGATAAATTCCTTGACTCTCTCTGAGCAGTAAGCAGATGATGTAGTGTCAATCCCATTAGGAATAAGAGAAAGAAATTGTCCAGAGTCATCTCCTGAGAGTTGCCAAAGCCAAATGGGGGGATTGCTTTTTTTTCTCTCTTTAAGAATAAAGTGCATTCCTCATGAACATGATAGAAAGAAAGAAAATGGAAATGTATCTTATACTGAAGGCCTGTTGAGCATTAGTAACCTGAGGCAAGTCCAAATTGCTGGGCTTGGAACAAAAGTGGTTTAGCAAATCTTTGTACTGGCTTGAGCTCAGTATATGACACCAGGGTTTGAGACAAACAGCACAGAGCGTCTCTGTGGAAGGGGAAAACACTAACTCAGAAACAAAAGAGCAGCACAGAGGAATTAGAAGGTTACAGTAACAGGAAAACCAGCACAACTCACCCTGCACTACATGATCCTGTCTGTCCCCTGAGAGCATTTAAGGAAATATTCTATTCCATGCTCTAGACCATGTTTTAGATGAGCTTAACTAGCTCATACAAAATGGTATCCCTAAATTGCATCACCATTTTGTGATGCTCATTGGAGCCCTGCACCCCTCACTGCTGACACCATTGCAATTCTGCCCTCCACCACTTTCCCCTTCAGAGGCTGTTATCATATCCCCAGCTGCCAGTGCTCAGAGCCATGCCAGGAACTAGTGGTGACTCTGTCAGGCCCTTCAGGGAACTGGTGGAGACAACAGTAGCCTTCCTTAGCAGATACAAGTGCTGCCCTGGCACCAGGAAAGCCTGAAATGGGAGCAGAAGGGGGATATAAACAGGGATCTTGGAGCAGGTGCAGTCTGAGAAAAACCCAGTTTGAGCCAGATGATGAGAACAGCATTCACAGCACCCAGAAAGGAGCCCATCTTAAACCAAAGTCCTTCCCCTTACCTGGAAAAAACATTCAGCCCAAGAGAAAGTACATTGAAAGTAAATAACTAAAGACCATTGTCACCTCTAACCCAAGGGAAAGCCATTAGGGGTTTCAGTTAGTGAGTACTGTTTCAGTATGGGCAGGAGATCCTTAGGACAAAGAGATTATTTCTCTAGCTCCTGCCAAAGCAGCCTCCTCTGCAGAACAGACTGCCTACGAGCACAGTGACTGGCCCAGGTGTGAGAGATCCACTGCAGAGGGCACAGGGTTAGTGCCAGTGAGCAGCATCAGCAGAACCAATGCACGGGTGGTAGACAGACAGCTGAGAAGCAGCTCTCCCTGATTTACCCAGGCAGGCTGAACAGCTCTAACTCCACACTCCCACCCTGTGTCCAACCTGCCTAGTAGGAATGCAGGGTTGAACACAACCCCTGGACCTTTACCCTCTACCTCAGCCCTGCAGAGGCACAAAGTGGGGAAGTGTAGGTGCAGAGAAACAAACTAAGTCTGTCCAAGGTGCTCCAGCTCTGTGTAGGTGAGGTCTGGGATTTGGGCATCCACAGAAAGAAATGGACTATCTTACCTGATTCCAAAGCCATCTACAGCTTTACTCCCCTTTGTTCCCTTTCTCCACCTACCCTAACTCCATGTGACGGTTTGGGAGTTCCCTGCCCCCCACACTATGAAAATCCCCCAGACTAGACTCAGCCAGCTGGAAGTTAAGGACTGAAGCTCTATTTACAGCTCAGCACAATGTACAAGCAGAGATAGACACAATAGACAGGAATAGTTACAGAGATAGACAAGTTAAAGGGAATACAGAAACACAATTCCCCTCCCAGCAATCAGAGTGCCCAGGAGGGGCTCCCAACCACCCTTCCACCTTCTTCCCACCCTTCTGCCTTAGCCCAAGGTTGGCCTTACATGCAAGGTGAGTTTGGAGGATCGGCCAGTGGAGTTAGAAGGAAAGTGGTTAGTGAGGTTACTTGGAAGAGAGGAGGAGACCAGAAGCTGCTAGACAGCCCCAAAGTGTCTGCAAGCCCAAATGTCTTACCTTTGTTTTGTATTCTCAGCAAGCCTATGAGTGAAGCAGACATCAGCAGTGTTTTCCTTTCACAGCCTGTAATAGAATTTTCTCCATTAAAATATTCCAATTAGCCTCAAACCAGCACACTCCACTTTTGAGAGTTTAAGCAAGGTTTGGGCTTGTAACTGCTCTTTTAGATAGAACCAAGCAAGGTTTGGGCTTGTAACTGCTCTTTCAGATAGAGCCACATACAATTCTTTTTTATTGGTGGTGGTGGTGTTTCAGTTTATTCTTATTTGTTTGGTTTTGTCTTTAGCCAAAGCCAGTAGAAGTCAATTGCAAGACAACCAAGGACTTGAATAGGTTTTGGCTCCAGCCCTAGATGCACACCACATGCCAGACCTGATGATTGGTTCTGTATCTGTCTCTGGGAAGCACTTAAACACTGAAACGAGGGAAGGGAAGAGAGCAGGTCTGTGTATATCACACACTATGTTCAACTGGCTTCAATAAATTTCAGAAGCAGCACACATGCTGGGAGTTGTTTTCAATCAATAAATAACACAGAGGTTGAATTGTTCACCTGCCACCTCATTACTGCCCCCCAGCAGAGGTGGAATTATCTTTTAGCCTCAAGGTTACTTGCAAACTAAAAGTTACATTTACAGAAACATCTATTGCCAGCCTTTTATTTTTTTCCCTTTATTTCCATTAGAGGCAGCAGCAGTATTTGACACCCACAAGGACCCTTCTCAGCAAGACATTATATATCACTCCATGGAAATACATAAATGACAAATTATCCCTGATAGCATTGTGTCTCTGCTGACCTGTTCAAGGTTTAAAGGCAGCTGGCAATTAAGTGCCATGGCTACAGACCTGCTAAAGGCTCAGGCAGAGTTGTATTTTTATTAGGCAAAGAGAATTGTACCTAATGGTATTTTGTAGATGTATTTCTCACATTAATTTGAGTAGCATTCATGCCTGCATTTCTTTTATTGGAACTCTCTCCATCTCTCACATGTTACTGCTTAACAAGTCAAAGTCTGACTTGCATTGACAATTAGTCAAAAGCAAGGATGTTGCCCCTCTCCTTTGCTGCCCCCCACAAAATAATTTGCCAGAGTCTGAGAAAGCAGACAGATACAACCTGCTCTGAATCTACAAAAGCTAAGACGGTTTTGTTCTTTCGTCGTTGGGGTTTTTTTTAGCCAAACTCCACCAGGGAGAGCTACAAAGGGCTGGGTGCTGGATTGGGCTTGTGGAAGTTAAAGCACCTGGCAGAGATTGGCTTCCCCTCCCTCCCATCCACTACTGCTCTGCTAACACCTTGCCTGCTGGACCAAATGGGGTGCAGAGGAATGCAGGGTGCAGTAGGCTGTCTGGGATGACCTCTGTCTCTCTGCAGTCCAGAGGCTTAGTAGGCAGCCTGGGGGGTAAACGCTTCTGATCAAAGCTAACCTTTTGTGTGACAGTAATGCCCAAACTCCCTGGCTGGAATGAAAAGGGAGACCTGTCACAGTCAGAGGAAACAAGTGATGACCAGAAAGAGAGGTTAGGGAAGCAGCAGCTGGAGGAAAAATGGCAAGTCCATGTTCTTAAGAGTTGAGACAGAATCTGAAGGTAGTGCTTGATCTGCCACACATGCATGTCACAAGCTGAGGGCTTTGTAACCAGTTTTATCAGAGCTGGACTGCTCTGTGTGTTCTAGTCCTGAAATGGTGATGTTTCAAGAAATGAAAGGTCAGCACTCAGATTAGCCATGCCACAAAGATTCCTTCTCCTTGCCTTCCAAAAAGCCCTCCTAAGGCAACACAATCTTTGCTTCACCTGTTCAGTTATAGCAAAACAGCTTCATGAGAACAATGAGGCCTATAGAAGCAATCAATCTTCCAGGTATTCCAGCATAACCAGGCTCAGGCTGGCAATACCCACCTCCAAGTGAGGATGCACTACAATTCAGACCCAGAACAGAACAGCCTGCTGAAGCTGTAGCTCTCTGTGCACACATCAGTAATAAGCCTTGTTCCTTTAATTAATAACCTGATGATCTGCAGTAAACCCACTGTCATAAAGATCTATTTACTCTTCCGTTCACTTAAAACAAAGCCCCTTCCACATCAGATAACAGAACCACACCCTTAGCTCTTAGTGTTCCCAGATTTTTCCCCTAACACTCCAACTACAAACATAAGTAATAGAGTTTTCAAACACAGTTAGTGCCAGAAAAGTCTCTGCTTCTGTCCCAGATAATAGCAATTTTCCAAATTATAGAATCATAGAATGGGAAGGATGGAACGGACCTCAAAGATCATCCAGTTCCAACCCTCTGCCATAGGCAGGGACACCTCCCACTAGTACAGGTCACTCAAGGCCTCATCCAACCTGGCCTTGAACACCTCCAGGGAGGTATCACAGTATAAGTAAGGTTGGAAGAGACCTCAAAGATCATCAAATCCAACCCATTACCACAGACCTCAAGACTAGACCATGGCACCAAGTGC
>WBNM01013819.1:1493-54604 GCA_013399055.1 Ramphastos sulfuratus
CATTAACATTTACATTAAAATTATGAATTACTGAAATAGCCATGGTCAAGACCTCTGTAACCCCCCCACCCTCCCTAAGTACCATGATCCACTGTCAAGTGCAAACAGCTCCTTCATGAGACACCAAAAGGCTCTTAATAATGGATATTACACTTGTGTAATGATCGCAGTGGAAAGCACCCAAAATTACCAGCTTTCTTTACAGAGTAATTTGTTATTTTAATGCTGTCAACCTGCAGAAATAGATNTGAAATAGCCATGGTCAAGACCTCTGTAACCCCCCCACCCTCCCTAAGTACCATGATCCACTGTCAAGTGCAAACAGCTCCTTCATGAGACACCAAAAGGCTCTTAATAATGGATATTACACTTGTGTAATGATCGCAGTGGAAAGCACCCAAAATTACCAGCTTTCTTTACAGAGTAATTTGTTATTTTAATGCTGTCAACCTGCAGAAATAGATTTATTGTTATTAATAATAGTGATTTGCCACATTTTGCTAGTTAAATTACAGTGCTGTATAGTTAGTTCCACAATAAAGGACTGGAAGGGTGCCAGGAGATTGCTCATAGCTCAGTGTAACAGCAGTTGGCACCGTTCCCATTAAGGCATTAAAATTTGAGTCAGAAACATAACAGATGCAAAACAAAACATGAGGTCGCTCGTGGGGATTATATAAAAACAATTAAAACAAATTAATTACCAGTTATGTTAGTGTTAGCTGGTGTACACATAGAATGATTACAAATCCATGCAGAGGTCTTTTAAAGACCATAAAAGTCAATAAGGATCCCTAAGGGAGTAAGAGGGAACTTTTGGTTTCCACACAGCACTGTGTTTAGGGAGATGAAATCCAAGGAGGTACAGGCCGTGGGACAGGTCCTACCCTCCCAGGAGCAGAAGTAACTTCTGCAGGCTCCTGAGGAAATCATAGAATGCATTGGGTTGGAAGGGACCCTTGAAGTCATTTTGTCCAAGACATAGAATCACAGAATCATAGAGTAAGTCAGAGTTGGAAGTGACCACAAGGATCATCTAGTTCCAACCTCCCTGCCATGGGCAGGGACACCTCACACTAGATCAGGCTGGCTAGAGCTTCATCCAGCCTGGCCTTAAACACCTCCAGGGATGAAGCTTCCACCACTTTCCTGGGCAACCTGCTCCAGGGTCTCACCACCCTCATGGTGAAGAACTTCTTCCTAACATCCAATCTGAATCTACCCATTTCTAGCTTTGTTCCAGTCCTCACTTACCTGACATCCTAAAGAGTCCCTCCCCAGCTTTCTTGTAGGTCCCCTTAAGACACTGAAAGGGCACAATAAGGTCACCTTGGAGCCTTATCCTCTCCAGGCTGAAAAGCCTCAACTCTCATAGCCTGTCCTCATAGGAGAGGTGCTCCAGCCCTCTGATCATCCTCATGGACCTTGTCTGGACATGTTCCAGCACACCCATATCTCTCTTGTAATATGGGCTCCAGCACTGGATCCATCTTTAACTAGACCAGGTCGCTCAGGGCCCCATCAAGTTTGACCCTGAGTATTTCCAAAGATGGAGCCTCCAGCACCTCTCTGGGCAACCCGATACAAGGGTTACAACTGAAGAGACAGGAAAACAAGTCACAGTCCCTTGGTGCTACAGATGGTGGAGGAGCCCAGGCATACGAGGCTATGAGCTCCTTGGGGCAGCCTTGCCAAAGCACCTCAACTCTAGCTCAGAAAAGCTGAACTAGAGCCAGTGAGAAAAAACAGAGCCAAGGGGAGACTCAAGAGCACACAGCAGGGTAGACTTCACATAAATGAGCAGCTTGTTGAAAGAAGATGCATTGATTTTCTCCCCATCTTTCCCAAAGCAAACCTGAATGTTTCTGGTCCTTGCAGAAAACTCATTAAAATGTCTCTGTGGGGGATCCTATGGAGAGGCCACCCACATCTATTCTCATTTTCCAGCTACCTGTGCTGAAAGAGAAAGATTGTCTTCAGTATCGTTACAAATGATGCAAAATTAATAATCTATATGAATTTTGATATCCAGGCAGAGATTGTTAATAACTATGAAAATTGTTTACTAACATTAAATCTCACCAGAAAACTTATTTACAAGGTTTGAAATGCAGGGTTTGGAAATTTATACACACAGGGAACAGGCAAAACTGGAACACTGTAAGAGGCAAGCAGCAAACACAAACATTTTCCTGGAAGAGAAGGGTTCTGCAGTCACTATACTGCTTGTGGTGAGTTATCCTGCTTAGCCAGTGGATGGATGCAGGAAGCTCCTCTCTGCTTGTGGCAGAAGGCAATTAGTGATTACAAGAGGCTTTAAGTATTTGCTCACAAAATATTATCAGACAGTACCCAAAGCATGTGGAAGGGTTGCTGTCAGTGGTCTCAAAGCTGTTAGAGGCTCTTTTCTCAGGCAGCTGGAGTCTGGCACAGGCTCTGACCTGGTGCCTCTTGACTCCCGATTCAGCAGAAGCCTTGCAGAGGGGCAGGCAGGATGCAATGCCATGAGCAGGCTTGGCACAATGTCACGCTGGCTATGCAGGCCAATTGGATGGAGGCATTTAGAGCCTGTTCCTGGTACACTCTTGGAAGGCAGTTTCCAGGCAGTTCTGGGGCAGCAGGAGCACAGATACAACAGCAAAGGGCACATTGTGCTGCCTGCTCATCCCTTTTATCAATACAGCCCGAGACTAATGGGCCTTTGGACACAGAATAGCCAATCAGGATGGCACTTTGCCAAGCTTGACCATATTATGTGAAGCCATAGGCTTGCTTTACCCAAATTAGGGCAGCACACAGGCCTTGCACAAGGCAAGCTGTGTACCTTGTTTACCGCAGGGTTCAAAACAAGTCTGGGCAGGCCACAGTCCTCAGACTCAGTGGCTTCAGGTTCTTTGTCCTCTTTCCCACAGTTGCTTCTCCCCAAAACAGGAGGGAGAGCAGGGGAACATGTCTGGGCAAGCCAGGACATGTATAAGCCTATTTTGGCCTGCTTAGGCCTACCATGACAAGTATGTTCCAACTCCTCACTGCTACCCTGAAGTCAGGGACAGAAGCTGTAGCTTCCTGTAGAAGGAGAGATCACTACTACCATGTAATTGCTGAAGACCTTCTCTAAGGCCCTTCCTCTGCTCCTTCTGCTTCAGAATTAAAACATGGGAACCCTGAGGGCCTGAACTACTTCTTGCACCTGTGCAGCCCCAGTGCCTTCAGTACTGCTGCTCCCACTCTATCCAGATTGTCTCCCCACCTACTACTTTACCAGCAGGCCAGCACAGCTCAACAGAAAACAGTACCAGGGCTGTCTGGCTGCACTTCACATCTTAAATCTGTGGCACAGTTGTTAGAATTGTTGCCTCCCTGAAATCAGTGGGGGAAAAAAATTACTTTGATTTTTCCATTCATTCTTTAGCCTTTGGATGTTATGATCTCAAATGATGTCAGCCTTTTCTATGCCAGTGGCACAGGCACACGATGCATTTTCTCAAAACAAACAATTTATCTGGCACCACAGATTTATTTGATGTGGTCTGACCAGCAGAGACATAATCATTTTACCAAATTGGAGCAGCTGGGTTTGAATGAACTCTGTTCAAACTCAAGAGCTGTATACTTCTGGGTTCTCATTTGGATTCTCAAAGCATTCATTTATCCCTATGTATGTGTACCCTGGGTTTTACTTATGGGATATTTTGTCTCCCTTTTTTTGAGCTCATAGAGATTATCTGATTTTTAATACATCCAAACCTAAGCTTTTGTTGTTGTGGTGGTGTGTGTTTATTTTTGAACAGGCACTGGTATTTCGTGAAGATGTGAAACATGGTGTCACAGAATGCAAGCACACAAAACCCAGAGAATGCAGTAAAAGAGTAGAGATATCTGGAAGAGAATTAGGACTTTCTGGAAATAAACCTACAGCAGCTGCAACTTTGAATTATAGCTAAGTTTCCAGAAGTGAATGAAAACTCCATGGGCAGACAGCAAGGTGTTACCTTCCTGTTTGGTTGTTGTTTCTAGTTTTATGTTACCGGGGTAGGGGGGGAGAGTGTGTTGGTATTTTTCACTAATGGTGTGAAAATATGATCTTACTACTGCTCTCCAAGGGCTGATTTAGTTCATATACCTATCCTTTGGAGAGGAACAGGTATGGAATAATCACATCAACTCTGCTTACTGTGCATGTAAAATACCAAATGTTAAAGAAATTTAATTCCACCTCACTACAGGCCTCTGCCTCTGTCCCTGTCCCTCATATCTACAATTACAAACCATCATTTTTCTTATTAGTTCTTTATTAAGCATCATTTATATGCTTGGTGCAGTACAGGAGAGTCCCCAGTCCCTGTCCTCAGGAGCACAGCTACTTCTCTTTTCAAGAGACATAACAGCAAGCATCAAGTGTTCCTGTAGGCACTGACCCTGGGAGGTGGTGTAAGGTGCACTGCCACTTATAATCCCTTGAAGGGGGAAATAACCTGATTTCTTTCCAACACTCCACATATTGAATTAGCCCACAGAAACCTCTTTTTTTCTGATTTAATTTGCATTAATACAAGGAATCACAGAATCACAGAATTACAGAATGTCAGGGGCTGGAGAGGACACAGAAAGCTCATCTAGTCCAACTCCTCTGCCAGAGCAGGATCCCCTAGACCAGATCACACAGGAACACATCCAGGCAGGTTTTGAATATCTCCAGAGAGGGAGATTCCACAACCCCTCTGGGCAGCCTATTCCAGTGTTCTGTCACTCTCAAACAGAAAAAAAAATCCTTCTCATGTTTAAATGAAACTTCTATGCCTCAACTTCCACCCATTGCCCCTCATCCTGTCATCAGGCATCACCCAGCAGAGCCTGGCTCCATCCTTCTGGCACTCACCCTTTACACATTTATAAACATTGATGAGGTCACCTCTCCATCTCCTCAACCAGGCAAGATACAACTTCACAGCTCATAGAGCTCCAGGTGAAGGCAGACAGGTCAGCACATGTCCTCTACCCCCATTTAGTGGAAATGCAACCTTTTGCTTCAGGTTATATCCCAGGTGCAAGCTAAGCAGAAAGGCAGGGACAGACCATATTTAGCAATGGAAGAGGAAAGGTAAGTTCTCACCTGCAGAAAGGTAGAAGAAAGGAGACCTTCAGAAAGGTAGAAGAAAGGAGACCAGGAATGGTGGCTCTACTCTCTGCTCCTTTGCTGTGGTGAGGTAGTGGTCAGCAGACAACATCCATGTGTCAAGGACTCAGGGAATAAACTGTGGCTTTTACTATAGACCTCCCACTAACATTTCACTATTTCGCTCTGTAGCATTGACAGAGAGACTGGCAAGATATTTCTCAGCAGAAGAGAGTGTTTCCCATCTTGTTTGGACAGATTTTCTCCAGTATTTAGAAAGGATGAATAAGTATTGATAAAAGTAAAGCCTAACCAAGACTCAAGGTCTGCACTTTCAGCAGAGACTGCAGTCCCTGCCCATCAGGATGCATTCACTGGAGACAAGAGAGGCAATCATGGAGATTTATGTCCCTTCCTCTCACTTAGGTAGTACAGGCCCTGTCACCCAACCCACTCCACAGTAACCAAACCACATGAAGCAGCACAGCATCCTTCACCTGTAACACTGTCCTGAATCCAGCCTCTACCCATGAAACATCAGCACACAGCAGCACCACCATACTCAAACCACACAGGAAGAAGTTGGCTGCAGCAGCAGCACTGGTAGATCTCAAGTACTTTGCTCTAACTTATTTCTCAAGTGACAAGGAATTTGCAGACTTTAACTCCACCCCCTTAAAAAGCAGATGGAAACAGTAAATATTGATGGGTATCACCAGATGTCACTGTTGTACAAAGTCATCCAAGATGCATTTCTTGGAGAGCACATGGGAGACTTGAAAAGACATTTTAGGCTTTTCCCTTGCCTAAACTCCAGGCTTCTCTGTGCCCTCAGCAGTTCAAGGAAAGGGTCTACAAGGGGAGCATCAGCAAAGCTCACTCTCTGGCACCGATGGTTTTAAAGCTGGGTACTTAAAGCAGAGGCATGATCAACTGTGGTTTGGGGAAGGAACCACAGTGCACCACAACAGCTTTTGCATCAGGTCTGGTTTGTTTACATCAAGTTTTATTTTCTAGTTTTCTTCCAATACCTTGCTTTCTTCTGGAAAGTGAAATTACAGGGCTGCAACCACTGCTATCAGCTAGCAAAGAGATAACAATAATTAAAGGTCTTGCAATGACAGCACTAGGGGCAATGGGTTTAAACTGGCAGAGGGAGGATTTAGACTGGATGTTAGGAGGAAGTTCTTTCCAGTGAGGGTGGTGAGGCACTGGAACAGGTTGCCCAGGGAGGCTGTGGATGCTCCCTCTCTGGAGATGTTCAAGACCAGGTTGGACAAGGCCTTGAGTAACCTGTGCTAGTGGGAGGTGTCCCTGCCTATGGCAGGGGGTTGGAACTAGATGATCTTTAAGGTCCCTTTCAACCTTACCATTCTATGATTCTGTGATTCTATAATACTTGGCAATATTGAGCCTAGAATGTCTCTTCCATGACACTGCCTTATTAGTTTCAGCAGGGATTCTCTGAGATAATCAAACCCAGGATTTTAGAGTTCATTTGCTTAAATTCTGTTTCGTACAGATTTTGATGATCTAAGATGGCTTGGATATGAGCATTGCTCCCTATCTGCCAGACACCCATCGCAAGAGCAAAGCAGCAGCCAGACAAGCTTCAGTTCGAGCAAGGCACGCACAAAGCAGTGTCCTTTCAAAAGCAAATCTGCTGAGGAAATCATTTCAGCTAAGAAAATAAACATAACTGGTGCTGCATCAGAAAAGCAGCACAGTAATGCTGATCCACTAAAGGAACACACTTGTTGTTTTAAAACAAAGCAGATCTGTGCAAGGAAGTGCTTGCTTAAAATATGTATGTGTTTTTATTCTTTGAGACACATTTAAAAACAAAAAGAAGATAAAACATGCAAGCACATAAAGCCCTTCAGCCCAGGCATGCTGCTGCTGGTTTGTTGTGTATGGTTAACTATTCCCAAGGTGCCAAGTGTTATCTGAATGTGTTTGTGCAGTAATCCAGAAACAATTACCTATAATAGTTCTTCAGCAAAGCACACTGAACAACCGAAGAAAACATGTTGATTGACAAATACACTTCTCCATGTTCAGGTCTTGTGGTGGCACAGGCTCAGCAGTTCCCTGCTCTCCACTGCTGCAGGAGCAAAATCCATAGCCATGGGCAGTTCAAGGCTTATGCTGGCAGCAGGAACGAGGAGAGGTGGCACCAATAGGACTCAGTCCCCAGGGAGTTGGGAGACAGCAGTGTGTCACCCCTCCAGTCTGGTGGCAATTCCTCCCCCAGCCCACCAAGGAACACACATGCAGGTGTCTTGCTGATAAGAGGGTGATGTCAGGAGGTATCTATTCCCCACCAATGCCAGAGGTGCTGGTCAGAGAGACTAGTCCAAGTAGTTCTAGGGCAAGCAATTAGCCAGGCCTTTGCTCTTCCAAGCTTTTAAAAGAGAGCTCTTCCTGCCACATGTCCTGCTGGGAAACTGTCTGCAATGTCTGACTTTGGCACTGTGCACACCCTACAGTAAGTACATTTGTGATTAAAGGCAACTGTGAATGAGCCTTCAGATGTTGCCAGCCCTCACTCTCTGGGTGATCATGGATGCACACATCTATTTTCCAAGGCCACACCACAGGTACCTGGCAGCAGCTGGGTCCCACACCTTGCTCTGGCACAGATATGGCATCCACTCTCCCCAACACTGCTTTCTGCTGCTGGTTCTTCAGTGACCACATCAACATGCAGCCAGTGATCAAGAGACAAGATTTGCTTAATCTGAAGATCACAGCATCTGAGCTGTGTTGCACCGATTCCTTCAGTACTCATCAACATTAACATGAGCCTCACGACTGTTTTCACATAAGGCTATTGCACCCCACTCCTCTCACAAATGTAGAGCCATTTTTTATTACTCAACAGCTTCCAATTTGGCTCAGCTACACACACCTCCATCCCTGTTGATTGCTGCCTTAAGCATAATGAACAAAGGACAAATAAGGACCAGAAACGCACCAGTTTGAAGGGAGATACTCATGGGATGCTACGAGGATTTGTCTGGTAGAATTTAAATTCTTTTCATTAATGTGCTGGAAGTAGAACACAGAGAAAAAGGTACAGAAATTAACTTCAGATCATTGCAGAATGGAAAGTGTTGCAAAGAGAAATAAAAAAAATAAATAAATAACAAGCCCAGGGAAGTTCACAAAATACAGACATGAAGTAGCCATAAAAAAAGCAGAGCTAACATGTACTGTGGAGGTTGGAGAAATAAATCATGCATGCACAGTTTGAGAAGGAAGATGCTCCTGAGGCACAATAAGGGGAATGCTCTGTGCTGACAGCAAGCCTATTTTCTCCAAGGGACCAGCTCAACACTGCTGCTGAGCTCTCTCTTCCCACTATCCCCCTTGCTTTTCCAAGGGTCATACTGAGGGACACAAAGGCAGTACAGACTTTTAACAAGAAAACATAAGGCAAAGAGCCTTAGGTGAAAGACTCCTTGTTTCAGGATATAAACCACAAGCAAACTAGCCGAAGCTGGGCAGTAAGCAGCCTGCTGTTGGGCTGTAATTGCCTGCTGCAGGATTTGACATTTTCATCTCAGACAGCTGGTAGCACAATGAGAGACAAAATGTACTCTGATCCAGTCCATAAGTGGATTTAATCTCTCATGCCCTCTCCTCCTACCATCCTTTGGTAGTATTTTGTAATGAAATGGAAGCACTCATCCTCCAAATGAAAAAGAAACCAATACTTATTTGTGATGGTCTCAAACCAAAGCTCGGCAGTGCCAGCAGCAGGCTCAGCTACAGGAGCTATCCCGAGGTTGCCCAAGGCTAAATCAGCAAATCAGCTCAGACTGAAATCTCAGTCCCAGCTGCCTGAAGGTTTTGAAATACCACCTCAGTCTGACAAGGGCTCACTGCAGGGTAAGTTTTGCCAGGACCTCGAGTATCTGCTTCCTTCCCTCCCATATGAACCCAGCTGACACGTGGAATACTCAGGGCAGGTAGCATACCAGGTGGATGCTGTTTCTCCAGAAGTGTGTCTGTCACACTCACCTTGCTGTGTCCCTCCTGTCCTCACCTCCGGCTTGCTGCTTTCTTGATACATCCTGTATCACCAGACCTACACAGAGTCTTTCCAAAAGCTGTCCTGGGAAATTACCATCATCACCATCCCTAAGCACAAGGCTGACCTCAGAGCTGTCCTGCAGAGGCACTGGCAGATTCATAACTCCAGGAGGAACCTACCAAGCATGTCTCAGCCCAGCTGCCTCCCACTCTCACTGACTCACTGCTCTCTCAGCTGCCAGCTCTTGACAGGAATGACACCAATGAGAGAAGGAAGGGAAAAAAAAAAACAACAGTGAAGGAATGGAGAGCCCAAACCTAAAAAGGAACAGCCCTTCACATCTGTTCTGTGCATGTTGCAATGCATTGGCCTACAAAGGACTGGGCTCACAAAAGTCTCCTTGCAAAAGGGAAGAGAGTGTGATGAGATGTTGTGCATTAATTTCTAAACCCTTTTTGGCTACTTCTCTGACCAAGGCCTTATGAACAGGTTTTAGGCTACGAAGTCCCAAAATGTGAAAGAGAACTCTGTGTTTTCACTCCTTACTCAGGCTAGGGTCTTTCAAAAAGGGTAAAGTTAACTGCAGGGCCGTAAAGACAGAGAATTGAATTTGTCCCCTTGTACCCATATGTTCAACTCTAGAGTTGTTAGTGAAAAGTAAGTTGTGAAAAGCTGAGCAGAAAGATGGGACATCACAGACAGACCTCAGCCATAACCTAAAAACTGGTCCTACAGAAAATCCCATCAGTGAGTGGATGAAGATATAACTAGGCTGCAAAATATCCTCCTTCCCAGGAATTCCCAGTTCACAAGCAGCTACAAGACTGGCATGATGAAGGCACCACATCTGCAGAGACTTCAAATCACTTCAACTCTCAACAGGTCACAGCAGGAGCCTCAAAAATTTCCCAGACTTGCCCCCAGCTCATGAAGACACCTTCTTGAGTGCAATGTTCACACACAGGTGTCCTCCAGTGCTCCCACATCTTCTCTGCAGCATTAAGCACCAACACACCAACACCCACAGCATGCTGTGAAGAGCATGGGCCACAGCTGGCTACTGAGGTTGTGGCAGATTGGTGCAAGGCTGTTAACTTGGGAGCTATGGCAAACGAATGAGAATCTGGGACAGCAGTAAAAAGGAAATGCCCTTTCCTAAGTACTTATACACATGAGAACAACAGTCACCTGAAGATGATCTTCAAAGCAATTTCCTCTCTGCAACTGTGCAGATTTTCTTCTTCTGTCCAAAGAGGCCACTCCAAGCCAGTACAGATGAGCAGCACAAGTTAGAAGAACACTAAACCAAGAGGCACGGCAGCAATGCTGCACACTCCAGCTTCACTGGAGGGTTCTTAATGACAAAGGGGTGTTACAGAGAGCTGTAACAGCTGCTTGTCTCTGCTTCTGTAGCCTTAATTCCTGCAGAAGCTTGGGAGAGCAATTACAGTATTTCAGAGCTGGTGGTTGGACCGCCCCCTGACTGCCCACTTCTGGCTCCCCAGCCCCAACTGCCACCCCTGCCACCACTCTCAAAACAGCCCCTCCAAAAGAAACCCTGGCCTCAGTGTTCTTACGAGGCACTGGGGACAGCTTGGCCTCAGACAGAATAGCCAAGTGCTGTTGGATGGCTGGAGCACTGACAGTGGATAAACGCTGTCACCAAGCCAACAGCAGAGTCACTGAGGGCTAAAGAAAAGAGCAAATGTTTGTAATCAGAGCTGCTGCAAACTGATTGGTTCCTTGCTAAGCCCTAAGAAAAACGAGGAGATGAAAAGTTGGCTTCTGCTCTTTTAAGCAGGCACTGGAAATGCCTTGGCTGGGTGCGAACCCATGGTGTTTACAGAGCCTCCTCATCGCCTCCCGCCCGCGTTCACTCTGCGAGCGGCTTCTGTTTACAAGCAGCAGGGAATGGGATCTGTGTCCATGAAAATGGATGATGTCAGGGGTAATTAATCCAACCTGAGGTGACACGGCTAGGAGCAGCCACTGCGTCTCCCGGTAGGGAGAAGCTATATATAGTTCCACGAGACGATGAGACGTATCCATCACGGAGCAAAGAAAATAAAGAGGCACTTTGATTTAACAGCAAATTCTGCTCTGCCATCCCAGGAAGCCTGGCCAGCTGAAGCAGTGCATGAATGTCGACTGCAGTGCAAGATGTATTTTCAGATGTGGTGTTGACTGGTAGCAGTTTGCACCTTGAAAGAAGTCACTGTGCATCTTTAACAGGGCAATTTCCTCATTGGTCTGGAGGTCACAGCTGTGCAAAACATCCAGCAGCTTTGCTTCCCTAGGATATGTGAACATCATGCTCAGTTCAAGCTGCAGTCTCTTCTTAATTTCTCTTGCAAATCTGCCTGAGCCCAGAATGCAAAGCAAAACTCAAATACCCAGCAGTCATTTGGCTCAGCTACTACTATGCTAGACAAGAGAAGTGGGAATCTGGGATGTGGTTTGCAGTCCCAAACCAAATTGAGAGCCAATGCAAGGCCTGAGAACAGACCGAGGAAAGAACAGACACTCGAAATTGCTCACAAGACAGAAGCTCTGCTTCTGGTTGCAAGTTGTTGCAGCCAGAGTTCACAGCTCAGAGCAGCGTCTGGACTGGTATGGGATGCTCTGCAGGGAGACAGCTTGCCTGCATCACATTAAGGGTTCATAGGCACCTTAAATTCACTCAAATCCCATCAAGGAAACACCTGCCCTTGTTCCTGCTTCAATCAAGAAAGCAATCCCCACAGCTGAGTGGCAGTCAAGATCAACAACAGGCACGGTTCTGTTTGCACTGCCTACAGGCACTGGCTGATGGGCTGGGCTGATGCTGCTCTGCAGCCCATGGAGGGCAGAGTGAATAATGATGAACGTTCCCTCTCAGCCTTCAAACAGATTAATCTATAAATATTGATAGCCCTGAGAATTTAAGTGTTCTGTTTATCCACAACACGGGTGAAATCTTGGCCACGGCCAAGGACCTTCCTGGAAATGACTCTATTTGACATTCTCTCCCATCCTGGGGAGAAGAAATCTGCAGTGTGTGGTGCATTGCTGGGCTACCCAGAGATCACCAGAGCCCTGACACCGCTGTGGGCTGCTGCAGCAAACCCAAAACGAACAGGCAATTTGTGTTACAACAAACCAGGAGTGTGGGATGAGGGATTCTCCTGCCTTTGCTGAGGGACAAGAAGGAAAATTATTTAAAAAAATATATATATAAATTCAACAAGCCTCTGCCTCTGAAGTAAGACTCAAGCGACTGAACACGGTAATGACACAGTGCAGGTGCAGCAGGGATTTGTCAATGACAAATCTGTGCAAGAAGAGGGTATGTTTATCCTGTACAGACACTGTGAAAAATATAGCCCCCCATCAGTCCCACGCCTGAGCGCAGCCCTGCTCGGCACAGCCCGCGGATCAGCACAGCCTGACAGCCAGGTATTATTTATGGCAGCTTTTCCAACTAGGTAGACATTTACAAATCAAAATAACTGTCATCTGTGTTGTCTGAATGCAATTTTTGCTGTGTTTTATCCTCTGCTTTCCTCTACCTACTGTATTATTAACAGCCCTTGGCCTCTCCCTGCCAATCTCCATCTCCCTATGGATGCTCTGCGATTCTGTTTTCCCGGCACGCTGCAGCCCCCAGCGTAAAGCCCTTCACCTGGCAGATGGCACTCGGTGGCTCCAGGGAAACCCACACCTTCCAGAAATCCCTGCCTCACAGCAAATGATGGGGTAATTGAAATTTTGTCCTGGCTGACACTGTCTCAGGGATGCTAAGCCCAAGAGGTCCCAAGGACTCTCTAGGGAAACCTGAGGTGCATCTCTCCCCTGCCAAGAGGACTGCTGGGCTTGGTTGGGTGCTGTGCAGTCATCCCTACCCCTGCATGGACCCAGCTTCTTCCCTCTGGGATGACTTCCATGCAAAACTAAGCATGGGGCAGGTCACACTATGGATCTGGAAGGGAACGCACCGCAGGGGTAGCAGAGTTTGTCCAGCAGCCTCTCAAGAGTGGGTTCAACTTCCACCAGAACATGGCAGCTGATGCTGGATCCACCTGCATTCTCCCCTGAGTTTTCTGTGCAGCCACCCAGGAAAGAGACCCAATGGTAACAATGTAAGCTCCATTTGCAGTTCTTCTTTCCCCCATGGCAGTTTCATTATGGGAATAAAAAGAAATAAATAGATATTAAATAAATAAACACTCCTCACCTCCACTCACCAGAAGAATGATCACCAAAAGGCTGCACAGAAAATTTATTTTTCTCTCTTCACTGCAATGGGAACAGGCATTTGTTTCCTGAAAATTGCATCTCTGGCATCAGGACCCGTGAGCTGCCTGTAAACAGGACCTGACTGAAGCAGTGCATGGTCCAGAGGTACCCACAGCTGAGAAGCTGGCAGGGGGTTGGATTAACGAGGGCTTAAGGAGGCTGCAGCCCTTCCCATTAGCTCTCCATCATGTGCAATAAGAGCAGCTGTCCTACTGTGCAGCCCTTCCCATTCCCATGGAAACCATTGGTGCATCCAGCCAGGAGTATAAATAAACCTCTTGTATGAACTTCAGGCTGTGTGTTGTTTCACAGCCATGATGTCTGACACCCTTCTTTGGGGACATGGGTGCCTCTGGGCTTGGGCTGAACCAGCACAGAGCTCTGCCTCCTCGTACCTAAATACAAGGCAAGGGAGGACGTGCAGGCAGAGGTCATTCATGGAAGCCCAAGGAACTGAGGGTCCCTATCAGGGAATATAACAAAATATGGTGAAAAACCATGTAGAACAAAAATAGTCCTGCCACCAACTGTCTTGTGTGAACTTTGAAGTGACAAAGAACAATGCTAAACAGACACTTAAAACCTAATCTTAGGGAACCATGCAATAAAGTTTCATTTTCAGGGAGATTCAGATAACTTCCAAATGTTTTAAAAAGCTCAAGTCCTGTGGGACACACACAGTACCCTGAACTCCAGTTGCAGTGGTCCATCCTTCATCTACACATGCTACCTGCCTGTATCCCTTTCCTGCCTTTCCACAGCCAATTTTCAGGGTAAAGGGGTCTTGTCCAAACAATTTCCATGTTTGCTTTACAGAAAGGATTTGACACTGCACAATAAAAGATCACCTGCTGCTGCACATCAGCTCAAAAGCTGTAACTGCCATCAGCTGTCCCACAATACTCCTCATCCCAGACTCTGGCCCTTACACACATGGGAAGCAACAGCAGCAAAGGAAATCTCAAACCTTTCCTTTTTTTTTTTTTTTTTTTTTTAACTAGGTCTCCAAAGTCTGCTGCTACCTGCACTATATCAATTATTAGCATTAGTACTCTAATTATCAATTAAACTCCATGCAGAGAAACTTCTGCTATTAATTACAGCCAGAAATAGTAACAACAAAAGCATTGCCAGACCTAGATGAAACCCCTTGATGACTCTCTGAACCCATGTGAGGCAGTGAGCCTCTGACAGCAAGGGAAAAAACCCCACTTGACTTTGTTGGAGTAATTTTATTAACTCCGGCTGGTTCTGTTAGTTGACAAAGTGACAGGATCCTGGGGAAATTTTCTCTGTGTGTTTAGTGCATCTTTGGCAGGTGTCAAGGTATATTCTCTGCCTTGTCATTCACAGTGCTGCCCTTTAGATAGTTATTATTTCATGTAATTATGATTATTACATGCTGAGATGCCACCCTTATGAATAGCCTCTGGTTGCTGTCACTCACTGCAACATGATGCGGGCAGATGAGTTGTCAGGAGGGAGCTGCAGGGTATGAAATTGCCACATTTCTCTATTTTATAACAAATAACTCCACGTTTCTGCTGGTCATCCCCTTTCACATACTGAATGGCACACTCAGGACAGAAACACTTGAGCAGCATGGGCAGAAAATCACTTGCTACGAAGCACACTCATGCCAGAGTCACACAGTAACAGCAGCCATAGCCCACCCACAAACTAATTGTGACATGAAGCTGCCAGGAGAAGGAAGAAGGATAATAACCCTTGAGCTACACACCAGTGCTGTACTGTCAATTCTCTGGGGCATTTCTCTTCCAGGAATGCTTTCTCCTCAGTTCAAAACAGCTTCAGCAGTTGTTCATGCCTGCCCTCAGGGTGAGATGCAATGGGGTATCTATCCCAACTTCAAACATGCACTTAACAGCTGAGCTGCCTTTCAAAGGTGACCCACACTCCATTTCCTACAGGGCAGGAAAATGACCCAGGATTTCACACTCCCTCCATAAAACTCAAGGATCCAGATTAAATCCTCAGTTTTTTGGGTTTTTTTCTTTTACAGGCAAGGATTCTGTAGCAGATATAGCAATAATTCCTGCTCTGGGAATATTCCATGTAAACCAAAGCATCTGACTTGGACTAAGTCAACTTCAATTCCTTCCCAAAGTCTGCTAAAGTCTGCTCCAGACTCTAAATGACCTTGGGCAAGTCATTTCATACTGCTGAGGTTCTGCTGTAAAATGGAAGTCACAGAATTTTCAGAAAACTGGACCCTGCATTCATTCACACAGTAACACATCCAAAGTGCAGCAGAAGGCAGCTGCAATCTTGACTAAAGCCTTTTGGATTAACTACAGTACTAAAAAAAAAGGCACTTGGTTGATTTCAGATACCTAACACAGCAGACAGCTTCCACAGGGAGTTATTTAGAATTACAAATAGATCGATACAGATAAATCATCTCTCTATAAGAGCTGAAGAAATCATTGCAATGATTCATTTCCTTGATGAATTTCACCTCTTTCTCAGTTTGCAAATTACACATGAACAGAGTGGGACTTTCCACATTGATTTTTTTTTCCCAAGCCTTTTTCCAACTCATGTAATTTCTGAGAACAACTTCAAGCTTTAGAAGAACTCCAGATCCAGCCTGCCCAGAGTTCCCAGTCAGACCACAGCCAGCAGCAGCAGTAACCAACTCGTTACAATCACAACCACACCACTTGGTTCAGTGGCACATGTGAGCTGCTCAGCTGCTCATGTGTCTTCCCAGGATGAGTAGAGCAGTTCCCATCAAATTTCTAGTACAAATACTTAGAATATCTAGGTTTGCAGTCCTCTTGGAGATTAAACTCAACAAATCTTTCCCTTCCCCATGGGTGCTCCAGCCTGTGAATGTGCTTGCTAAAATATTCACAGAAAGCCAACACAAAAAGGGCAAAGCAAAGGTAACACTAAAGCCAGGCCTGCTGAAGAGTTTGCTCAGCTTGGTCCAGCTCAGACAGAGCTCTCCCTGCTCAGCTCTTCTCTATCTAGAGCCATGGACAGTGCATGAAGCATTCCAACCTATGCCTTCTCTCCTTGATGCCCTGAGCCATTGCTGCATAGCATTCCCTCCTCCCCAGTGTGCAGACCCACTGGCACTCACAGCAAATTTGGAAAGGACAAAGAGGCTTCTTTCATCACTACAGCTAAGCATTTCCATCTTGTCCAGATGCACTTGAGCAAGGCCTGTAGCCTAAGATTCAAGGAGGGGTTGACTAAAGATAACAGCAGCAAACTGCCACTGGTTACAACTGCAGAGCAAAGCAGCAGGGATACCTCCACAGCACAGGTGTATCTGCAAGCACAGGGCAGGGTGAGCTGCTGTGTGCACAGGCACTCCATGGAGCCCTTTTGCCCTGCCTGCCCACCCAGGACTGCAGCATGAGACCCCAAGGCTGCTCCAGCCAGGCCATGTGGGATGAGCCCCCAACAAAGCAGCAATGGTGGGGCAGAAATGTGCAGTCTTGTGATAGCTGACACCCTGCTGCTAACAAATCAAAGAGCAGCAACATGGCCTTGCAAGCTGTGGGCCCAGATAGAATCATTTTGGTTAGAAGAGACTTTTAAGAACATGAAGTCCAACCATTAACCCAGCACTGCCAGGTCCCTCAGCACCACATCCCTCAGCACCATACCTACATGGCTTTTTAAATACCTCCAGGGAAGGTAACTCCACCACTTCCCTGGGCAGCTTGAGCCAGGGCTTGACAACCCTGTGAAGATTTTTTTTCTAATATAATAAGATATAAGCTAATAAGGCTTTCATCTTCATTCCAGTGCCAGGAGCCATTTCCCTCCTCATGCTTAACAAACCCACCTCCCTTCCTCCAGAGCATCCTCAGGTTTATTTGAAGCCCTTGCCAGCTGTGTTGCTCAGGTTGCTGGACTCCCTCCAGCTCAGGACTTCTCTCTGGCCAGCTCTGCAGCTCCACACTCGCCTCCCACAGCTGTCAGGGATCCTGGTTCCACTTCACCAGCGCTGAGATCCGCTCTGCTCCAAGGGGACAAGGCAGATTGATAATTAAATCTGCTATTGAGATATTCACATTCTGTTCCCTTGCCATTTAAGCAGACATAAAACATTTTATTATTCTGCTGATTTAGGAACCTGAATTTAAATATTAGAGTATTAAAGCAATACTTAATTAGTTGACTGAATGTTCTCCCTTTTATCAGTGTTGACAGATCTTAATTATAGCACGGGCTGTGAAAGCTGATAGAACAGCTGATGGCAGCAGCACCACCAGGAATACTAAAGTGTGTCAGAATAACTTGTCTGTTTTCCTTCTTCCCTCTTGCTCTGTTCTTCAGGCACGCTCTGAAGTCCTTGGCAAATAAAGCCAATGCTGCAGCCAAGCCTGAGCAGTTTGGCATTTACACTCAAGGACATGAGAAACTGCTCACCCTTGAGAGAGCCAGGAGAATCCACAGGCCCAGACTTCCAAAAAAACCCCAAAGCCCAAATGATAGGAAATTATCTCCCAGTTAATCATTTTCCTATCCATTAATCAAGCAGATGTGGGGAATAGAAGTGCTGAGGTTACTTACTCACTTAACCCTCACTTTAAAATGTGATTTAGACATGTGGGAACCACTGTCCCAATGAAACCTGACCTTAAGGTTTTCAGTTGCTGTCATCAAGGGCAAGTCTCTGCTCCAGTGACAGCAGGGGTGGCCCTGAGGACCAGCCATGCCAGGTAGATCAAGGTTACACCCCTGGCTCCTGTGATAGGGCAAAGCCAGCCCTTACCATTTGCCAGCAGGGAGCCACTGCATTGGCACAGCAGTGTCTGAGTGCCACCCAGGAGAGGCTGATCATTCAGTATACTTATTCACAGCCAAGGGCTCTCCGCTCCTTCTTCTGCCATGCCACAGGGATGGATGGTTCTGGCAGGAGGCCTCCAACAGAGTGAATTACACCTCAGAGTGGCATATTCTTCACCTTCCTGGGATAATAAGAAATGTCCCACCTTGTGGGAAGGTGGCTGGCAGCTAGTGTGTCTTGGAGAACATGTATTTTGTGTGTCCCCTGCAGAGACCAAGCCATTCCCTCTGAAGCAGTAGTACTTAACACCATTTTGCAGCAGCAGCAGTGACAGAACATAGCACAGGGAAGAGAAATACTAACTCAGTTTTGAGCTACAAGTCCATGAAGCTGGGCTAGTGACTTGTTCTGTATTCCCAACTCACTAATCCACTTGCCCAAAATCTTCCATCAGGCTTGGCCTAGGACAACACCACCGTCTGACTTCGATATTACTTTCCTATCTACTTCTTTTAATGTGAATGGGGAGATCTGCAGCTTTCTTTAGGTCCTGGTGATCCACAAGGCACCAGCAGACAAACCCCACTTGGCCAAAGAAAGATGTCCAGCCTTGTCCATTCCCCAAATGCTCTGGTTCCAGCAAATCCTGTCCCCTGACTGCTCACTCAGGGATGGGAAGGACCACTGTGTTCAAGTCTCATTTCTCAGGTCTGCTCCTTAGTAACTACCATAATAGTGTTTGCAGAAAAAAAAGTTGCTGTGTGAAATGTGAAGTAAATGAGGTAGAAGCAAAGCATTGGAGCCTGTTGCCTAATCAGCTGAAGTCACAATCCTAAAACAGTCCCTAAACACCAGAAATCCAGCATGGTTCTCCCAAGTGTTGAATGTTGTCTACATTTCAGCTCTTCATTTCCACCCAGAATAGTTAAGGATTATTAAATTACCAAATCCAATTTTATTCTGGGAAAAAATGTGGTGAAAATAGTGAATAAAATCATTAATTTTCATCAGTTTGTGTATCCTAGTTTTAGCTCCTTCCTTTTAAGGCTGCAGAGGAAGGGAAGTTTAATTCCCTACGGTACATTGATGCATGAATGATCTCAACCTCAGGAATGATGTGTGCAAATGCTGCCAGAGCTGAGAAGACAGGCATGGAAGAAGAAATCCTTTGTTGTCACGATTCAGGCATGTGATGGGTTGCGACGCCTTTTCTCCAAGCACCATCCATCACTTGCAGATGTTCAGCACAGCCATGCTATCTCCTCACCAAACAAGCATTTGCTTTCCACTGCTAGGCAAAGCTCTTTTCCCTCCCATTGCTGAAAGAGGTAAGAAATAACCTTGCATTTGGTACGCACACCACACTGGGCAGGCAGTTAAAGACACCTCTCTGATGCTCTGTGTCATGGCTGCTGCACCTGTAAGTGCAGCCATGTCCCTGTAAGGAGGGCAGGACACTTGTCCCTACCTCTTTCAGCAGTGGTCAGCATTCCCCAGGAGCTCACTGGAGGATGCTCTGGGCTCCAGNTGTTTTTCCTTTCACAGCCTGTAATATAATTTTTTCTATTAAAATATTCCAATTAGCCTTAAACCAGCACAACAGGGAATCATTTTACTGAACCTGGCAAAGGACCATGGCACAATTCTTTTAAACAGCTATCACAATCCAATCATTCCTAAGCCAGCCACTCAAGTCACATCCAGGAAAAAGCAAAGACTGGGAAATGTGGAAATTAGCATTAAAATTAAAAACAAATAAAAAACACCAAAAAAACCCAACCCACCCACCAGGGTCTTTTCCATAAGTTGTTCTCCACGTAGCATTCAGCCCTACCAGGAACACCAGTTCTTCCATTTCTTGTGCCATAAGCTCAGAAAAGCAGCAAACCTCAGTTGCCCTTTTGTGACACTTCTATAGTGGCCTAGCCAGGCAGGCAGTTCTACAAGAGTAGCTGTTCCTCAGACATGGTTTGTTACTGCCTTCTGCCTCTGGTAGTGCTGGAAACCCACCTTCTTACCTTGCAGTATCTTAGGTGTTGCTGCTGCTGGCTAATACCCAAATCAACTAGAAAATAATGGCTTAGAGAAGTGGGACCTTTACTCTGCTTCTACTAATAAGTCTCCAAAGTTTCAAGTGTGAGCTTGAAGACAGTTCTTCCAGGCAGAGGCTTCTACCATCAAGAAAGCAAAGATGGTGGTGTTGTTTGCTTCCCCTGCCCCATGGCTAATTCCAACATCGGCTGTGGTAGGATAACTCCACAACACAGCTGAACACCACATGGAGTGATTGCTAAAGACACATGGTTTGGATTCAGAGGCTCCTTCCTACCATCCCCAAAATCCCTTTAGAAAACTTAGAAGGATGGCAACAGGTTTTGTTCTTGCCAAGGTTGCTTTTCTTCTCCAGCATTGCCACCTCTAATCACTCTGGCCTCTGAGCCCAAGGAGTGGTGAAATCAAAACAGTTTCATGGATTTCTGAGAGCAGGTGCTGGCTCCCTTCAAAGCTTTTCTGCCTAGATGAGTGGTGCTGAAGGTCCATTGTGGAGCACACTGTTTGTCTTCAGCAGCAGCTGTTAACAGCAGCCTGACAACAACTGGCCAAGTGACCACTGTGCCTGTGTCCAGCTTCCCAGAGTGTGTGCTGTGCAAAGCAGCTGTACTCAGCTCTTCCAGGAACCCCACATGCTGCTGCTGCCTGCCCAAAAGAGCCTGGTGAGGCTGAGGCCATCCTCATGATGAGTCTCTTGTGGACTTCCTAGTCCACACAAGATGAGTCTCTTGTGGACTTCTTAAAAAAAGAAAAAATAAAAAATAATATTCTGGTAACAATTCCCTCTGCAGCATGCTCTGTGCTAGAGGAAGGATTACTCTGCAAAAGTTGCTCCTGTCAAGAAACCAAGCCCCTGTCTCCACCCTGCCCACGGGGACAGGCAGCTCCCAATGCCATTACGTAGCTCTGTATTGAGCAGGTACCATACATGGCCCCAGAGCCATCCATTCCTCCACTGCAGAGCCAACAGCAACTCTGCCACCCAAGGAAAAGCACATGGCACACAGGGAGGGGTGCCCCTTTCACAGAGCACAGCACCCTCGACCACCATGCTGCATCCAGCAAGGTATGCAGCCTGTCCTTGCACCTGACTTGCACAGGGCATTTTTAATGTAGATGTGAGCCTGGCTGGAAGCAAAATTCCCTGTGCTGCAGCCCCTGCTGCTGGCTCAGCTACAGCATCAGAACTGAGTCAGTGGGGCCCTCCTGGCTCCTGGCCTTGCCTTTATAAACACACTTAATGATCGGCAATGGTATCTTGGCACCTTCACCCGGTAATGCCCATGTGCTAGAAGGGCACTCTGCCTGCCTGCAAACAAGCCAATCCCATTTAACAGGGCAGAGATTTAAGAGAGGCAGCCTGCACAGCACAGCACAGTGCCAGGCAATCCTCTCTCCGCAGCAGCCTGGCTCCCTGCTGGCACAAAGCTTCTTGGCTTAATGAACCTGCCTCCCCTGAGGAGAGAAAAGGCATGGAGGGGAGGGAGCATAGCTGGAAGTCTGCTGATGCTAACACCAGCCCTAAAGCCTCCATCAGGCAAAGAGACACTTTGCTGCCTCCCGTGCTCCCCCATGCAGCGACTGGGACACCGACTGACAGGGACAGGCAATGAGTTCGTTTATCTAGCTGAGGTTTGCAGGGTTAAACACCGTGGTAGCACAGTGCCCGGGACAGAGAGCCACCCCTGCTGGGACTCAACACACCAGACATACTATCCAGGGCAAGAGGTGACAGGCAGATGGCAAGGGAAGGGGTGTGCCTGCCGTCTAGCCCCACTCTGTCCACTAAGAATAGTATCATAAAATCGTTTTGATTCAAAAAGAGCTTTAAGATCATCAAGCCCAACTGCTAATCCAGCCCTGCCAGGTCACCACCAAACCATGTTCCTCATCTACACAGCTTTTAAATACCACCAGGGATGGTGGCTTCACCACTTCCCTGGGCAGCCTCTTCCAGGGTTTTATAACCATTTCTATGAAGAATTTTTTTCTAATGTCCAAACAAAACCTCCCCTTGGCTCAACCTGAGGCCAACCTGAGGCCTCTTATCCTATTGCTTGTTAGTTGGGAAAACAGACCAACCCCCACCTCACAGCAGCCTCCTTTNTCTCTCCAGACTAGATAATCCCAGTTTCCTCAGCCAGTTCTGAGCTGGTGCTCTAGACCCCTTCACCAGCTTTGCTGCTCTTCTTTGTACATGGATAGACCCTAATGCTTAGGTGTTTGTCCTTCATCAGTGACTTCCAGCCCCAGACTGTTAAAAAGGCAGCAGGATGCAGTTACACCTGGACTGAGTTTGTCGGGACTGAGCTGTCACCGATCTGAGTTGCTGGCATGGGATTTCTCTTCCACATCAGCCATCCTCCCTGGTTTTGCTGGCATGAGGGTAGCCTTTAACCACCTGCCTGGATGATGCTCAGCAAGCACAGCTGCTACTCAGTGCCTTCCCTTGAGCAATCCAGCCTTCTGCACTTCAAAGGATAACATCATTTTTCTCCAAGGTAGCCCATTATACAATCATCCAAAGCAAATCTGGCATGGTACAGAAGAGCATGCTTCAGAGCTCCACACACCTGGACAGCTGCCCACAGAGGGAGGGGAAGAAGGAATTGTCTCAAAATTGGACTGTGCTTGACAAGTCATTTCTCATCACTGACCTTAGCAAGCTTCTCTCCCATCATCAGTGCCTTTCTGCCGCTACAATTGCACTGAACGACTTGTAGCTCCTTCCTGGTGTATATTGCCTTCCTTTGGCCATCATCCAGTGTTTGCCCCACCAGTTCCCCAGTTCCCTGTCTCCAAGAAGCTGTCACAAATGAAGCCACAATAAACGTAATATACAGACCACAGCTTTCCCAAGAGTTGGCAGGCACAGCCAGCAAGGATAAAAGATCAACAAGAATTTCAAGTGCTGTTTTAACTGCCTGTTAGGCTGCAAGCTCCTACCTTTAGTCATCAGCCACCACACACATGGTTGGGTGGGTATTTTTCTTATTTAATTTACATGCACACAGTGGCCAAGAAGTTTGGAGCACCACAGTGATGAGGGCACTAGAAATAAAAAGTGCTGTCTATAGAGTTCTTCCCTCAATGATCATAGAATCATTTAAGTCAGAAAAGACTCTTTAAGATCATGGTCTGACCACGATGTACAGGCTGAACTGGGAGTACAGAGCAAGCCAAAGATCAGGCTGTGATCAAAAGAGATACACAGGTGACCACATAGCATTAGGGGGTAGGGACTAAACTGGTCCTTCCACAAACCCTACCAAAAAAGGACATACACAGAATAACTCCCTCCATACTGTCACACAAAAGAAATGCCAAGGTCTCTTCCTCCAGATTTCTCTGCATCTAGGACAATATCTTTCTTCAATGCCCACCAACAAGGAGGAGCTGCACCCAATATACTCAGCACACAGCCTGTCCTATTAGTGCAAAGGACTTCTCACTGTGCACCAGGCCTGGGCAAATGTCGACTGGTGCAGTGCTGCCAAGGTTGACACCAGCTGAGGCTCTGATCCCTGCTCTTAGTTGCAGCTGGCACATCTCAGCCTCCTGCTGGCACTGCTGTGGGTGAGCAGTGATGGTTTCTGTGACACAGGCAGTATGGGAGAGCTCTCTCTCAGAGATGTAAACTGGTTTGCAGGCAGCTGTAATATCATTTCAGCAAGCAGCACAATAAATCAATGGCTGCAAATTAAGCATTTTGTTTACTTTCCACACAGCAAGGATCTTCCCTATATGCAAAGCCAGGATTTCATTGTCTCAAGCCTCAGCAGTGCCTGGAGGAACTGCCTGGCATGCTGAGCAAGCTGTGCCACGCTGTAGTGTAACATGGAGACACCCATCCCAGGGACTGCTCCCAGCCTGCTCTGCTCCTGCTCCAGGCAGTTCACAGTTCGGTGATGGTTCATCTGAGCTGCTGTTTCCAAGCTGGAAGGCTCCCAGGGAGAGCAGGAGGCCTGCTGCTTCCCTGCTTCTCTCCAATAGCCCTTGGGAGGTGATATAAAAGCATGCAGGATCCCTGCACATGCAGCAGTGGGGCAGACAGAAAGAAGGAAGTGAAGAAGCTCCTGCTCACAAGTTCCAGGCTCGCCTGCTGTTGCTGCTGAAGCTGTGACAGATGAGACACTCTCTAACCACCAGAATGGGACTAGTACCCCCCAGCCTTGGCACATTCCCTAAAGAAACGCTTTCAGTCCCACTTCAACCCACAGTGTAATGATTCTTCCCCTTGCTCCCACCCTCCTGATGTGTGTCAACAAGTTCTTTATGGGCACTGTTTAATGATTTCCTGGTAACGTGTATATGTCTCCCTTTTGGCACTTTACTGCAGAGGTGAAACTTCAGCTCCTATAAACCACCAACACCAAGAAGTCAAACAAGTCCCTCTCCCCACGTAAATGGCACAGAATAAGAGTGGCAGTAATTCATCCATACTTTCAGAGCTTCTTATTTTGCTCTCTTTCTCTTTCATTCTGAGTTCCCACTTCCACCCCCTTGCCCAGTGCTCAGCTCTCATCTTACTTGTGCTATCCATGGCATTTGCTGGCAGGTGCTGGATTAAAGAAAACAGAAGTTGCCATTGTCCATCTAACAGTCTGCCTCTGTACAGTTCAGCAATTATAATTTCTACTTCTGGGCTAGGTGTGGCTCTAGTCACACAGGAGACAGGTTTCATAGAATCATAGAATTGCCAGGGTTGGAAGGGACCTTAAGGATTGTCTAGTTCCAACATCTCACATGAGGTCAGGTTGCTGAGAGCCACACCCAGCCTGGCCTTAAAAACTTTGAGGAATGAAGCTTCTACCACCTCCCTGGGCAACCTGTTCCAGTGTGTGACAGGTCTTATACAAGTGCCTTCAGATAGAGCTTTAACAGCACTTGGGCCTCAGAGGACCATGGTACAAGATGCTGCACTGACATGAAAAGCTGTAATCCCAAAGATACACTGCACAGGCTGAGAGAGGAAGTGGGAGTGTGAAATGAGGAGGGGAAGCAATGTACACAGCAAGCCAGGAGGAACAACACCCCAGACAGCCTCAACAGCCTAGCCAAAAGTCACCACATCCTGCTCTTGTTTGGTGATTGAATGAAAAGATGCCAAACCAAAGCACCAGCCACTCTTCTGGCCAATGCTACAGGCAGCAAGTGAAACATGCCTGGATGTACCTTACTGCCAGAACAGGCTGTTGCCTGGAGGAACAAATGGATCTCACATGGGCAGTGGAAGGACCACCAGAAGCAGAAGCTCTCTTCCTTGTAGAGGCAAAAGTGGGTCTACACTCTCCTACCAGGACACTGTGGACAACAGGAATTAGCATGGTGAGAGTCTAAATAACAACAGCAGGGTGACTCTGCCTCATTCTCCCTCTGCAACGTCTTTTGGACTCAGGCCCTACAGGCAAAAGCCCTTCTGCTCCACAGTTAACTGTCACTGCTGATGAAAATCAAGCAGCTGTGGGCTGAGCTCTGGACAGGCAACCCTGCAAACACCAGTGTATGCCATTTGTCTTTCCCCTGCACACCAGTCCAAGAATCATTACTTTTATCCTTCCCCACATGCGGCTTTGAAGGTGACTTGAGCAAAGATAAATGTTACTCCCTGAATCCCAGGCTGGGGAATCACAGAGCTGCAGCTAATGTGCAGACACACAGGGCTGAGCTGGCCATGTACATCTGCCTGTTTGACTACACTGTCCCAGTCCCCAGGCCTATATTCTGCCTGGAAGAGTGAATGGTGATCGATGGCCAGTTAATGAGGAGAGAGAGAGAAAATGAGGTGAAGAGGTCTGCATGCACCATTGTTTCTTCTGAATGCCCATCCCAGTGTCTGCTGGCAGTGTGCATAGGGATGGAAGCCCCACAGAAGGAGTGGTTTCTCCTGTCTCTGCCCAAAAGCTTGTCATCTCCCCCAAGAAGCAGGCAAAAAGCTGTTTGCTGGTACCTCAGCCCTCTCCTCCTCTATCCTCCGCAGACAGCTGCGTTTTAACAGCAAAGCAATCCCTGCACTTAGGTGTAGTTAGCACAGTGGCTGAAGATCCTTTGGGACCAGGGACATTACATATGTGAATGACAGCAGTATTTCAGAGGATGACAGTGATAGCCAATATAGACTGTTGAGCATCCTGCGAGGGAGTATTATGAAGCCCATAAAAGCTGCAAAGGACTTTGCAATTGACATCAATTTAATGGGGAAGATGCTGCAGTGATGGGCAACAGGCAAAAACTTGAAAAGACACTTGCCATCTGAGACAGGAGGGAAATGGAGCATCTCAGCTAGAAAGCAGAGAAGGAAGGGAGCAGGGCTGAGAACTGAACACTGATTCCTGCATATCAAATCATGGCCAAAGGCTCTAACATCAAGGGAATTCATTCAATAACTTAGTGTGAGGGCTTTCTGGTGTACTGGTTTGGTTCTTTGTGGGGGTTTTGGTTGGCTTTTTTTTTTCATGTGGACTGTTGAAAATTGACTACCATATAATTATTTGTGAACACATCTTTCCCACATCTTCAGTCAGCTCTGAGGAGGTGAGAAAGCTATATTTACTGTAGTTCAAGTGCTTTCAGTTGCAGCAGAACAAGTGTGAAATAAGTCCCCACACTGCCCAAAGGGAGTGCAAGGACCACTCTGAACTCCTGGATGCCTCTGCAATATTAGCCCTTGATTGCTCCTTGCATCCCAGCCATGGTGACACAGCTACACCACTTCACGCAAGGCTGGGAGCCTCTAAGCCTTTGTTCATATCTCAGATAACACTTTAATTTCAGAGTGAGGGGGGTGCAGGTACCCTGGGATGAATTCAACTGTAAATATTCAGAGTGATTCATTGTTTGGCTTTTCTCTCCAATCTAAATAGTTGGAGCTGTCAAAATTGATCTGAGTTTTTACGGTACAATACTTTAGAGAGAGAACAAACCGTGGATTAAATTTGCTGTTGTGGCCCAAAATAGCTTTCAAATATCAACACAGGCAAGATACACATAAAAGAGACTATTTCCTTGTGAAGCAAGGCAAGTCCTCACATCTCCATTTAACTGTCTTTCTCCCTGGAGGTGCACAGTAGAAAACTGAACATTTGAGCTGCCTCTCTCTCCCCTTCCTCACCACTGGATTAACTGAAAGGCATGCAAAAATGTCTTGTCTATGAAAGCCCCTGCTTGGGCCCAGTAAGTTGTCCAGAGTGGAAGCAGAACTTCAAATAATGACTGGCCCTTGCTTTCTTATCATACCATTAATGAAGTGCTCATCAGAACACCAGATTGGTTTTGTTCAGTGTGTATAAATGCTCTGACTTCTATTGCTGTATATTACACTCTCTTTGCCCCCTCCTCTCTCTGCCCCCCCCCACCGAGTAAAGAATGGAATAGAGATCATCCAGTTTCCAGTTCCAGGCATGTTCATGAGTTTGCACATCCCTTGGCAAGCACACAGGCTTCCTTACAGCATCAGTGATGCTTTTTGCCCCTTCTAATAAAGAATCAAACTGTCTCTCCCTCCACTGGAGGGAAGCTGCAGACACAAGAGACTGGTGGTAGATTGGAGATAAGTATCCATAACAAGGCAAAAATTCTCTGCTTACTAAAACAAAGAACAGCTAAAATCTTATCTGGTAATTCCCAGATGCTCAGGATTTGAAGTGGTGAGTAGCTTTTAGATGATCTTCCTCTGAGGTTACCACAACACCTCCAGCATATCCATTGGCCTCATCATATTCTGATGGGATGTGACACTCATCTTGAGGTCTCACCCTGAGGCACTGCAGATGAGAAAATGCTGCCCTGTTAGGGCTGTCAAAGTGGCTTCTGCCACCTTTCTTTGGGGCAATCCTTTCTCCACAGATACTCACACCCAGCAGATTCCTCTCTGGCTGCAGCTCTGCTGCAGGCAGCAGGCAGACAGGATGTGTTTTGTCGCTTCGTGGTGAGAAAGGAGCACAGCAATGAAAGAAAAGCCCAGTCCAGAAGGACGGTGCTCTAAAGTTAAAAAGACAGAAGAAGAAAACAATTCTTTCCAGCTGGATAAAATCTATGGGTGCTTGTCACTAAAGCTATTTAATGCTTCCACAAGAAGCAATCCAAAGCACTGGTAAGCAGTAGCTGTAATTCAAGGCAGTTCACATCCCGGTGTGAGCACAGAAACATTTCAATCACACCAAGGGCTAGAGGAAAAGAGAACATTTTCTTTCACTGGTTTCACTTAAAAATAAAATAAAATAAAATTTTAAAAGTCACCCAGAACATTGCAGATTCTTGAAAGAAGGCCAGTGTTTGCAGGAGGCACCTTCCAGCATTTCATGTAAAAATTATCAAGCAAGCCACTGTGAGGCAATGTTCTATTGGAAAAGGAGGTGGGGGGGAAACAGCATTGGCAAGTGAAATTTTGTGGAAAGGAAATTAAGACCTCCTCACACAAATATACCACCACCATCAGCTCAGTGGTTGTGGGAAAGCAGAAAAGGGCCACAAGAAAGGAAAAAGCTAAAGAATGCTCTCCATTTTTACAGCTAGTTTTCATTGTTCTGCTCAGACACCTCCTAGTAAAGCTTTTTCTTTGTTTAAGGACACAATGTAAAAGTCACCAAATCTGCATTTTGACCTCTTGATGCAAAGATTAAGTGTTGAAGTCACAGCCTCCACCGTGTGACTTACATACTTGGGCAAGACAACCAAGCTTTGACATCAGGCAAGTACACAGTGCCTCCACCAGGGTTAGGGGCAGAAGCCAAGGCACACTCCTTGGCTGGAAGATCAGCAATGATTGCTTCAAGATAAATACATAGAGAAAGTCATGTTAATTACAGGCTGGAGATTTGAAATAAATTGGCCTTCGCCCAAGACACAATCATATTGTAGGTCAAATCAAGAATCTGTACAGTCAATGTGATCTACTAAGTATTGGACATGGAAGTAAAAGGTGGAGCAGAAAATCTAGCTGACAGCAGGAGGAGCATTGGCTACAAAAAGAGTTCCTTAGGTCAGCTGTTGGCTGAAAGAGGCGTGGAGCCCTGAGTGGGGAAATACTTTCCAGTTTGAAAGTGTGATGAAAGAAATGGGACTTGATGCATCTCTGCTAAAGAACAATCTGTGACAGTGACCCACCCAACATCTTCACATTTCCTCTCAATGACCAGGCTGTGCTCCAACTGAAAGAAACACAATGAGTGCTTCTTGCACTTTCATGGCCTTTGTATCTATGTGACAGTAACTCTGTGCCTCGGTTTCCCCTGCACAGGATGAGTCTACAGCCTCCACTTTGTCCAATCACTCTCTGAGGCAGAGTGCCTCTGACTGCAGGGTTTTGCACTGTGCTGCACAGAGCAGGAGAGGTGCTACAGGGAGGCAGCACATCAGGGAAGATGAGCACATTCCCTGCCTTAGGGCTCCAGTGCTTGTGACCACAGCCGTGTGGGCCCCATACGATGAAGAGGCATTTCCAAGGGACATAGAGGTTTATAAAATGAAACCTGGAGGCAGGAGGAAGGGGCTGTTTCCCAAAGAACCAGGCTGCTCTCCACAAGCTGCATCCCACTGGACTTCCAGCAGCAGACAATTAATAATGTAGTTGCTGTCTGGTCCTGTGAGGCACCCCGGGGAGGCAGGCCAGCAGCTGCCTACTGCTCCATTATTGAACAGATCAGAGAACAAACATAATCTGTTTTTCCATTTACTTTCCAGGGATTACTGCACACTACCTTTGTCTAAAAAACATCTCCACTTGGCAAACCTCCTTCCATTCATCTGCATATCCCTGGTCAGTCTCTGGCTTCTGAGAGGTTCCTGACTTCATGACACACCTCTCAATCTCAGATCTTCTAGCCAAGTCATGCCACAAAATTAAACCTTGAATGTCAAAGAAGTAGGAGAGGAGGACTTGGTTTCACAGGATTACTCTGCAGAGCAGGTTTAGAGGAGGGGAGTCGAAGGTGTTACAATTTGAGGAAGGCTCTTGTGATCTTTAAAATAAAAAACAAACAGCCCAAAAGACATGGATATGCATTTATTGAGTGGCCACAGCCACTTCTCATCATCACTATCAGCTGGCAGGAGATGCTACTACAGCAGAGGATGCCAGCATGGCTCCAGCCATGTGAACTTTGCTTGCTCCAGCTTTGTTTGCTGCACAGTAGCAATACCTGAGTCACCAAGGAAAGAGGGACATTTGCCTTTAGGTTTACCCAAGACTACACACTGTAGCAGAGGTTCAACAACTCTTACATCACAACTGCAAAGTAAACCTTATCTCTACATGTATCCAAAGAGGAGAGGGTGGAAGAAGACAGAATCTAATAAGATCCCTTTGAAATGGAGAAGATCTCTAGCATCAAAAAGAACAAACAGCTTCCCTGCAGAACTGGAATCTTATTGTTGTCCCACTAGCAGATCTACATGCACTTTAAAAATAAGGTTGGTCAGAGCAACTCTCAGATTTGTTATTGTACTCAGGACAGGTGGATGATAAGGGTGACTAATCTCTGATCACCATTCAAGAGGTTTTCCTGCAAGATTTGGAGCAGAAACACAAAATTACCATTTCCCAGGCTATTTCTACACAGTTCCTATTTGCATCTGTCAGCAGGTGGCAGAGGAAAGAGAATCTCATCCCTGCTGCAGGAGAGAAGGGGATTATGAGCTTATGGATATAAGATTTTCTGAAATCTATCTCTAACTTGGAGGTCCACCATTTTTGCCTCAGACACCCCAGCACCTTTCCTACATGAAGAAACAGCTTAAAGTGTTGCAATGAGCTAACAGACAGGTTTAATGGTTCTGCACTCCACTGCCCATTCTGCAGGCAATTGTTCCTCTGTGTTAGCAGGGCTATTAGGGGAAGAGATACCCTTTGGAGTATCAGCTGGCACTTCCAGCACCACATAATGCTTTCCCTACAGAGAGATGAAAATCAAAGAGGAAAGGATAGAAAAGACCAAGATGAGAAGAAAAATGACATTGCAAGATTGTGCTGGCAAGTGGGTAGTCAACTCCTCTCCACTTGAGAAAGGACTTGCTGCCACAGGTTCAGACCTCAAGAACTTGACTGTTGTGTCTGGAAAGCACACATCACTTCCCTTCTGTGAGGTGGCTTCTCTGCAGTCCCTGCTGGCTGCCAGCATTTCACTAAAGAGTTAAGCATCTACGAACATGCTGTCCTATAACAGGACCTCGGTTTTACAGTAAGGTGCTGTTACTTTCAGGTCTTAGAGCTGAAGGAGTCAGAAAAGCTTGATCGCTAATGACACATCAGAGACCATTTAAGAGTCACACAGAGGCTTGTAAAGGCCAGGGCTGAGAACAAAAGCCCTTTTGGTACAACACTAACATATATTAACCCACAACACACAAACCCTTTAAAAAGCACGAAGAAGCCATTAAGCAAAACCCATCAAAAATAAATAAAAAACATGCTTGCAGAGCAGGAAAGGGATGGGAGGAAGCATACAGTGCTCTCTGAATGTCTGGCTGGGGAGGAAATGTTTGCAAAAGAATGCAAAGACCCCAAGGAATCCATTAAACTTCAGCATTGCCACAATCTGTTGCTAGTGTGGAAGGTCTAATTATACACTAATCATAGCCTCTAAGCCAAAGTGCAGACCTGCTCTGCTGAAATTTGTACCTGGAGAGGATATACAGCACTCCAGAGATATTTGCCTGCTACAGCCCCTTGCTCTAACACAAAAGGATATTTGATGTCCACGTGCAATGCACTGAACCAGGATGCACTTCCATCCCAGCATCTTGAAATAATGAGAAGTCCTTGGAGCCAAACACAGAGGCTTTGGAGTTTCCCCAGGCTCCTGGGTGCTAGAGAAAGGAGGCAGAAATCTCTGACCTGGTCCTGGCTCTCTTGGCATCAGGCTTTCAGGTGCAGGCAGGACATCTTGTGGTGTGCAGTCTCAGCACGGTGTCACGCTGGCTGTGCAGGCCCAACGCGTGGAGGCATTGGAGCCTGATCCTGCTCTCTGGGGTCCCACCCAGCTCAGGATCAATGAGGCAGTAAGCAGGCAGGGATACAATAGCAGAGAGCACCTTTGTGCTACCTGCTCATCCCTTTATATCCATTCAGCCTGAGACTAATGGGCCTTTGGACACAGATTAGCCAATCACTTTGTCCAGTTTGCCCATATTAGGTGAAGCTGGGGCTTTTGTCCCCTTTCCTGTGGCCACCACCCCCAGCACAGAGGGAGGGAGAGCAGGGGAACATGCCTGGGCAAGCCAGGACATGTACAAGACCACTTGGCCTATTTAGGCCTACCACGACACAAGGCAAGAGGACATTATTGCAAACTTCTCCCTCCCCATCCTAATTTGCTCTTGCCCTGACTGCTTTGAGACAGCAGTCGCTACAGTTACCATAGCTGCATTTACCTCTGTGCTGCTCAAACAAATGCAGCCATGACTGGAAAACTCTTCTTTCAATCTATGATTTCCATGGGCAGAAGACTCACCTGTAGCACACCAACAGGTTTTGGTAAGCAAGAGTGCTTGGCTAGCCAGGCTGGGTACATAGAAATAACGAAGGACTTGAGCCCTGCTTCTGCCACATTAAGGACACGGATCAATAAAAATGTTATACTGAACAGCATAATGGAGTTGTTAAAGATCATTGCTGCTTCTTTAGCTAACAACTCAGCTCCTGAAAAAATCAGTTTTATATGGAACCTAAGAAGATATATAAACATTGGCTGAGATCATCAGCGGGTGTAAATTGATGTAGTTCCACAGATGGCAGTGGAATTGCCTTGATTTAAAATCAGCTTAGGACTCGAGCATGTGGTATTATGTGGTAGTAAATAATACCCATAAAACTTGGGTGGAGGGTGAGGGGTGAGATTAGACTGAAGTTATTGGCTCTCTTCAGTCTCCATGCCATTTCCACATCGTGGAAGTCTCCATGACACTCTGCTTTCAATACTGCCAAGATACTCAGGGTCATCTCTAGGGCACTAGCTAGTACCACCAATCTGTGAGATTGTATCTCATCAATCAAGCTGTTTCCTTCAGACTTAAGCCCAAGGATGACAGCAAAGCAATTCATCAGTTCTGTCCACTCCTGGTCCTGCTGAGCCAACCTTCCCCCCCCCATCACTGATGCCATACATTTGATCTATCCCATCAAAGACACAAGACAGATGTGCTCTGGAATACTTGTGACCTGCAAAGATGGGACTTCTTCTGGTAATTTTGATGTTTTTACCTTAAAAAGAAAAATAAAGTGAGGACTGTCACCCAACTGCAGAAGTCCTATCCCAGTAGAATGTGCATGAAAGGAAAGGGCCTGAGCATTTATTAATCCTGGGTTTCTTATCATGAAAAACACCAGTAGCTTGTGCCCAGTCTCACTGCTCTCCCAGCCTGGCTCAGCTCTTGCTCTAAGAGAGTATCAGTGCATGAGTTGCAATGTGGCTGACCCTCTATGTCAGCCTTTCTGGCAGCTGCTTTCTCAGCAGCCAGCACAGGAATAAAAAGATTTCATCTGATCTCAGGAGCTAAATAAGGTCAGCACCAGTCAGTATTTGGATAGAAGACTAGTTGGAAACACCAGGTGCTGTAGGTGGACAAGGGCAACATCATTGTGAGGCCACTCCATAACCTCTGAAAGGTCATGACAATCAGGGACAGTTCCTGAGAACTGGACTAGACCAAACGCCACTTACATCTGTAAGAATGGTAAGAAAGAGCATTCAGGGAGCTAAATCTTGATCTCTGGGGAGGAGATGGAGCAAATAATCCTGGGAACCCTTTTCAAACACATGAAGAATTTTCTTTCCCTATATCAACCTGCTAGAAATAGAGGGAGGGAGGAAGAGGAAAATGTAGGCTTCCTGCTCTTGCCATAGCTACTGATATAACCCCAAATGATTGTAATCAGAAGCCCTGCTCCAAAAAGGGCCTGTTAGGAGAAAGAAACAGGGTCTGCTTTTGTCTCTTCATGCTCTCAGAATTCTCCATCCAGATCCCAGAATGACCCCCTGAAGGAGGAAAAACATGGACAAAATAGAAAACTCCTGAGGGACCATGTGCTGGGGTGGGCTGGGTGCAGGTTCAAAAAGCAGGAATCGTTTGTGAAGGAAGTGCCTGCCATGCACACAGCATCAGGACCTGCACAAACCCTAATCTGATCAACTCAGATTAAGCCTAGCAAGACCATTAAGATTAGCAGGATTGCAAGGCATAATAACAGGCTGGCTTCCCACGGGAATTAGACAGCTCTGTCTCTGACAGTGCCTGAGCCTAAGGGGAAGATATACTTCAGCTACCACCAGAAAACAAAGCTGGAGAGAATACAGTCAACATAACAGAAGAGAAGTTAAAAACCAAGGGACCGCCATATGCTTTGCCTGGAAGTGGAATCTGAGGACATGAGTAACATCAGTCCCAGAAGGATAAAAGGCAATGTGACTGCAGCACAGAGAAGGAAAGCATCCCCTGTGAAACAGTGTGTGAAGGGGGCCAACATCCCCCACGGGAGCATCCTGCACGTGTCAGAACATTCCATGAACACAAGCTGCTCCAACCATGGGTGCCCAAACTGCTATCACCCAGGCAAGGCAGGTATTTTAGTACCAGCCCAGAGGTGATAGTTTGAGCTCAGATTCCTGCCTCCAACTTTGGCCAGCACTGCTGGGCAGCAGGCTCAGGAGCTAGAACTCCTGCATTTGTTTCACCTTTGGGCACCACTTGCTCTCAGATATTGTCCTGGCTTTAGTCCATAGGCCCCAGAGCTCCAAATAGCTAAGTTCATCTTCCAAAAGAAAAAAACACTTCGCCACAGAGGACAAGAGATTAGAGAGGATTTTATCCAGGCCTGATCCTTTATATCAAACAAAGGCAAGTGGGCAGAAAGAGGTCTCTCATCTTTCCCATTCATTTTTCTAATCACAGCAGGCATCTTCAGACTGGTGCCACCAAGCACAGCAGAGCAGACAAGAAGCACACAGCCCTTTGCTGGCATCATCTCCTCTGCTGCCTTTCAGATGCTGGGCAATCAGCAGCTTCCCCAGCCCATAAATCGCACGTTACTCGGAATGAAGTCTCTTGTCTTCACCCCTGGTTTATTAACCCCTTGAGGCATTAGAGGACCTTTTAGAAGCAGGATGACAGATAAAGGGAAGGGTAATAAAGCAGAAGTGGCTCCCAGACAAGAAAGCTTTGCTCTCCACAAAGGTGATTTTGGTCATGTCTTTGAAACACTCACCCTAGCTATGGTTCCGCCACCTGCCTGCCTCATCTTCACCAACTCTGCAAGAGAAATGCACTTAGTTACCATCAGCTGATGATTTTCTAAAGACCCTGGCATAACCATGAGGGAGCAAGCAGCAATGTACCATGTTGTCTTCAGCAAGACATTCCAGAAGCATTTGTGCCTTGGCCACAAAACTCAACTCGTGTCTCTATGAACACCTCTCCAGTTGCTGACTGCCAAAAAAGCCTCATCTCCTTGACTTTTGGGAGGAGAACCTCCAACACCTTCAAAGGCAGCAACATTTTCACCTTATGCAAGCAACAGAGGGCTGGAGCACCTCCTGTATGGGCACAGACTGGGAGAGTTGGGGCTGCTCAGCCTGGAGAAGAGAAGGCTCCAGGGAGACCTTAGAGCAGCCTTCCAGTACCTGAAAGGAGCCTAGAAGAAAGCTTGGCAAGAACAGTTTTACAAGGGCTTGTAGTGATAGGACAAAACTGAATGGATTGAAGTTTGAGAAGGGTAGATTTAGACTGGAGATTAGAAAGAAATTCATTACAGTGAGGGTGGGGAGACACTGGAAAAGGTTGCCTAGGGAGGTCATGGATGCCCCCTCCCTGTTGGTGTTCAAGGCCAGCTTGGATGAGGCCTTGAGCAGCCTGAGCTGGTGGAAGAAGTCCCTGCCCATGGCAGAGGGGTTGTAACTGGATGATCTTTAAGGTCCCTTCCAACCCGAACCATTCTGTAAGACAGCTGCACAGGTGCAATACAAAGACACTCAGATCAGGTCAGATCATTTGGCATAAAGGACAGGACAGCACACGGGAGGATCTGGTGCCGTCTCTGTCTCACTCCAGCTCTGGCTGATCTGCAGGCAGAGAAAAGCACTACAACACTGAGACCAGGGCTCATCGACCTCCTTGGCCCCAGAGCCCTGTTAGCACAACAACGACAGGAGGAGTCATGGTGACCTGCATCTCGAACAAACTGCAAAGCCTCAGCATTCCTTCACCCTGCTGCCCCTCTCTAGTGAGCAGCATTACACTCATCTGCTTACTTCACCTCACCTCCGCCTGAAGTCTCCTCCCAACAACATCAAACCCCATTCTATGCATTAGGTACGCCTCTGATGGCAATCTCCCAGCCCTGTGTTACACCCTGCTCCCTGGAGAAGGCAGCCTGCTGTGTTTTCCAACTCCATGCCCCAATCTCTTTAGACAGATTTCACAGTAATTGTGAGGCTGCACCGCCCGCCTCGCACGCAGCGCCTACGTGCCAGTGTTTATCCAAGGTGCCGCAGCTTTCCAGCTGTGATCTGTCAGCGATTATTTGCACACCCTTCACTTCACCCTTGTATGCAAGCATGTAGCGAGGAGTGAGCAGTAATTAAAAGAATTGGGGTCTATTTAATTACCTCCTGACAGGGCAGCGCAGCGGCTGCCTGCAAAGCAGTGTGACTCCCGGCAAACCTCAGCTGGTGGCAGCCGAGCAGCAGCGTGGGACCTGCGGAGCGTTAGCATAGGTTGTCTCTCTTTGCAGAGAGGAGGCAAAAGCAGCCAGCTTCTCAATTACAGTTAGGAAGGGAACATGCTGCTTTCAGGCCAAAACCTAGTGCCAATGACATCTCAAATGGGATTCTGAGTGTGGTCACTTTTGGCCCTGGCAGGTTCAGTGGGGAGCAGGCTGGAGTCACTGGAGAATGGAGGTGAGAGTTGCCTAAATCCACCCACACGAGCCACAAAGATTTGGTTTCAGACAGATTCACATAATTCATTCCTCAAGCAGGGGAAAGGTCTCATCCCACACAACTTTCCCAGACACTGGTGCCTGGTTTTAAGAAGTTAATAGCAACCTGGGAAAGCCATGGGGAGAAGAGATAAAACCTGCACCTTCTGCAACCCAGAGATCTTCATAGGTCTCTGAGGAAGGATCAAAATTGCTCATCCACAACTTCTTCCATGGGAGAGATGAATTGTGAATGTCTACCACCATGCAACCTCAGGTGAGACACCTCAGAATCCCATGGCATCGGTGGTTCCTAAAGGAAACTCCAGTGGCCTGCAAATCCCAGTATGGACACATGCACCGGGATACTAGGACATGAGCAATTTCACCTCTGCTGACTCCCAGCTTGTCATTGTGTCAGAATGCAGCTGCTTCTCCTCATCACCCATTCACCCTGAATCCCTTGGGCTGGGTCCGTGTGAGTCTGCATTCATGGAGGTCACAATCCTGCAAAAGGCATCTTATTTTTATCTGTGGTTCAGGCAGAGGGCATGGAGCTGAGGGGTAGGATGCCCTGCTGCCCTGCCACCCAGCATGTAAGCTCAACCCTCCTGCTGAAGGAGATGCCTGTCAGCAGCTCTTCTTCCCTAACAAGCCTCATCTCTGAGCTGCATCCTTGACCCTTTCACACACCTTCTGCCTTAGGGGAAGACATAATAATCTTCTGAGACCTTCAGAAATTAAGGAAGCCTGAGCGATGGCTCAAACACCCCTGTGCCAGGATCAGCAGAGCCGCTTCTGGCTCCTCCAGTCCTGCCTTTGGGGGTGCTGGCTCCCCACACCAATCCGTTACAAACCTGTGGTGAAGAGACAGGATGCAGAACCCACAAACTGTTTCTCTACAGAAAGGAAATGAAAACCAAGTAGCAAAATCTAACCACATACTCTCAAGCTCAAAAGAAGACAACCAGAAAGAAAGCAAGGAAGAGAGATCCTTCAAGATGACAACAGAGTCCATGCCACCAGCCTGATTCCCACCAACTTCAGAAGGAGCTGCAGGTGCAGAGCACCTCTGCAAACAGTGTGATTTTCATGACACTGATAAATGCAAGCCAGCCGTTTCTTGAGAGGGACATGCTACCATTTCCTCCTTAAACAAAAAGCCCTCCCAGAAACTGTCAGGTTATTTAAGAAAGATTTTGGGTTTTTTTCCTGACAAGAATTAAGTTAGGTGAAAATCTGTTCCTCAGAAAGCATTCAGTAAATTCTGCTCTCTCTTCTCTTCTGTTTTCACTGGTGCAAAACAAGGGAAGGAGATGCTCATCTTCTCCTAAGCTGTTTGCTGGATGTATTCAAATTACAGGACGGCCTGGCTGATTTGGGATGTAAGGAATGATGTCACATCTCCGTTCTGCAAAGGGCAGTTTCTCTTATAATGTAGTGAGAATATTCACACTTCTGACTTGAAATTCATTCTCTGGAAAAGTCCTCCATGCTTTGTTTAAAATTCATTGTTTCCTGCAAACCCATTCGCTAGAATATTAATAGAAGGAAAACACATAAAAGGAAGCAATGCAGTTGACAGGAATTTGGTTAAAGATTCAGACCAATGTTCACAGGAGTTTTCAATTTCCCAGCTCTGGGTTGCATAATTTTTGATGCATAAGCCCTGAAACAGGCCTGAATTCTAATGTTATTTTGAAAAGAAAAGACATGATGAATGTTTTGGCAGATTCTTAGATTTCTTTTTAGCTTACTGTGAAGATGTGATTGAAAATGCAAAGAGACATCTTGGGGGGAAAAAAAATAGAAAGGAGATGAAGGTTACAGAATATCATGTGGGAAGAAAGAACCTGTATAGCCAGAGGCCAAAAATTATGCTTCTCTTAATACAAGTTTGAGTCCAAAGCAACCACACTGAAGACCTAATGGTGCACAAAATCATTTCCCTTTGGTAATGCTCCACAGGGGTGAGGAGACTGCTAAAAGTGACACCTCTGGGCTCCTCTCACATAACTATGACTTTTATTTGCCTCCATGCTCCAGGGGTCAATGGTGACTGTCTCAGGACCAACCCATTAAAGCACTTGGGTCCTGTTACTAACTTGCACACCACTGCATAGATGTCCATTAGACAAAATGAATACTTATGATCTGGAGTAACATCATCTTAAGTTGCAGAATAAAAGGAATTGTTGGGGAAGGTGGGAGGGAGAAATGACTGAAGTAGTTGTTAATGAGGAACTACCCTGTAATTAAAGCCATTACCAATACCCCATCAAAAGGCATCCCCAATGAGCACCCAAGCACTTCCAACAGGCACTAATTCTTTCACAGCCAGACCACTCCTCACCAGACTCTGCAAGTAGAAGACTTGTCTCACAGATGGCAGTTGCCTCTCCCTATTTCTCTCCTGTGGTAACCAAGACCAGCAGCTGGAGGAAGTTAGCTGCTCCCAGCTGTGCTGCACTGTTTTACACTTATCCTTCCTCCCCCTCTCTAGTAGCAGTTTCATGAAAAATAAAACTTGCTGCACCTGAAATACTTCAAAATAGAGGGATATCCTGGCTCTGTTTCAGCAGCAGCAATGAGAGGACCAGACCAGAGCAAGCTGCCTTATTGGATCCATTCAGTCACTGCTCCAAGTGTTAAAATACCACCTGTAAGGGCAGCAGAGATGTGAGCTGGCAGCACTGGGGCAGGGGGAAATATCATGTCTGGGGAGAAAAAAAAAACAACAAAAAGCATTTGAAGATGCAAAGGCAGCAAGGCAGGAGCAAAATGAGAAAAGATCTCAACAATGCACCCTACTCTGTAGGAGACATCACATTATACTCCAGGACCTTCCTGAATTATCACTTGAATTAAAGGGAGTGGACAGGGGACATCTGAAGATATTAATACTGACTGAAGTAAAACAAGCAGTGCATTAAATCTATCTCAAACTAATTTCCTGTGTAAGGAAGAGAAACTGAGGGAAACAGGTTGCCAAAGGGAACAAAATGACAGTAGATAAAGTAGTAGAAAGACTAATGGTGACCAAAAAGCATACTGTGAGCTGCAAATAGAGGCTTTAAAATCACTGGTTTTCCCTTCTGCCCTTTGTGATGTGAATACAGAGGCTTGGTGTGATGCAGTCAAACCAAAGGAAAGATGCTGAGGGAGAATATCCTGTGTTCCCCATGCACATATCAAGACCATATAAGACAGCCTGAAAAAAAAATCCTACACACAGTAACAGCAGAAACCAAGAAAATAAATGGGTCCTTATCCAAGGACAAGCAGTAAACCAAGATCATTGCAACTGTTTTGGGGCTGGAACATGACCCACAGTAATTAAGCTTTCCAGCACAGGCCAGAGGAGCAACTATCCCTCATGGAAACTGCAGCTGCAATTTCAAATAAGCAGAGCACAACCATCTGCACTGGAGTCTGGCTGTGACAGCTGCGTTTCAAGACTTCTTCAGACTTCCAACATCCTTTTAGCCATCTTTCATCTACCATGCAAATCCCCTCCCAGAGCTTAGCCCCTTATGTGAGAACACCAGGAAAAATGAACTGTCAAGCAGTGACATAATGCAAGGAAAGACTGGGGCCAAATTTAATACCATCATCCACACAGAACATAATCAGAGAGGAGCAGGTCAAGCATATGTCATGAGTTAGTTAAGAAGTGTTTCCCCCACTGTACAATTGAGAGCAAAACTGAGGACCACTGCAGCCCACTTCCTTCCTGGCTATGGTCCCTCCTTACGTATGGCATCTCACGTCATCCATGTTCTGGTACTCTCCTCCCTTTTGGCAGCATAAGATGAAACCAAGAAAGAGTTCATCCATAGTGCACTGGGTCACTGGTGGAAAGACAACTCTGGCACAATGACAGAAGTGCCCAAACATCCTCAGGGTTTACACAGTGACTCAAAGGGAGACCTGGCATCACACCACACTAGCAACGCATGCGTTGTACCTCCAACAGGTACAACAGCACCATAAAACACCAGCCAAAGCAGTACTTGGTGGTGATCCTAAATTAGCCGTTCAGCACCATCACCGTGGTATGTGCAATATGCAAAAAAAAAAATATCTTGGTTGACAGCAGCTTCACTGCCTAGATGCCAGTGAAATCCAGCAGAAATGGGATCTGAATCCCATCATTCCCTCCTCCCATCCTGGCCACACGCACACTCTCCTGCAGAAGGCAGAGCACTTTTCATGGAAAACCCCCAAATTGCTATCGCTTTAATTGTGTGCTTGGAGGGAATTCTTTGCTGGTGAGAAGCCTTTGCAAAGACTCTTCCCATGATGAAAAACTGCCAGCACAAGATCCAAGCTCCCCGGCAGCTCAAATCCTCACTGCTGAGCGTGGTGCACCCCCGAGCTGAGTGCAGACAGGATGGGCCCCTGGGTACCGTCTGCATCAGCAGAGTGAAGTCTGTATAAACCACAGAACCATTATCAGGGGTAAAATTAGCTCCTGTTACTGACAGCATCTATCACTCATTCCTACTCTAATCTCTACCAGGGGAAGGATTTACAAGCAACAATGATGAATGAGAAAAGGGAAGAAAAAAAAATATCAAAGCAATACAGAGGGGAGAAGGGGGAGAGAGAGGGATCAAAGCAAAGATAACAAAAGCATTTGTGAGGCTGAAAGAAACAAACTACATTATATTACAGGGACCAAGGGATCCTTAGCATGCCCAGATAAGATTTTCATTCAATGTGTGGGGATTTTTTTTAAACTGCTTAAGAAGATTCAAACACATTGCCAGGTACCTCCAGCTCTATAAGGGTTTTCTTTTCGCCATTGCATCACAGCAGCAGATCGCCTCAATAAAAATCCTAAGGAAACACAATCAATGGGAAGAGCAAAGGGAGACAGATGTTGTAAGAATCTTACTGAACAGGTATGAGAACGAAAGGTGGGGAAAAGACAGAGCTCAGATGTTATGTCAGTGTTATATTTTAAGAGGTTTATGACCCTTTAAAAAGGGTTTATGAAAATCCTGTTCCTCACAGTATAAGCAGTTGTGCTGAATCTAACCCACAGAGCAGTGGACAGCACACTATTAGATAGTGAGTATTAGTAAATGACTACATAATGCAGAAATTAATGAGACATTATGAAAATGATTCTTAAGATAATATATGACCAGGAGGAGAAAGCAAATCACCAACAGTGCTGCTTTGTTTGCCTTTAATAAATCTCTTCATTCCTCGGCAGAATTAATCACCTCGAATAAATGAAATTCTGGATGTGCTATTCACTGAGCAACCTACAGGACAGACTTCTCTCTTCCCTGAAAGCACACAGCTAATGCTGACTCCACTGGAGTCAAAAGTACCTCAGTCACCCATGCTAACACCATTCAGAAGAATAATGTGATTAAAAATGTGCCTATTATGTACAGATCTCTGAGCACCTGATCAATAACTATTAGTGGAGCTACACAGCAACCCATTCACACAGCTGCCACGGAAATTAAGCTGCTTCTTTAGCCATTGCTTTGCCAGAGGGAGAGCTGGCCATGAACTCCCAGCCTGACTTCATTTCCCCTAGCCAGCTGGAGGTGTCAGGGGTCTGTCTGAATCAAATTGTACAGGAGAAGGAAAACAAACCTAACCAAAAGAAAAATGCAGAGACTGAAGAGCCTGCCCTATCTTTAGGGCTTCATCAAGCTTCCCACAAGGTTTCTCTGGCATTATAGAAGAGCACACATTTGGATGGGAATGCCAGTAGGGATATGGGCCAATGGGAGCTGGGAGGCAGAGAGCCTAGTGCTCATAAAACATGCCCACTGGAGCTGCTGTCATGCAAGGTCTCACAATGAAGAGAGAATGTGGGGCTGTCTTGCCACTCACTCCTCTCCCTTCCCTCCTGGCAAAGGGAAGGCATCAACATCTCTCTTGAAACAACAATGAAATGAATGTGAGGAAATTACCCATTTGCTAAGAGAGGCTCTATGTATGTGTTTGGGGAAGTCTAATTTGCATTTCTGGGCCTCAGAATGCCCCTAATAGAATTTGCAGAGGGTTGTGAAGATTGCCATCCCAGCTAATCAAATATAATAAATAGCTCTGACTGAGCAGATGACTCTCCTACAGCACTGTGGTTATCAGAGGGATCGGTCTTAATTTGAGACTCCATTCATCAGCCCTACTAACAGGATTGTGCAGAGAGTGATATTTGACAGAAGTGTTTGCGAAATTCCTAAATGGAGAGCAGGCACTGAGGGAGACAAGATGGATGCTTCCATTACAGTGGCTGTGCAGGATGCCTCATCACCCCCCACTTCCCACCCAGCAACAGACGACTGATGGACACATGCCATCGGGGTGAATTTGGTGGCCACAGATTCCCCTTGTTTGGTTGCTATAAAGAAAAACAATTAATTCATTCCAGAGTTAAGAAATGGCAGGAACCTGGCAGTCCTTGTGCTCCTGGCTGTACATCACTCTGACATGCAGCTCTGAAGCTCTACCTGGAGAAGAGGGCGGGACAGCCCTGAGGGACACATACACATTCGTGCAGGGAGACAGCCATGAGCTGCTGCAGCACCTTCTTGCAGCCCTGGGCAAAGGAGTCATTAAGGATTGGAGGCCAGAAAAGACCTCCTGATTTAGTGATCTATGTACCCTGCAGGCAGAAACTTTCTCCAAGTTCTCATATAGCAACCTTAAAACCAGTTTGACTTTTAGACCCCATCACTCTCACTGGGCACCCTCACGACTCCATCTTAACCTTGACTTTAACTTGCAAGAACAATTCGCCTCCATGGATGTTTATCCTTCACCATATATGTTCAAGGAAGGGTAGTAACCCCTCTCAACCTTTACTTTCTTAAGCTGAATGCCACAACCTCTCACTTCCACTCCTAACAAATATCCAAGCAACCTCTTTTTGCACCCATGCAACACTGCTCATTTTCTTTGGTCACCTGAAGCAACATCTTTGTACAGCAGCATTAACACATTCTACTAACGACACCATAGCAGATATATTTCAGGTTTGCATTGGCATCAACTGCCCTCTGGTAACTCTTCTCCACACTCAATCATCTCCAGTTTCCTGAGTGGCTGTGGCAGCCAAGGGAGGGGTGCCAGTTTGACTGACACTGCAACAGGATTTGCATTGCATGGAAGAGCATAGTCATGACCAAACAGCACAGGTTTTGGCACAAGAGCTGTTGCAGGTGGGTTCATCCCGTGCAAATTCGCCCTTCCCCTCCCTCTCAGGAACATCTAGACCAGTGAAGCACTCTCAGTCTCCCTCCACAGGAGGCACATGCTGGGAGGGGTTCACTCCTGCTTGGAAAAGCTGTGATGAAGCAAGTAGCTTAACAGCACAAAGTAGGACTGGCATGCAGCAACGTGGGCAGGTCAGACTTGTTTGCTTTGGGAAGGCTCTCCCACAGTAGATTAAGCCTGTGAAGAGGGGTTAGTGAAAGATGTGTTTATCATCACACTCACCCCTCTAGACCTGCGCAGGTTCTGAGATGTGGTTGAGAACAACTTTCAGCACAAAAATATTCTATTCCATTTCCTGGGAGAAGGATAGATAATGCAAAGCCTTTTTCTCCTTCTGTCAACAGCATGGCCTGAGGGGCTGCTCAGATGCAGCAAATTGCTGAAGGGCAGCATGAGAAACCCTATTCCAGCCATGCAGCAGGCAGGTACTCAAGTCCTGATGGCACATTGGGAGCAGCAAGCATTCCTCCTTGCTGCAGCCTCCTCCTTGCTGCCTTGGACCTGGAGGCTGTGAAAGTTGGTGGGTCCTGGCAAAGAAAAAAGCAGAGGAGCAGAAAGGAGCATGACATAAAAACAGAGGCAGGAATAAACAGAAACAAACAAGTTCTCTTGGACCCATCCATGCAGACAGAACATTCTGCCCCAGATTTTGTGCACAGCACAGTAGAAAACAGTAAATGATAAAAGTTAAAGTGATCTCTTATACTGTTCCCATTTTCCTTTTCATTCTCTTCATCTGGATCCATTCCCTTTGGCAGAAACAAAAGGGACTTGAAATGTGCTGGAAAAGGCTTCTCAGCTCACACCTGCTTGTTCCAGCAAAGACCTTCAATAGCCACAGGGCTGAGATGTGCTGTCCCAGTGAGAATCACTGAGAATCCTCTTCAGAGACATCCCTGTGCTCACGGGACAGAAGGGAACAGGGACAGGTCAGCAAAGAACAGGAGAAAGAAAGAGGTATTAAAAATAAAATAATAAATGAAAGGGGCAAGGGAAGCTTATTCTGCAAGTCAAAAACAGTTTGGCATTTCCAAGTTAAATACAAGCGAAGCCTCTGTCTGCATGCTTCATTGTAACACTGTTGCTCTAAATCCCCTTTTATCCCTTTAATTATGCATGAAAAAACCACACGACCTCCCTGCTCGTTCGCTCAGCCGAGCAGTGCCTCACAGTGCAGAAGGCTCATTATACAGCTTTAGCAGGGCTGAGTGCTCTGAATTATTTAAATCTCCATTAAGTCTCCACTATGGCATATCTATGTGATAAACGGATCAGGTGCTGCTGGATTTCTCCCCTGGCCAGCCCGCTCTCCCTTCTCCTGCCTCCTCTCTCTCCTTCCTCCTACAAAACTCAGTAGGAAGGGAGATAATTGCCAAGAGGGAAGGAGTTTGCACTCGTGCTATCAAGTGGTTCCTTGTCATTTAAAAAAGGCCAACTGAGCCAAGTAATAAAGACACTTAATCAGGATTAGCGCTAGAGGGCATGGTAAGGTGGTCAATGCATAACTTGTTTAATGGCCATTTTATTGTTTAAATTAAATAAAACTTAAATCATTATGTTTTACTTAAGCAGTGTGAATGGCCTGTCCCTGCTCCCGCAGCACCACTGCAGAAGCACACAGAAGAAATGGTGCATTGCCACAGACGGAGGTAGTTGTGACAAGGAGGCTCAGTGCACCCAGCCTGAGGGGTGAGCTCTTTTTCCTCACTGCTCCCTTCTCACATACCCACTGTTCTACAGGCCAGTGTCATACAGGACAGTATCATAAGGAGAGCAATGGTCCAAGGAGAAGCTAGGAAAGGTGGACTGAGGGATCTTAAAGCACAGTCAAAGTGAGGGATTTGTTGAACAGCCTTCTGGGGCCAAAAAAGGAGGAAGAGGGGGAAAAAAATTATCATAGTAAAACACAGCAGTTCCTGCAGAGAGAGTCATCCCAGATCAAGCTGAGGCCCTTAATCCCTGTGTAGTAAAGGGCAAGATTAGTTCTCCTTAGAGAAAGTTTCCTGCTGCCACAAGACCTCTTCAAGCATGAAGGCATGGGGGAGAGTGAGGCAAAACACTCTTCACATTGCAATTCAAAACACCTCTTGATGGCATGGGCAGACCTACCAAGCAGCACGCCAAGGGCCATGTCAGGAAAAGCTCAGGTTAACACTTTGGGTTTTTCCATTGTTTCCTGCTGCAAGGGACAAGCAGGCATGGGAAATAGCAAGTCTGGGCACCCAGCAGCTGCAAAGTCTGGAACTGAGATAACAGAAGTCTCAGGTAGAATTGCTTTCAGAATACTTTTGGCATGGGGGAAAAGTCATTTTTAATGGAAAACATTGGCAGCCCCTAGTACAACACTGGGAAAGAGGAAGGACCATGTGGTCCTTTCATTATATCCCATCAATAGAGACCAGGAGCTGCGTAACCACTGTCCTCAGTGCACCTAAGGGTTCATCACCACGGCACATTCAGCTCACCAAGAGCTGTGTAGCACCTATACACCATCGCAAGCCACAGGCGCCTCTCACCTGACACGCAAACAGCTGCACAAACACACCCCAGTAAAGCAAACCTTCAGAGCAAGTCAGGCCACAATGGTTGGTAAGGGGAGTAACAACCCAAAAATACAGGTATTGAACCAAATTCACAATTCCTTACTCCTTAAAAAACAGTGAACAGGATTTAGCTCCTGTTCAACCACAAGTTCTCTGAGTGACCATGTGTAAGTCCCAGACCTCCACAGGCCTTGGCTCCTCAGCTGCAAGCTGGAGATAAGAGTCCATCTGTTACCCCTCACAGCTGCAGCAAGGCCAGAGCATCAGGAGGGGCTTTTTGGAGGTGGAGATAAATGACTAGCTCTCCCCACGGCCTCAGGAAGTGCTTGCTGAACAGGGCAGGAAGCAGGTGGAGACAAGGAGCTGCATTAAGTTATTTATTTGTGAAAGCAACTGGAAAATGTGCTGAGGAGGAAAGAAAAGGTCTTTGGTGTTAAAAATAACCTCTGCCAGGGGAAGGGGAAGAAAAAAAAAAAAAAGGTCTTTTGCTTTAAAAGTTTCTCTCCATATTTCCTTGAGACAAATGGAGGCAGCACAGTAGCAGCATTTTCTTAGGACTTGAGAAATAGATGGCAGGACTCTAGAGATAGGTTTTCCTCATATATCATTCCCTTTCCCTCCCAGTCTCTGGGGGACACGTGTTGCTGTGACATCTTTTACTAAGATTTACAGAGCAGTCATCCTGTCAGGGCTGTGAAGGCAGCCTTGCTGCCACAAAGCTGGTGCAAGCTTGACAGCATGTGCAGGAGGCAGCAGTTAACCTTGTGTTCAAACCATGGTTTCTACCTAGAGGGGCAAGAGAGACAAAGAAAAAAAGCCCAGGCTGCTCCACCTTGAGCTCTTTCTGCAAGAGACTATTTGCTGTCTACTTAGACCACCAGTTTTTAAAGCTGCTATTTGCTTTGCTGCTCTGGCAGTGCTTATTTCTTCAAGATGCAAGAAGGTGATTAGAGCAGGGCATCCTGTTCCCAGCTCTGCTCCCTCTGGTTACCTCTAGGGATGGCAGCAGGGGAAAACCTGACCTTGCCTGCCTCAGCACAGGGTTGGGGTTGCCCTCACTCTCCCTCTGTGCCCCAGTTTATCTCGCTCTTGCCAACTCCCATCTGTAGTTTTAAAAACAGCATGAGTCAAGCATGAGTCAAAGTCTTAAAATGTAGAGAACTGGCTTTAAATTCAGGCTGCATTTTAAAGAGGAAGCCACCACATTTTTGTGTATGTGAAATCTCTGACCTCCAAGTGCTTAGACTTTCTTTTAAAAGCCTGAAATTGGTAGTAAATATACAATATTTACCAACATGAATCATTTAGGTTTACACAATATGTGTGCCTTTTGCTGGTAACTCTCAACCTAATGTAACTGTATCAAGACACTCTTTCCCAGATGAAAAGCCATAAGGCTTTGCCTCCCATTAATAATAAAGCCAGGATGATAATAATAATAATAATACTTAGGCCAGGAGGGGCACTTGTACCTGAGGTCTTCCCTGAATATCCCCAGCCCCACTGGCTGTCCAGAGCAAAGCTTGGGGGCTTTGCCAAGGAGGGAGGCCACACTGGCAGCCTCCCCCCACCCTGTCCATCTTCCTGGGTAACCAGCATGCCCATGTGCTGCTCCCAACTTCAGGGACTGATCACACACAAGTGTCTTGAGATGGATAACCAGAGAAACTTCAGTATTAAAAGAAAGCCACTATCAGTTTCTAATGCAATTAACAGCCCCCTGCCAAGAGAGCCAGTAAGAGCACTTCATCAGACCATTATAGCCCTGGAGGGTAGAGAGAGGCTGCCACGGTAACTCCTTTAATTGCCCTTAATGTTTCATTAAACACAATTACATTTAAACCTAAACTGTGCCATTTGTTGTGGTTTTAATTAGACAAAGGGCAAGATAAAAGGATTGGATTAACCCTCTACTTCCCTCTACTCCGGGCTGGCCGCAGTCTGAAACTGGATTGAAGTGGGGAGAAAAGCAGAGGATTGAAGCATGAAGCACATCCACAGAGCCACGTGCCCAGTAAAGAGCAGCCAGCTTCAAGGAGAAGAGAAGATGACACTGGACTTGAACTTATCAGGCACCCCCTGATGAGGAAAGCAAAGCAGTGGACCTGCTCCACCACAGACCTCGCAGCCACTGTCCTGCTGCCACCCGCTTGCCTGCAAGGGTGCAAGACCTGAGACCTCAGATCTCTCCAGGCTCTGCCAAGTTTGTGCTGAAGTTCAAAATCAGCAGGTAATTTATTTCAGTCAGCACAGGTCAGTCCAGGTGCAGGGACTCCCACTACAGCTGATCCTGAGCTGCTGCTGGAGCAGAGTGGAGGGATGTCTTAGCACGGGTGGGAGCTCCAGGTGGACAGTGTTCTGAAGGAAAGGCATCCTGCACTTCCATAATCACATCACTAAGAGTGAACAACTCTTCCTTGGCCTCACATAGATCATATTTCCCTATTTCATCCATCTGAAATCACTTCAGTAATTTCCCATGTATACACCCCAGGATCCACCTCTTACACCACTGATTTCAGCCTCTCCAAGATTACCAGCTTGTTTCCATGACCTGCTCTGGTAGCCTTTGTCAGGGGAGCTGGCAGCACTGCTCTGTGCTCCTCTGTTCTGAGCCTTTCTTCCAAGTCCAGCACTTCTTGATACAGTTCCAGACTTTTCTTTCTTTTTTTTTTAATGCAACTCTGTGGATTCTCTGGCACAATCAGTAATTCCCATGGCCACACAGCCACACTTTTTACTTACTGCTTTTCCTCTGTTAAGGAGAAGTGTCAGCCCAACACTTGTGAAGGAGGCTACTATACTGGATGTACACTCAGTCCCATATGCTCATAAAGCCATTCTTGAAATAGACACAAGAAAAAAGCATCTAAACACTTATTTCAGCCTACTAAAAAGGCAATTCATTTCTCTTTTACAGAATTTATTCAGTACTTGCTTAAATATTGCTTCTGTATTAGGGGCTAAAACTCAAATGCTGAAACTCTGCACCCCTGTTTGGTGTTGCATATAGCTTTGGCAAACCAGGCTGTCTCCTCCATCTTCTCTGAGCTTTCCAGTGACTTAGAGGAAAAAGAAAAGCAGATTTATCTGCAGTGCCACACACCCAAATCAGAATAAACTGCTGAAACGCTGCTCTGTTCAGAGATTTATGATACAATTAACATTTTCGTTGGTTTCTAATGACTTCTTTCTTCCTTTTTGAAGCTGACAAGAGAGTAGGAATAGCCACAGGATATAATCAGACTGTCTGTAAGGTGAAAGAGAAATGAAGCAGAGCAGAAAGGGACCCTCTGAAGCAGGCGGGTATCCTTATTATCTCTTTGTGGGAGCATTAGCACCATTGGAGGGCACTCAGGCACCACTGGAACAAGAGCAGCATAAGAACTTGAATAGAACCGAGGAGAAGATGAAAAGAATGAAACAGGCACTCGCTGACAGGTCTGAATAGTCTCCTTTGTGCCATGAGGCTTGCTGAGATTTTGCTGTCGCTTGACAAGTGCCAAAACTCCACAAGTCTGATCCAAAGACTACGTGTGTCAACAGGAAGCCTCCCATTAACTTCAGGGAAACTTAGCCCAAGCCAAGGTGTGATAGATCATGTTGCCACCATTACAGGGGAATAAGTGAAATCCATCTTAGAATTCTTGCTACTAATTTTCAGTGATTTTCCACAATACATCTCATCATCCCAGTGTCTACTCACACAATAAATCAATGCTTTGCAGAGCTGTGAGTAAAAGGAAGAGATGAGGCAGATGAGAAAGGTGGCAGAGAAAACATGTGCCAATGCTGAGAAGGAAGTAATTGCTGCAAGAACAAGCTCCCCTGTGGTCCATTAGCACAGCTAACTACATGCTGCAATGATACATGGTGGCCTCACCACTTGTAGAGACAAAGCTTTATCATCTCCACCTGGGAAGGAACTGAGGCACGAACTAGGAGGCTAATGGGCATTGCAGCAGGGCAGACTGGGTCAGCTCATGGCCCAAGCAGAGGTGTGAGATTTGGGCTGGCAACCTGCTGTTCTAGAAAAAGCTATCAATCTTACCAGGAGAGAGAAAGAGAGAGAGCTCCATTGCTCAGTGTGGGGGTAGAAGTTCCACCAGAAGCAAAAGAGATCAGAGTAGCACAGGGAAGAAGAAGTTAGGCTTCCACTCTGAGGCTGTGGACAGAGCAGATGACATTGGCTACAGGACAGAAACATGAGACTTCAAAGCGGTCAAGGATGGCAGAACAGGTTGCAAGCTGGGAACTTCTGTTACTAGATGTGCACTTCAGAGAGACTGAACAAAAAAAATCACAAGGGAAACATACCTCAATGTGTCATTTCCAATTCATTCTATCACTCTTTTAATGTTCTGTTTCCCCAGAAACTGGGCTGCAAGTGGTCCAGGTAGAGCAACGTTGCCTTTTCATCCTTTTGTAATCCCCATGGTAGCTCCTTTCCTCTCTGCTCAGAGAGAAAGGAACATCTCTTCTGCCCATCACTATGGCCAAGACAGCTCAGCATTAGCATGATGCCATTGCTGAACAGAAGAAAGTACAGGAGCAGGGGACTCCTCCATCAGTGGAGGCCACCTGCCTACAGTAAAGCTCCATAGGTTGCTAGGACAGCATCATGCACATTGCTGCTTCTGCCTCCAGCATTAAGGGGTGACCCCTAGGTTTGAGCTTTGGGGAGCAGGAAAGAATGAGGGGCAGGGCAGGTAGGAGGGAGTGGGGAGAGCAGCTGTTAAGCTTTTAGACATAATAAATTGAATAGCTCTGAAATTGGACCCACAAGGATAAAAGTGTTTTTAGTGCCTATAAGGCCGACTATAAACTCAATCTGTCAGACAGCAGCAGCTGTTAAAGATAATGGTCCTGGTAAATTTAACTTCCAAAGTGCCACAAAGGGACTAGTGTGATGTTAAGTTTCTCCTTTCTTTGAAATGGGATGGGGGGGATAGGGGGGGGAAGCATCAAAAACATCAAGACCTTAAACATGCATCTCCAGTTAGCTAATCAAAAAACCTGCTTTGAAGAGCAAGGATGGGCTGTGCCCTCCTGAGGGAGAAGAGATCCCCTGGAGGCTTTTAAGCAGATGAATACCTCTGGGCTGCTTTGATAGGATTCCACAAATGATACCAAATATTTGCTAATCAGCCAAGGTCAGCAGGGAAAGGAATGACTCTCTGCTCCAAAGCCAGGCATCTCCTAATTATTTAAGTCCACACTGTGACTTTATCATAAGCTCTAGGCAAAGAAAAGCATTTAGCTGGACTACCCCTGAGCAGATGGTGACTCAGAAGCATTCCCTTTGCCTCAGCCCTCCCTTGCCCTGAAAGAGAGCAGTCCTTCATCAACTTCAGGCCCCTTTGGGACTAAGGATTCTTCACCCCAGCACTGTGTGGCTTGGCCCCAGCACAGAGTAAATCAGAGCAGAGCAAGACCAGTGCTGGCACATCACTGGCACACAGTGCACACTGCTTGCCACAGATGAGTTTGCAGCTCACAGCCAAGTCCTGCTTGTACCAAGCCACCCACCAAAAACCCAGGGAATTTCATCATTGAACTCAGCAGCTTCAGGATCTGGGCCCCAGAGATCAGATAGAAATCTCTAGATGAGCAGAGAAATTCTTCAAAGCCCCTTTCCCCTGGGTAGCATGACATGATTGAGAATGTCTTTTAGACAGACCACTGCTCCAAATAAGCTACTCACAGCAAGTGGTTTTACTGTGACAATCAGAACTACTTATCCAATTTGGAAAAGGCAGCAGGATTTGGGTACCAGAACATAAGACAGTCCAGCTAACTTCACCTAACAACTCTTGCAGCTACAGAACCAGCACCAGCCTTCTACAAAATAAACCAAGTAAGACCTGAATGGCACTGGTGAGAAGAGGAGAGCTGGTCTCCCTGCACTGCTAATTCATCCCCACTCAACTCCACACAACCACACTTCCACCATCGTTTGCACCATGCCCACTTCTCCAGCCCTTCCCAGGGCATGCTGCAGGAGCAAGAACATATCCTTAGCACATCTTCCCAATATCCTGTTTGCTTCAGGATCAGATGAGAGCTTCATCCCAAGAGGGTTTCTTCACAGATCATTTTTCATCTGCCTGAGTGGTACTGTTGGATTTAGAATCATAGAATGGTAAGGTTGGAAGGGA
>WBNM01013819.1:54679-87522 GCA_013399055.1 Ramphastos sulfuratus
GGGAAACCTATAAGTGATCTTTACTAAGGAGACATAGAAAGAGCAGTTCTTTTACATTTCTGATGTGCTTAGCATAACATCTATGCCTCGATGGATTTGGTAGGTAGGAGCAAAGGTAGTGACAGGGTTGCTAAAAACACCCCTGCTGTTGCCTTCTCAAGAAGGCTGGCAAAGGGAAATTGAACGGATGTTTGTAGGGATCAGACACCTGATTCCTCACTGTGCCTTGGAAAAGCTTCCATCCTGGATTGCCTTTTCCCCTGAAGGTGAAAGCTTTGTGCTCAGCCATCCCATTATAGTGCAGCAGACAAGGAGATGTAGTTAATTTAAGTGCCTCTTACTTCAAATTAAACATCTTTGTAATCAGAATACCATTCCTGCTCACTGAGCAGAGTCCTGGAAGCCACAGGCTCTTGTGCAAGAGATCCAATTAAAATACAGAAGAGAGATGAGGTGAGTAAAGCCCTCCCCACAAACCCTGGGAAGGGTTTCCTGTATGAGGCTGACCTTGACCTTGAGCATTCCCAAGTCCATTCCCTGGGATGTTAACCCAGTATTCATAAATCATTCCAAGCATGAGTTGATCTTTTTATTTAATAATAATAAAAAAAAAAAAAAAAAAGTAATTGGACTGACATAAATTAAAGCTGAGTTAACCTGTCTGGAATAATTGGATTGGTAATAATGGACAGCAGTGTGGATTGAAGTAGGTCACAGTTTAACCCGGAGGCCCAGAGAGACTATTTTTAATTATTTTTTTTTCTCTTCATCTCTCCTTTTTTTTTTTCCCTTTTTTTTTTTTTTTTCCCACTTCTCCTCTCCCCCTATCCCCCTCTGAGAGCGCAAAGAAATATGGAGGGAGGAAGGAGATTGCCAGAGTGTGCCACAAGCACAGGGCTGCTGATGGCTAGGGAATTGAGCTTTCCATCAACCCAGACCCCTGAGGAAACGGACCTTGGGGTCTGGATTGATGAAAAGCTCAACATGAGCCTAGCCTGCAGTGTAAGTGCAGCCCAGACAGCAACTGAGTCCTGGGCTGCAGCAAGAGAAGNATGATCCTTGAGGTCCCTTCCAACCTTACCATTCTATGATTCTATGAATTACTGCAGGGGAACTCCAGTTGAAAGCTTGGATGTTTCTGGAAATCAAGCCTCAAAGTTCACTACTGAGAAGCAATGGGCAGCTGTGACAGAAACTGTGTTGTACAAAGGTTGCAGTGATAAATCATTGTAAGGTTTCATCCTGAATCCTTTCTGTACCACCCTTGCAGAGCACTGATGAGAAAGAGGCTGGAGGAACTGCTTTTGATTCAGGGCATTCCAGTGGCAATGAGATTTGTAAACACTGGGGTTGGGGTTGTTCTTTCTTTCATTAGTGCATCTGTAAATGCCCCCTAGATATTCTGTGTATTTAACTCTGATTGGACTCTTCTACATCCTTGGGTAATAATAACAATGATAAATTATCCATAGTGTCGAATAAAATCAGGAGTTTTAATCTTAAAGTAGCTTCAAGCTAGTTTACATTGCTCTGCTTCTGACTTGAGATCTTCAACACACTAACTGCTGGTTAGAAATGATGAGTACTGCTGAAGTGTATCCAAAAGGAGCCCAAATCTTTGGAAACTGCTTAACTTGGGAACTAATTCTAGCATATATATATGCTAGACATAACTTCAAAGTAGTTGCATGAACCTCCACCAAAGAGTGGAAGCTTTGCTGTGTTTAGCACCATATCCTTCACTCCAGTGACACCCTGGGGTTTTGGCAATCCTGTCACTACCTTCACTCCCACCTTCAGTCACTGCCAGAGTTCTGGCAAACCCCTCTCAGCAATCAACTGGCTTGGACTAGGGTGAAGTTAAAACATGCTCAGCAGCTCCTCCTCAGCTGAGTGCAAAGCCTCAGACTCCATCACCTGTGCCAGGACTGAGGCATCATGAGATGTTTGTCTGCTTTCTTACAACTTTAGAGCTGAGGGATATTCCAAGCCAGGATTCCAGATGACTCAATCCAACTCCCAGTTCTGCCACTAACCCATTCTGTGACCTTGGCAAACTCCTTTTCATTTATGTGTCCTGGTTTCCTCTCCTGCAGAGCCACCCATGCCCACGCAACTCAGGGTGGTCATTACAGCCCCTGCCAGGGAGCAAATGAATTTGAGTCTCAACAACCTTCTGACTGACTAACCCCTGGCTCCTAGACAGGCCATTAGCAGAGCTGGTTAAGTCTTTAACATGTATTTCTCAATTATTTTTCCCCAGTGTTTCTAATTAGGACTTTAAAAAGTTTTGCTTCTTTTTTTTTTTTTTTTCTCCTGTCCAGATAAACTTCCTAGCTGATCCCAGCTGCCATGGCAACAGAGTCTGTTCTGCAGATAACTTGGAGTCCAGACCATTTCAAATGCTTTGAGCTAAAACCTTGAGATGTACCTTGAAGATAGGGGACCATTGCTGAAGTCAGTGAGACCCAGTTTCCCAAGCCCAATTCCAGCAATAAGGAAGACACATTCTGTATGGGATGGAGCATCCAAGAGAGCCCTGGAGCAGAGCTCCAGGGGTTAAGGCCACAAGAGGCATGCTGAGTCACAAGGAAAAGGATCTAGAGCCTAACTGCATCCAGATGGAGAAAAAGTGAAGAGCAGAGAAGTATCAAGGATGAGCACTAAAATGACTTCCAAAAAAATCCCTTCATCTTCCTTTTGGAAGGAGAAAAAGAGGGGAAAGAAAGCATCTCAAACCAGGAATGTAATTTTAACAGTGTCCTCAAAGTGATTGCTTCCACTTCTTACCTGAATGAACCATGGATTACCCACAGCCTTAGTCAGACAGGATCCAAAACCATCTCTGTGGAGCACAACACAACAAAGCCTTTGCCTGAAACAATATCCAGACATCGAAACAGTGAGTCACTGTGGCATCCCAGCCAATGTGTCTTGAAGGGAGAAAAGCCAGACACTCAGCTGGGCCAGCCTCCTCAGGGCAGAGCCACTTCAAAGCAATGCCATTCAGAGTGAGGAGCTCCTGATCAGAGGTGCAATGTTACTTCACCCGGTCTCAATTTCTCTCTCTTGCTGTTCATCCTCACACTACCCAGTAATCCCAACAGCCCAGAAAGCACCTGTGCCCCATCTCATACAGTACCTTGTGGGGGGGAAATGTCCCTTTCCCCCAAATACAGCTTTCTATCTAATATCCTAATAATTTCCTGTGTGTGCACATTACTTGTTGACTAGATATTCTCATCCTACTTCAATCTTACATGGAGACACAAGAACAGACCAGTAGATTACTGATAGGCTACTCAGTTCCCAAAGTCACCATATTAAGTGATGAAGGTCTTTAGAACTCATTTAATACAGAGTTAAAACTGGATAAAGAAAGCACCAACCACAAGTCTATAACATTATTTCTTTCCTTATCCTCAGGCTGTGCAGTTAAGAAAGTACAAAACAATCTGGAATTTTGCTGTATGACTACAATAGATCACAGGATCACAGGATATTGGGGTTGGAAGGGACCCAAAGAGATCATCAAGTCCAACCCCCCTGCCAGAACAGGACCATACAATCTATCTTAGGTCACAGAGGAACACATCCAGACAGGCCCTGAAAGTCTCCAGAGAAGACTCCACAACCTCTCTGGGGAGCCTGTTCCAGTGCTCTGGGACCCTTACAATAAAGAAGTTCCCCCTTGCGTTGAGGTGGAACCTCCTGTGCTGCAGCTTCCATCCATTGCTCCTTGTCCTATCACAGGTGTCCATGTGCTTCTCTTAAGAACTTTTTGGATGCTGCTCTGTCAAATGCACATCCCAAATTCATTATATTCTGAAGCAGTTGTTGAGTTGTCTGAAAAGAGCCAAAGGAAAACACAACACCAACCAACAATAACAGCTTATGCAAAGAGGGATTTTGGAAATTCAGGAAATGCACAACTAAAGACAGAGACCTTCAAGCTCCCCTTTTGCTTGCTACTAATGCAATGTGGATAGACTTCCTTGGAGAGAAAGAAAAAAAATACCAAAACCCAACAAACAAAACCAAATGAATGCTGCCATCACCACAACAAAACTAAAAAGACAAGTTCATGCCCACCAAGAGGCTTTGAAATTTCCATTCCAAACATGAGGAAGACCCCATGGGCTGGGACAATACTGTTTCAATTAGCTCTGCTCAGCCTGATTGTAAGAACTAGAAACAGCCAACATTCCCAAAGGGCCACAAGCTCTTTCCCCTATTATTTTAGGCTCAGCATTGAGAGAGCAAGTGAAGGAGGGCTAACACCACAAGCATGAGGGAAGCAGCTGTATTCACTTTCCCTAGGGCTATTTCTGCCAAGTCTTAAAATAACATGAGATCCTTCACCCTTTTTCCTCTATCACAGATGCCAGGTCTCTCCCAAGTTGTCTGTGACCTGCCACTGTATATCTCCTATGAGGAACTTCTTACTTTGAGGGCAAAGTCTAATATGGGCAGGTGAAAAAAGAAAAGGCTTCATCATTTCAAGCTGGAAAAACATGGACTTGATGGGAGGACCACTCGCTGGATAAGGAATTGGCTGGATGGTGGCACACAGAGAGTGGTGATCAAGGGCACAATGTCCACCTGGAGACCAGTGCCAAGTGGTGTCCCTCAGGGGTCAGTGCTGGGACCAGTGCTGTTTGACATCTTTGTCAGTGACATGGACAGAGAAATTGAGTGCACCCTCAGCAAGTTTGCAGATGACACCAAGCTGTGTGGCACAGTCGACTTGCTAGAGGGCAGGGATCCATCCAGAGGGACCTGGACAGGCTGCAGAGGTGGGCCCAGGCCAACCTCATGAAATTCAACAAGGCCAAGTGTAAGGTCCTGCACCTGGGTAGGCACAATCCCAAGCACAAATACAGGCTGGGTGGGGAATGGCTGAGAGCAGCCCTGAGGAAAAGGACCTGGGGGTCTGGGGTGATGAAAAGCTCAACATGAGCCTGCAGTGTGAGTGCAGCCCAGACAGCAACTGAGTGCTGGGCTGCAGCAAGAGCAGTGTGGGCAGCAGGGCAAGGGAGGGGATTCTGCCCCTTTGCTCTGCTCTCCTCAGACCCCACCTGGAGTCCTGTGTGCAGTTCTGGAGCCCCCAGCACAGGAAGGACATGGAAGTGTTGGAGCGGGTCCAGAGGAGGGCCACAAAGATGATCAGAGGGCTGGAGCAGCTCTGCTATGAGGACAGGCTGAGAGAGTTGGGGCTCTGCAGCCTGGAGAAGAGAAGGCTTCCAGGAGACCTTAGAGTAGCCTTCCAGTATCTGAAGGGGGCTACAGGAAGGCTGGGGAGGGACTATTGACAAGGTCTTGCAATGACAGGACAAGGGGCAATGGGTTTGAACTGGCAGAGGGGAGATTTAGACTGGATGTTAGGAGGAAGTTGTTTGCAGTGAGGGTGGTGAGACACTGGCACAGGTTGCCCAGGGAGGTTGTGGCTGCTCCCTCCCTGGAGGTGTTCAAGGCCAGGTTGGAGGAGGCCTTGAGTGACCTGTGCTAGTGGGAGGTGTCCCTGCCTATGGCAGGGGGTTGGAACTAGATGATCCTTGAGGTCTCCTTCCAACCTTACCATTCTATGATTCTATGATTCCTGTTGTGAGAAGGCTGCCTTTGGGAGAATTCAGGGGAGAGAGATATCTGCAAACAAGGGCTGGAAACACTTTCGGTCCCAGCCTGAATGTGTGCTGAGGCCATCTAGTCCTTCAGGATCCCCTCTCTGCCCTTTGTTTTGAAACCAGTCCCTGAGCAGGCTCCAGCTTGCATGCATTTTCATTTCACTCATGACACATGCTAGCGTTGGTTTGCTGCCCACCCTCTTCAAAAGCAAGAAAGACAAGAGAAGACAAAAAAGGAAAAAAAATACATCAAAAAATGATGCCACTCTCAAGAAATGGCACTTTAGGTAGTCTCCACTATATCAGTAATGACAGTCGATAGTGCCTCCAAGGACTTGCTTTCTTGAAGTCAATACCACGTTCTGACAGCCAGTTTATTCCTGGGATCCACGAGCCTCTCTTCCAGATTCAATCTCTTGCTCAGACAAGCATTCCTCTGAGGCTTTTATCCAGTTTACAGATAGTGCAGCAACACAAGAGCCCAGCAGAAGAAATGTTACTGCTGCTCTGCAGAAATGCACTTCTTCACTAAGTGCCTTTTCTTACCTTGCCAGGGTCACCCTCAGCACTAAGGAAGTCAGAGGTCATCAGAAAAAAAAAACAGAAATGCTTAAGTACCTTATCCTGGATTCCATATGGTTTAGGCTTCAGATGATCCTCTTCCACAGTATTCCCACTTAAGAGATTTACCATTGTGCTGGCTTGTGTACACACACAGAGGAGGAGAGCAAGGCAGAGAAAGTGACCTTCTATGAAAAAATACCCACAATTTCAACTCTTCAAAGGTCCTTTCAACAATCTGGCTGCCTGAGCCACAGCTGAAATGGTATCCACCTACATCTACCACCAGTTTTGGTGTCTCAGCAAGCAAGACTCCGTCATTGTTAAAGATCTGCCCACCTGCACCACTAAAACATCTTTAGGGGACAGTTCTTTTCTGCAGGTATCATGGAATAAAGATATAGTCATCTCTGAAGTGGGTCCAGAAAAGAGAAGGCAGGTACCAACATTATTAAGTTCAGTGCAGTAAGCCCCTGGCCTTCACCTGCAGACACACAAGCAAAATTGCAGTGTTAAACAGACATGTGAAAGGCCTCAGTGGGATCCTCAGGACATCAATGGGACTTACAGAGATCAACAGCAAGGTCTGTGCCCTGGTGAGAACAGCCATAGCAGGTTTCCTACCAAAAGGCAGGTGCTTTGTGTTCATCTCCATTGCTCTCCCAATTTTACTCTCATTCTTGCATTTCAGAAAATCATCTCTGCTATAAACCTCAGACAGAGCCTTTGTTTTAAGGCACATGCTGAAAGGACTTGTTCTGCTGCTGCAGCAGCTCATTTTCAGTCTGTCTGCCTGTTGTGTGCTGCTGGGAGAAGCAGAGGGAGTCCCTGCCAGCTAGCCAGCAGCATGGGCAAAGAAAGAGTCACAGTAACTTAACCTGCTGCTCCCAGCTTTGGTAGAACACAGTGGGAATGCCATGCCACAGAGCTGCTGGGGTGTCCTCAGGGTGCTACTCCTTTCCTTTCTTACATGCCAAAAGCCTTTGATGAAATGAAAGCTGTCTGTCAAAGAACTCCTCTTCACCAGCTAAACCTCACTCTTCTTTATGACTCACCATAGCCTCTGCCCTCCTTCCTGTGCACCAATGTCTGAAGAAGCTGATGTGAAGCTCACTTGGGCCAGGATGAAGCCATGCAGTTGATGCTGCTCAGTGAGAGGATGAGGGAAACAAGAAACAAGGTGGGTTTTTTTTCCAGCACCCTACACGTTACCCCTGCTTCTGCAGCACCAGCAGCAGAGCATCACACTCCTGAGGGCAAAACTGTCCAGTGACACAGAAAGTTCACCATCTCAACCTGAGAATTTCAGACCTGGTTGGTGACTAATGAGCTCCAGGGAGATTTAGGTTACTGCTGTTTGTACAGCATTATGGAGGAAGTTGTAGGAGTGCTCTGTAGATGAAATCAGTACATATTTGCACATTAATGTAATTTAACCTGAACTCATTCCATCTTTTAAACCTCTGGAGTGGCAAGGAAGACCCATGAGCAAACAGGCAAAGAATTAAGGAAACACTAAGGTGACATTACAATGTGTGAGACAACTAATGCTAGCAGGAGGATTGCAGATCCAAGCAAGAACAAAAGACGACTGCAGCCAAGAAACACCCCAAGGTGTTCTCCACTAAATATATATAGAAAAGGAGAATTTTGCCTGGCAAATGCAGTCAAAGAGGTGTAAACCTACACAGCAATAACTTGCTTGCAGGGCTGTACTCTTTGAAGGAGCTGCTTTACAAAAAACAGATGTTCTCACAAAATCCCCAGAGGCTTCTGAAAATCCCCTGCAGATAGGAGCTGTCATGATTAGTATTTTGTATAAAATAATGCCAAAGACTGCTCAGATCCCCAGAGAGTAAGGTAACTCTTTTAGAGATTTCTTTCCTGAACCCTCTTCTGCTTGTTCAGCTCACCTTGCTGACTCAAAGCAGGTAACTGTACTGCTTGGCTTGGTACCAGCTCACCCTGTCCTTCCACAGATGGTCCAGAAAATTAACAAGCCACCTCCAGTGCTCCAGCTAATTCAGCAAATATGAGTATAGACTGAGGGAGCCTGTAGCATGCAGAGGCTCAACTGTCAGTTGTAGACCTGTGCCATCTCAGGACTTCCATGGAGATGGCCCTTCAAGTGCAGTGCATTTCAGCAGATCTCTAGCTCCAGCCAGCCATGGACACACTCTGAGCTGTCTCATTCACCAGCAGCAAGGCAGAGCTCACAAAGGAGTATCCATGCAACCCAGACAGGTGTCCCCAGCCATGCTGAGCTCCAGGGCATATCCCAGCATCTGGACCAGGTCCCCACCTTGCTGCTCTGACAACCTGACTCCAACCCTGAACCTTCCAGTTCTGCCCAGCAAGAGTTAAAGGTCTTTAGAAGTAACGAAGAACATGGCGGTCCTAGGAAGGGACTGAATCAGAACAGATGAGTTGAGTCAGACTGGATAAATCCATAGAAGCAAGTTGCCTCCTGAACACATCTTCATTGGCAAAAAGAGGCAGTGGAAGAAGAATAATTAAAAAAAAAAAAATCAAATTATCCTAGGAAGTGATTAAAGACATTGCTAAACAAAGTGTCATGAGTTGTAGGATTTCCCATCACACCTTCAGGGTGAATCTGCAGCAGGCAGGATGCAGAGTTCTCTCCTACACAGCCCCCTTGGCCTGCACTACAGCTTGCAATCAGGGAAAGGACTCCTCCAGCTCTCATTAACCAGGACTGCTATTACCCAGCCTTTTGACCAGAGCCACTCAAGCCAGGGAGTCCAGAACTGTCTGGTCTGCAAGTCTGTTTTGCCTGGATCCCATCTGACTCTCAGACACACAGGATATATCATGTGTTTGTGATCCTGTGCTGCTCCCCTTGTCTCAGCCACCATTGGCACCAGCTAAGCACAGGCTGATGGCCAGCTGATCCAGCAAAGCCAGGGAAGCACACTGCTTCCTGCCAGGCTGACTGCACTAACACTACACAAGGAGCTTCAGCGAGTAAAAGCAGCCTCCGGTAAACACCGCACAGGCTTGTTTAGCCTGTGGCTCTTTACACGCACCCACCAGCCTCTTTGTATGTTCCAACACAGTGTTTCTTATGGAGAATAGTGTTATGCAAGGCTGAGCAGTGAAAGCAATGAGCTTTAACAGGCTCTGGATCATGCCAAGAACAAGTCCCACTCTGTTTTAGTTGTTTCAGTATGCTATCCCACATCTCTTCTATAATAATCAAATGCTCCTACAATGCAACTGGGAGCAGAAGACAAACAACTAGTAAACAGACAAGCAACAACCTCTTTAAAGAACTAAGAGTACTGCCAAGAATATTTGCAATCTGATTTCATCCCTGTCTCTTTGCTTTCCCTGACCTGTCACTGGACCTCAGCGTGATCAACCTCGTGGCTTCCTGGCTGGAGTACACAGATTACCTCTGAGTGGACCCAGGAAAGCAAATTGGTTGGAAGATTGAGATTCATTACAGACCTACATCATTGACCTACACCAACCCATTAGCTCATTTATGAAGCAGTTTCACTTTGTTACAGGTCATCAAAAAACATTCCAGTCTAGACAGGTGATGTACTTATTTTAGGAAAAGAAATCTACTTAGAAGACTATGCCCTGAATATCAGTTCACTCTCTGCAATGTCAAAGAGATACCTGAGATTGAAACAAACTTCTAATCACAGGTTCACCTAGGCTGGAAAAGACCTTTAAGATCATCAAGTCCAACCATTAACCCAGCACTGCCAAATCCATCACAATTATTTCTTTGATATAAAGAGAGTGCTGTTGAACAACATGTTAGTGATGCACTCCCTCCTGGGCAATAAACAACCAAGAAACAACAAAGTGTATTTACCATTTGCTGTCTGCCACAGCAGAGGTGAATTGTAAGAGCACAGCTTGCTCTGCTCTGTGCAGTGCAGTGAGAACTGCAGCTGCTTGTTATCTCCTCCCCTACAAGCTGCTATTTCAAAGTGATGCACAGCAGATTTTTTTTTTTAAGGCATACAATCAACACATAAAAAAGCAAAAGCATAAAGTGATCCAGCTAAGCAAAGGGCTTCACCAGGGTGCCTCACTGGGGAAGGGAAACACTAGGATATCAGCCTGGGGAAGCAGAATTGCTAGCACATAAGTGACCTAAGTGTCACAGATCCCCAACAGAATCACACAGAAACACAGAACTGTCAGAGCTGGAAGGGACCTCACAGATCACTCAGTTCCAACCCCCCTGCCATGGGCAGGAACACCTCCCACTAAATCAGGTTGCTCAGAGCCACATCCAGCCTGGCCTTAAACACCTCCAGGGATGAGGTTTCCACCACCTCCCTGGGCACCCCATTTCAGTGTCTCACCACCCTCATGGTAAAGAACTTCTTCCTAACACCCGATCTGAATCTCTAGTTTTGCTTCATTCCCCCCAGTCCTATCATTACCTAACACACAAAAAAAGTCCCTCCCCAGCTTTTTTGTAGCCCCCTTAAGATACTGGAAGGCCATAATAAGGTCTCCTCAGAGCCTTCTCTTCTGCAGACTGAATAACCCCAACTCTCTCAGTCTGTCTCCATAGGAGAGGTGGCTCCAGCCCTCTGATAATCCTCATAGACCTTCTCTGGACACGCTCCAACACGTCCATGTCTTTGCTGTTTAAAACTGGTCAGCTTTAAGTGATCTAAGTTTCCAGGGGCATTTCTGCTACCCTTGCTGAAGTCACTCTGATTCTGCAGCTGAGTAAGTTCACCCCCACCTCAATTTAGGACAGCACGCTGCTGCTTTTGGCAAACTATGCCAGATTTTTTCCTAAGCTGACTGAGCTGTTTTTGGAAATGGCCAATGGAAAATAGAAAGTCACTGCTCACAGATGAAGCCCCAGTCTGAGCAAGTGCTGTAAAAATATGAGTAACATGGTGCAGCAGATTGCCTCCTGCTCAGGTACTGCTATTAAAATAGGTATGGTTAGGGTGGGGAAGGTCATCAAACCTGCTTCTGTAGTCACAGCAGTTAGTTCATGCTGCAGCTCTAACATGCAGCCCTGCAGCTTCTGCACACTTTGTACCTACACCAAGCACCTCACTCACAAAGCTTGTGAGTCACAGGAGCCAGTGGGAGAAGTAAAGGCAGAGGGCAAAGGGTTAATTGGCACCTTTCTGTTGGAAAGTAATCACTGGCTTTAACAGTTTCCTGCAGAAATAGGGAGAACAAGGGCCATCTGCCATGCCAGTAGCATGCCTAATGACTCCTACACCTCAAAGACTCCTTCTAAAATCCCTCCAAGCCCAGCCACATGCATGGACTGAAACACTCAGCAGCAGCACACAATTTAAGTACAATTAGAGGAGACTGCTCCCTCCCTGAGCACTACTCAGGAGTCAGACTGGGTGGTGGTATGCAGCTGTGCGAGGGCAATCCCCAAAACACACACAGAGCAAAGCTGGAGTTTGACTCCACTAACTTCTGGCAGTAAATTCCTCTCCTCTTACCTCTAGAGAAGGAGGTCAGACCAGCTGGGAAGGAATGCAAAGGAGATACATGCATTGCTCCAGGCCAGGAGGGATTAATTAAGCAGCATTAATACAGTGAAGCAAAACCCACTTCGCTTGGCCTGTTTAAGGCATGAAGGGAGAAGAATCCCCATCCTCTTGGGCAGACTGCCACGACCACACAAAACACAGCCAGTTTCAGGGAGACTCATTGTTAAGTCAGTCTTGTGGCCACAAAAAGACTAAACAAGAGCAAAGTCCCTGCCTCTGTGGAGTTCTGCCATGTGTTTGAGATCCATAAGGAGAGATTCCAGAACCACAGAATATTAGAAGTTGGAAGGGACCTCCAGAGATCAAGTCCAACCTCCCTGCCAAAGCAGGATCACCCAGGGTAGTCCACAGAGGAATGCATCCAGGCAGGTTTTGAAAGTCTCCAGAGAAGGAGACTCCACAATTTCTCTGGGCAGCCTGTTCCAGGGCTCTGTCACCCTCACTGTAAAGAAGTTTCTCCTCATGGTGAGGTGAAACCTTCTATGTTCCAGTTTGTAGCTGTTGCTCTTTGTCTCACTGCTGCAGATCACCAAAAAGAGATTGTCCCCATCCACTTGACCCCCATCCCTCAGATATTTATAGACATTGATGAGATGTCCTCTCAGACTTCTCTTCTCTAGACTAAATAGCCTCAGGGCTCTCAGACTCTTTCCATAGGGGAGATGGGTGTGGAGTTTCCATGGATTGCTCCTCTGTGTTCTTCAAACAGGATACAAAGTTGGCTTTTGTGCTCCTCTCCAGGTATGCAACCTGAGGATCAGTTCAAAACAAACTAGTTCAGTCCTGCCAGTTGTCCCTCACGGGGCTGCAGCTAAAGTTTCCATGGGCCTGAACTGACACTGTTTGGGGATTTCTTCTTTGCACACAGAATGGTTTAGGTTGGAAGGGACCTCAAAGAACATCTAGAACATAGGCAGGGACACCTCCCACTAGAACAGGTCACTCAAGGCCTCATTCAACCTGGCCTTGAATGCCTCCAGGGAGGGAGCAGCCAGTATGGAAATGACCAGGGAAATTTGCAGTTTCAGATGAGGCAAACAAAAAGACACTCATTTTTTCAAAAGTTTCATTAGAATAAATAAATAAATAAAACACTACTGCTATATACTCTGATTTGGTCGCACTGAGGTTAAACTCACTAACAAAAAAGGTCTAAAATTAAAAATCAAGTCTGTGATTTGTGGCTTGTTCCTGAGTAGAAAATAGGACATTTCTTTCATTCCTACAGACTGGTGGATGCTTTTGTCCCTTCTCTCTCCAGAAATGAGCAATCATCCCACCCCTTGTGCACACAGACCTCACTGTTAAGAGGAGACAGAAAATGGTATAATCTTCACAGAGATGCAAGGGAATTGCTGTGTTCAAAGAGACACAACCGCCCCAGGAGGAACATCAGAGAACCTTTACAAGAGGAGAGAGCTCAAAAGAGCAGAGGGTTGGATGTCCTGCAGCACACACATTTCAGAAAAATCCCAGCCTTCAAAGCCCGCTGGAGCCTTGTGACTAAGCACAAGCCCATGAGCAGCTCTCAGCAATTGCCTCTCCAGGCCCTTAATCAGCTTCAAATGCAGAGCAACCACAAGACACTGACAACACAAGTCTTCCCTCACGCTTTCCACCAAGCCTCACCATTTCTTCAGGTTCTGCCCCTCCACTCTCTGCTGGGACACTCTCAGCAGCCTCTTGAGATGGACATTCATGGCACCCAAATACATCCAAGCACAAGACAGCTTCCTCCATATAGGCAAGGCAAAGAGACAAAAATCAAAATGTTTCAACAGCTAGTTTCACCTTGACCCCCCCCCCAGCACAGGCACTGGATCTTTTACATGATGATTTCATCTTCAGTTCTGCTCTCCACAATTCATCCAACAGGTTCGAAACCAAAGGCTCATTAGTCAGATGGACAGACTCCACTGTCTTCCCCTAAATTTACAGCTGTAATCCTATTTTGTATTGAATATTGGTGTTCAGTTTATGTTTTGGTTTCTTTTTTTTCTTATCTACTTGTAAGGAATAAGAGACCACACTAATGCTCAATGGCTTTATTAAAGTATTAGAAGAGGGTAGGCAAGCTACATGATGAACACATGTGGCAGCACAATTCCAAGCTAGCAGTCACAGTACCTTACATCTAAATTGTTATTTGGCACAGAAATCATCCCTTAAGTCAATGCAGGTCATCAAGTCTAGCAGACACAAATGTCCCGTAAAAAACTGCAGTTCCTCCTTCCCAGAAGCTAAGAAGGGGGGGAAAAAAAAAACAAACCAATCACCAGACACTAAAAGAGGCATTTAAAAAAAAAACAAACCTCATATTAGTACACCACATCCCTCGGGATGAAGACAGCAGGCATGCAAGACAGAGAAAGGCCCTCAACTTGCCACTATGGCATATCACACTCTGGAGAGTCAGGACATTATTTTGGAGCCAGGGATGTGCAGTGGAAAGCAACCACCTTGATAAAGGAAGTTCTGCATCTTCAGGTTTGGGGGCAATATATCTCCTTAGGTCTATGTGCACCTAAGAGTAGCACAAGAAATCAGAGAATCACAGAATGTCAGGGGCTGGAAGGGACCTCAAAAGATCAGTCCAACCCCCCTGCCAGAGCACAATCTCCCATACCAGATCACACAGGAACACATCCAGGCAGGTTTTGAATACTTCCAGAGAGGGAGACTCCACAACCCCCTGGGCAGCCTGTTCCAGTCTTTTGTCACACTCACAGCAAAGAAATTTTTCCTCACATTTACATGAAACTTCCTATGCCTCAACTTCCACCCATTGTCCCTTGTCCTGTCATTTGACATCACAGAGCAGAGCCTGGCTCCACCCTCCTGGCACTCACCCGTTGCATATTTATAAACATTAATGAGGTCACCCCTCAGTCTCCTCCTCTCCAAACTAAAGAGCCCCAGCTCCCTCAGCCTTTCCTCATAAGGAAGATGTTCCACTCCCTTAATCATCCTTGTGTCTCTGCACTGGTCTCTGTCAAGCAGTTCTATGTCCTTCTTCAACTGGGGGGCCCAGAACTAGACACAATACTGCAGATGCAGCCTCACTAGGGCAGAGCAGAAGGGGAGGAGAACTAACCACAGCTGTTCTAATACATCCCAGGATGCCATTGGCCTTCTTGCCACAAAAGCACTTTGGGTGTGTAAGTGTTGAGGTGCCCTAGCACAATAAAAGGACAAAGTGCATGTAAATTAATAAAGAGGAGAAAGTTTTTTATAACCTTATCAGGTTATAAATAAGGCTCAGTGAAGGTTTATCTAGTGCAGATCAGCCCAGCAAAACCTATAGAAGAGTGAAGAATATGATCTGCTGCAGACCATCATCTGAATGACAGCAGCACGGCTGCCCTTGCCTTGCACAGGACTCCACTGCTCATCCAGGGACCTTCTATACAGGATGGCAAATAAACCAGCTGCAACAAGTGCCTTCATGGCTTCAGAGGGACAACATTTCTGACAGTACAAACACAAAAGCAGCACAGCAATTCCTGCTCATTTACAAGCAAGGTGCTGCACTAACTTCTGCTTGTTCACATATGAAAAATAGTTAAGCATTTATTGTACACTGGAGTGATCAGAACTGCTTTGGAGCTGCTGTTCTGCAGCCATCACACTGTACAATTAAATACATTTCATTACTCACTTCAGGAAAAGCATCCACAGTTGCAAGGGAGAGGCTGAAGCAGATGACAGGAGCGTTACATAAATGTTATTGATTTTGTTTCTCCAAAGGCTCACAAAGTAAGCCAGATAAACACGCCAACACGTTTTGCTCAACAATATAAAGCATCATTCAGCTTTTCAGTAGGAGATATCAAACATCAGCTGTGCATAGTGTGTACACTTGCCAAGGCCACAAAGGACTGAGGAAGGGAGAAGTGGTGATCAGATAAAGGGTGCAGCAACAATGCAGCAGCAGCTACATTTCCCAGAGGCAGCAGAAATGTAGCAGTGTTTCTTAGGCAAACCTAGCATTCTGAAATATATCTTAAATCAGCCTATTTCTTAGCAACATCTGGAATGACACAGGGGTCCTGTTCATCAACACAGCAAGGAAAATCTCCACCCTAGCACCATAACCAAAAGTAGTCACAACAAAGAACGAAGGAGAAGATATCTTGTTCTTCTCACTTTACAGATGGGAAGAGAAAGATCCAAATGCTTAATGTGGTCACACACACAAAAATATCTTAGCATTTTGTGTTAGAGGCAGGAAAAACAATGCTGGGGAGGAAATATCACCAAAAAGCACAGCAGATACTTATGGGAAGATCGTCTGCAAGAGAGGGCGTTCCAAAAAACAAACCAGCCTGTGTGGCCAAGTACAGGGATAATGTTGTCCTTGCTTCACCCACACCTTCTCTCCCCAGTATGTCTCTCGCTTCATCAGCTAGAAATCTGGTAAAAATTTTACATTGAAAAAAGACTAAAATTATGTAATTCACCATTCTCCCATCTGCTCAGTGCCTGTTAGCTCACCAAGTATGCCAGTGTTGTTAACAGCCATGGCAAGGGGCAGATGGACATGCAAAGAAAAGGCAACAAAGCCCAGTTTTGATATGCAGACTCTTGGTGATGATGAAACCTCTTGCTACGTGTAATTAGCTCTTAAAGCCTAACACTTGACTTTTTTGGATAGAAGGAGAAGAAAAGGGTGCTGAAGATGTGAAATACTAACCACTTTAATCTTTCAAGGGTTTGGGAAGAGAGTTTGCTCTTTGATGCATCTAGTTCCATAAATCTCAAGACACAAGGACAGAAAAATCAATGGGCAAGAGAGATGGATCACTCACCTGAGCAGGGAGAAATGAGTCAGCTTGTATCTGATCTGCCGATGGGGCCTGGGCAATCTGTCAAAGTGCATTTTTCAGGGGGAATAATCCCTTTAACCAGGAGAGAGAAGCCATAAATAGCAAAGAGGTCAAAACCTGATGGAGGGAAGTAAGAATTCCAAAATATTTTGTGTTTGTTTTTTAAATCCCCTAAGTGTTGTTCTTAAGAATTTTGCTCCATTGGAAAAGGACAGGGCAGCACAGACACGTCAGAGCTTCACTGCTGTCTCACACACCAAACAGCCCCCGCTGTGGCTAACCAAAAAACACATCCCTACATTGCAGCTGCTGCAAAACATAAAACTCAACATCAGTAAACAGAAGGTCAGAACCAGCAACAGGGTTTCAGACCTTAATTAGAAGCTCTTCTGTCCAAGCCTCTGGATGGGACAGCTACACAACTCCTGCTGTTCCCTTTCTCTGTGGGCTGGTAACAGCAGATGATTTGGAAAATCACACTCAAACCGTTTACATTTAATCCCCATCACAGACCACACGTAGCTCAAGTTTCCCCTCTAATGACTGAGCTGCATCACCCTCATATTTTTAGCATGCCATGTTTTTTCTGCTGCTTCCTCACACCAGAATTTCACCTGTTGCATCTTGCAATCAACCCAGGTGGGTATTTTTTTTCTTTCCTATTTTCCTCTCAAGGCATTTTGTGGGCAAAACTCATTTGAGTACCTGCTTCAGTGTGAGAGGAGACCACAAGGAAGGAAGAGAAGCAGGTGGTAAAGAACTGGAGATGCTTTTCCTTCTGTTTCTTCTATGCTGATAACAATTACTGAAATGCCACACTGAAGCCCACCCTCTCTGAGAAACTTCAGTGGGTACAAATGCAGCAGCCCATCTGCTTAGCAACACATGGTGCCAGCAAACATGTTTCCAAGCCTCAGACTGAGGTTTGCAGATATGGTGAAGTCACATTGGGTTCCCAGCTCCAAAGACAGGCATTCAGATAGGGAGTAGGGCAAGAGTGCAAGCACACCTCTCTTGGAGCATAAGAGGAACATCTCTAGTCAGACACTAGCTTCTCTCCATTCAAAAGACACCTTCACGTTTTCCCAAATGCATTTTGACATCTGACCTGCTCTCCAAAAACTGCTCCATAGGAAATGAGCCTCTATGGCACGGCCTACACCTCATAAATACCCAGTTGCCTGGGGTGCTGCTTGATTTCTTGTCCTCTTCATTTCCCAGTGAGTCCCTTCACCTTTCTTATGTCAGCTTCTACAGGTGCTCAGCTCACAGCAACTTTACATCTCTTTCTTGTAGCTTGTTTGGTGTGCTGGGCAAGGACTGAGGCTCACTTGTGTTGGACCACAGCTGCTAACTGACATGCTTAGGAGAGCACTGGCCATGCCCTTCCATGGGAAGATGGTAGCTCTGCCATGTCAAACATTTGGGCAGGAGCATGGATGCTGTACAGGGAGAGGCACAGCACAGGCTGACAGACATCCAGTGGCTTTATGAGACTCGACTGCAGGAATTCTGATGTATGTCATCCTTGATGCCAAGAGCTGCAAGAATTCACCACATTAGCAAAACACAATGAAAGCTGCCCTGTGGCTTACCCTGCAGGTCAGGATGTTGTAGCTGTCTTGCATAATGGAAGTCAAAGCACTTCAGGGAAACCTCACAGGAAGATTAGCTTTGTTGGAACAGCATCAGAATGCTTTGCTAAAAGATGGTCCCCAGGATATCTGGGCGTATCCCATACATAGCATCCCTGCTTTGGCCTTGGAAAATTCACAGCAGGTAAAGCTCTTGACCAAGAGAAATCCTGCATTCTGGTATTTCAAGTGCCAATAGGGGTCAGTCAAAAACTCCATATAAATAGATGCAACTGAAGTCAAAGAAGCTGTGGCTGCTCCTGCCAATCTGGGTTGCTGTGCATGGTGACAGCTCTGGCACTTGAAATTCTTTGTGGGTCAAGTGGGACTTCAGAGAGGCATCTAAAGGAGAAGAAAGAGCCACTTGGTAGAAAGTTAAGTAAAAACCTTTGTCAAGTGTTAGAAACTGGCACAAAAGGCCAGGGAAAGTCAAGAACCTGGGTGGGGGGGAAAAGACAAAAGAAACTGTTAGAAATGCTTGAATGATCATAAGGAAGTGATGTTTTCTTATGTGGTCCAAAGCCCTCTGCCATGGGTGCCATATAAATAATTATCAATTACGTTGTTGATTATCTGTGTGAGCAGTAGGGCTAATGAGCTGGTTCCTACAGGAGATAAATACAGCTTCTAAAGAGCAGGGCAGCCATTCTGCTAAAGGCAAGTAATTAGGAGCATTTCTGAAGCATTTCTTCTCTGCTGAAAGTTTGCTTGCTTGGGTTTTTTTGTTGTTGTTGCTTTTTCTTTTAATCTGAGGACAACCAATACACACTGTAGATATTTGCTATGAAAAATCCACTCCCTTCACAGTCCCAATAGACATAAACTGAATCTCCCTTAATGACTGGGTCCAATTAACTGGAACCTTGGAGCTCCACTTTCTAAGCAGCAGGGTTCCTCTTTGGAGGCTTGGCCTCGCAGGGCAGGAGACATCCAAAGGTTGAGGATTAAAGCAGCTTTGTTTCCCTAAGCGTATACTCCATATTGCAGGGTGGTTGGCATGGGAACACAGCTATGGAGGAGCCTGTAGTGCACAACAAACAGCCTCCATAAAATAGGGAAGCAAATAACCAGGGAGATGAAGGGTAAACCCTTCACCTGTCATTGGGACAGCTCAGCAGATGAAGGGGAAAAGGAGCAGCCTTTCCAATTCACAGTTCCTCATCCACAACTGCTTCCTGCTTCCAGGATTTTTGTTTTAACATCACTGCTTTAAGCCTTCAGCTCACATGTATACTCAGCCCATTTCCTCACCCAGTGGCTGAACTGTGAAGATCCAAAAGGAAGTTCCACTTTAGCCACTTCCACCAGCCTTGTGCTGGTTTTGGATGGGTTTAACTTTCTTCACAGTAGCCAGTATGGGGCTAGGTTTTGGATTTGTGCTGGAAAGCATTGATTGTTCAGGGATGTTTCCATTATTGCTAAGCAGTGCTTGCACAGAAGCTTTCCTCTTCCTCACCCCACCATTCAGTAGGCTGGAGGTGAACAAGGAAGCTGGGAGAGGACACAGCAGAGACAAGCTGACCCCAACTGTCCAAAGGGATATTCCAGATCATATGATGTCATGCTCAGCATATAAGCCTGGGGGATGAAGTAGGGCAAGGAGGATGTTTGGAGTGATGGTGTTTGTCTTCCCAAGTCACCATCGTACATACTGCAGCCTGGCTTTCCTGGAGATGGTTGAACATCTGCCTGCTGATGGAAGAGAGGAACTAACTCCTGGTTTTGCTTTGTTTTCCTGTACAGCTTTTGCTTTACCTGTTAAATTGTCTTTAGCTCAGCCCACAAATTTTCTTATTTTCCACTTCTCTTCCTCATCAACCAGTTGGCAGCAAGCGAAAGGCTGTGTGAGGCTGAGCTAACCCCAGCTGGGGTTAACCCATGAGAAGCTTTGAACTGCAGCAGCTCTCAAAGTGCTGGCTAGTGCCAGGACAAAATTTCAGAAGAGGGCTGATCTGAAGGGGCAGGATGAGATGTTTAATATTACATTGGCTTCTTTGCGTGAGCCATCAGCAAAATACTAAAGCTGCTTTCTGGTGTCAGATGTTCAGCCCCTGATCCAGCTAATTACACACAAATAGTTCCATTCTAGGCCACAGAACTGCTTCTGCAGGTTAAGAAGGTTCAGAAATGCCTGTTTGGGTCAAATACTGAACAAGCAAAGCAAGAAATAGCATGAAAGCAAGAAATAAGTTGCCTGATCAGTGACCACCATGTGTTGAGTACATAACCACAGGTCCTATATCACCATATCCACTGTGGTATTCCATCTGGCCAGCAGGACAAATACTCCATCAGTCACAGCATGTCCATAATGCCATCTAGCCATATGGTGAAGAAGTGACATGAGATAACCCACCCAAAGGTGATAGTTAGGATGACCACTGCCAGGCACATCTGCAAGCAGAGGGAGCAGTGTGCTGACTCACTGATCCCGGCCCAGCAGCCCCTAAGCAGGCTGCTGTACCTCAGACAGCACTGAGTCCTCTCTCCAGCTACCTTCCCTTACCTTACTGACCCATCAGCTGCCGTTTCCTCAAGGACTGGCTCCTGGCACCCCTGCATGCTCCGTACGAGACACACTGGTGTGAGCAGGGAGCACCTTACAGGTAAAGCAGGTGACTTAGCCCACGCTGCAACCTCATGGCAGGCAGCCACCCAGAAGTGGAAAACCTGGAGACATTCGAGTGCCTGTGTTATGAACCGGAAGTTCACCTGCAAACACTGAGCTTTGGGAACAATCTACAAACATGCCTGGCTGCATGGACAGCCTCCTCCTTCTCCCCAGGGGCTGGGAGGAGCCTCCTGCAACACAGCTGAGCAGGCAGGGCCTGGGCAGCCAGCACAGCATGTTCACCCAGCGCTGCAGAGCTGAGGGCAAACGGTTCATATTTCCAGCTGAATTCCTGTCCATGTTTGCACATGACCCTAACAGGGTACTTGACTTACAGCTAAGGATTAGCACCTTAGTGCTCAGGGCTAAGCACAAACCCCAAGTGCACAAACTGCAAGTGTGAAAAGCAGCATCCACCCCCTCCAGTTCAAACCAGGCTGCGATCCATTCTCCCATACCACCCAAGAACCTGACACTCACCCAGCCCTCCTGTTGCATCTTTAATACAGCTGCATAATGATTTAAGATACAATACCAAGTTCACACAGGGAGGGGTTTGGCTATTTCACATGTTTAAAATGACCATTGTGCAGTAAATGTTAAACATGGTGTTGTCCCAATAACTAGCAACCACCCGGGTGCTGTTTCGCTGGCACAGGACCAGTTCTCCAGCCTATCTACCTTTCTAGTACAAAGCTTTACAAAGCTAAAGTTTGCCTCTACTTCTCAGCCATCTCTGAATATCTAAGGGAAAGGTTAATGGTTTCTCCACAGCAAAATACTCCTTTTTCACAGGCCTGCAGATATAAAAGTAGTTAGACTCCAAGTACCTTAAATGTTCCCTGCTGAGAAGTGCAGTAGCAAATCAGGAATGGACCTTACAACCCTGCTTCTGCATAAGAGGGGAGATGGGGGAAAAGGAAGAAGAGGAAGGTGGTCAACACCATTTGGAAACCTGCAACCTCTTTCATAAAACTTCAAGTTTCCCTCTTCTTTTAGAGCAACATCATTTACAGATGAAACACCACAAGCATCTCCTGGAAGTCCTCTCTTTGTGATCTCATCCAGGGCTGTTGTTCCAGCATGCTGACCTTCAATCTGCTGACATTTTCTGATCTCAACCAAAGCATTAGGCAAAACTTACAAAACATTGACCTTTGGGGATTTGCTTGAGACAGGAACACAGAGACTCCAGTAGGCAGAGACAGAATTTATGAGCTTGTTGGCAATTTGGCCATGGGATGGACACTGGTCTTCTGCAAGAGCAGGGAAAAGTCATTCTGTGTTACAAACTAGAGAGATCAGAACAGACAGGAACTATAAACTCCAAATACCATTCAGGTTTTGTTTCCTCTAGCAAATACAGAGAGCCAGCCTAACCTGAAGGCCTTCTGATGCAGCTTTGTTCATGGTTTTAAAGTGTGAAGTATGGAATTAGCACATTTTCAGGCCTTCAGGGAACACTTTTTTCTTAGTTTAGAGAGGAAAGACTGTGGTGAACTGAAATAGAAACTTTAAAAATGTAGCTCTAAAAATTAGCACCCTTGACACTGACCTACACAGGCTGCTTCACTCAGCCAGGCCATCCACTGCTGTATTAGCCATGACCCAGAGTGCCTCACATACTCCCCTACATTTAAAAGGAGTCAGAGGAGAGCTCCCAAACTGGGGCAAAGCTGCCAAGGAGATTTTGTTTTACCCCCCTGCTTTTGCTCTTCAGTAACCATGTCCTGGAAGCATCCTGAGGTTATTACACACTTCTCTAATGGATCCCTATACATAATAAATTAGCTCATTAATGAATTCCTGCAGGGGCCAGGAACCCAAAGACAAAGTGCCTACAACTAAACAAGTGAGTCACTTCAGCACTATCCCATCATGTGTCCTCCTCATGAATCATAGAATCATAGAATGGTAAGGTTGGAAGGAGCCCTCAAGGATCATCTAGTTCCAACCCCCTGCCATGGGCAGGGACACCTCCCACTAGCACAGGTCACTCAAGGCTTCGTCCAACCTGGCCTTGAACACCTCCAGGGAGGGAGCACTAAAGCATGAAGGTCCCATTAAATCACCTTGCAATTCTGCTGCTCATTCTCCATCCCAAACATTACAAAATAAAAAGGGAAACTGCTTTTGTCTTCATGAGAACTTATTTGTGGAGGTTTCATTTCATTCCTTAGAAGCCTTTTCCATTTGGGACTGTCACATTTGTTTGTGGAGGGAGTTTGTGACTCCAGCACTAACTTTGGTAATGTTTGAATTATTTGGATTGCAACTAGGGACTGCAGGTCCCAGCCTAAGGGTTGTTACCAGTCTGCAAAATCCCCAGGCTATGGTGTTTGCTTGCTATTGCTGTCCACAAAGAGGAAATCAGTATGGTAACAGCTGCCCTGAGCTGCTAGCTGAATATTTGCAGATCAACCCAGGAACATACCTCCATGCTCCAGCACTGAGCACTACCTTGTAAACAAATGCCCTTATATAGGTCTGTGTGGGCAAAGTTAATTATCTCCAAATAGCTTCCAGAAGCCTCAAATCAATTTATGAAAACAAAAATTAACTTTCCATATAAACATAATTACAGTGAGACAACAGTATCCAGCCTGGTGCTAGTGCTGTTTTTGGAAGCTGGGCAGAAAGCCAAATGAGTTCATTATGCAGTGTAATTAATAATGGTTTTCCTCTGCTTTAGGAAGCCATTTATGGTCCTAAGAGGCAAAGGTACTGGGGGGAAAAAAAACCCACAGCTGACAAGTTTTAAAAGGTGCTTCTGCACCAATGGTTTATTTTAGAGCCTCCACATGACCATATATCATTTAATGAACACAAAAAGAGCAGGGAAAGAAAACAAACAAACAAACAAACAACCACAAAACCACACACCAAGCAAACAAACACCACAGAAAAACAAAACAAAAAACCAACACAGCAGCAAGATCTGTTCACTTTGCTCAAAAAGGTGCCTTGGAAGACTTTCCTTGAGAAGGAACCACCAAGTTTGGCCTCAAGAAATGAGCATCTAGCACCACACAATCAGCTCCCATCTCCATTGTGCCAGTAGCCAAGGACAGTGTGAGGTGCTCAGAATGCCCTCATAGGAGCCCACAAGCAAACCCCATTTGATTCCAGGAAAACACCAAGAAGGAGTTTCTTTGGATTTTTTTTAAACAAACCTCCTTATTTCCCACCAGCTCTGAACTTCAGTCTCTTATTCTCAGGCTACAGACGGACGCCCATGTTGCAAGCACTGATCATTCTGTCTCTCAAAGTGCTTACTGGGAATATGCAATCCAAAATGAAGGTTTTCCATGTGTGAGAACTCCACATCCATCATCCTCTGCCTCACTGAGCCCAGAAAGCTAGTGCTGATGCTACCAAGAAAGTACCAAGAAAGTCGGTGTTGACAGATACTGCTCTGGATGATAAAGCACAGGATCTGAGCCCTGTTTCACTGTGCAGTTTGTTCTGTGGAAGCAGAAGTTCAGTACTGCACAGGTCACCCACTATGTAGTTAACAGGACAGATTAAAAGCAGAGAAAGACAGCACCCCCCTTATTATCAGTATCTAGACACTCAGACTTCTAACAGCACAGCCTAAATGTCATTGCCTTTGTCTGCATCCCTGTGACAAGGGCTCCCTTGGAGCCTGATGCAGCTTGCAGACCAACATCGTGCAGCAACACAGAGGTGCTGCCTTAGCAGTTGTCAGGTCGCCAGCTGCTCTGCTGTCACCTATCTAGCACCAAAGCCACACTAACCCAGCCATACAATGGAACCATGGGGTCTCTGAGCATCCATTGTCACTTCCCACCTGCCAGCTATCCTTGCTACTCCTTCAATCCCCCAAACTCATGGCTGACAAGGGGCAATGGGTGGAAGCTGAGGCATAGGAGGTTCCATGTGAACCTGAGGAAGAACTGTTTCACTGTGAGGGTGACAGAACATTGGAACCAGCTGCCCAGGGAGGTTGTGGAGTCTCCCTCTCTGGACATATTCAAGAACCATGTGGATGTGTTCCTGTGTGATCTGCTCTAGGTGATCCTGCTCTGGCAGGGAGGCTGGACCAGATGATCTTTCAAGGTCCCTTCCAGCCCCTGACATTCTATGATTCTATGATGCACGATGCATTGCATAGCTCAGAGTCAAAGGAATATTTGGATGTGCATATCCTAAAGCCAAGAAGGGTGGCAACCCTTGCACTCTGACACCCCAACTCAGCTTCTTCCTCTGTTGCTCCAGTTCCCTGTGGCAGAAGAGAACACACTGCTGTGTGCTGCCTGGTGGCACACACAAAGCTAGTGCTCAGCTGAGCAGGCTGCCTTGCAGCACACCGCAGCAGAGCAGCCTAATCTATTTATGGATGGCAGCGGAACCCCGCGATTGAATTACAAGGCAGGTATTCAATCAGGCAGGATGTGTAGCTGCTTTCTAACAGACTGGAGGATTAAGAGAGCGATAGCATACATGCTTTCCTTCCACATGATAGCACCTCCCTCTTCCCCCCTCCTCAAGCAAGAACCTAGCAGAAGCTGTACTTAAAGAGAAGAGGATTTGCTGTGCTCAGGACCCACAAGAAGGATTACAGAAAGGTTAAAGAGAACATGCATACAAAGACAGCTCTCCTGTATCATCCCCAGCAGAAGGATTATAAAACAACAGCCTGTGCAAGACAGGGCAAACACACCTGAGCTACCAGGAGGAGGAGAGGGTGCAGCTGGAAGAGCAGCCAGCTGCTTAATGCCACACAGCCAACCGTTTGCACAGTGTAAGGTGACTGCAGCACCTGCTTTTAGCAGAGCTTGGAAACAGGTGTCACCATTTTTACAAGGCTTGTGTGGTGAAGAGAACTGCAAGCAAGAGAGGCTCAGCCAGCTGAGGTTTATATTCCAGTTTATTATCTCCAGCTGCACTAAGTCCGGCACACACAGAAGACAGTAAGAGTCCTTACTCAGAAGAGCGCATCACCTGCAGTGCAGACTCCCCACTTCACCCATTGCTGCCATCCCTAGGGATGTGTGCTGTAATAGAGCGTGGCAAGAAAGTAAAGGAGCTTATTGCCTTGAGCCTAGAGAACTACAGTGCATGGATGTGAAAGTCATCTGGTGGAAGAAAACTGCAGCCTGGTACAAGAAGACAGAGAACAGTGCTTCACATGATTGCTGGAAAGAAATCCTCTATCTGATGCAGCAGGATTACATCATGTCTGACGGCAGAGGCCCATTGTGCTCTCACTTGTAAAGGAGGATTACTGCATATCTGATCTGCAAGAAGGATTTTTGTGGTTGAAGCAGGTCAAGTACAATCAGGATAAACTGAAAGGTTGTAACGTGTTGGTGGAAGGTGTCACTGGATTTGTGAGGGGGCAGGTGGAGAGCAGAGCATCACAGGCATTAGCAGTGATGTAGCCACACATCAAGAGAACACTCTGGAACTCCAAGAGACAATTCCAGCATGGGACACATGTCCACTTCACCACCACCCCCAGCTCACTTGACAGGTTACTGAAAAAAACTTACCTACAGTTGCTAAGAAAGGTCCATGCAGTTCTCACAGGTTAAAAAAAAATAAAACCAAAGCCAACTTCTCTTAATTCTCCTTTTGATTTTAGCCTTTTCAGTCCCATCTGACCCAGCACCTATTTTTAGGCCTTCTCTTGAACACAGTTTCCTGTGCTTGAATAACCACCTCTTTTTATTTAGAATTAAAATCTTAATTGACTTGGACAGTGATAAACATGCAAAGTATGCTTTAATGTCTTACAACATATTAACTCTGGGACATGTATCTATTGCATCCTCCTTCATCAATACTCCAATAAACTTCCCATTAAACCTTATTACAAGAAAATTGAGTTTTCATTGAAATCTACAGGACTGGACTGGTCTATTACTGCAGGAGTCATATCAGGGGAGACATCATAGCCACATCCTACCACAACACAGCCAGACAGCACTTAAGACACCGGATGGCAGCTATCAAGGTGTTGCCTATGAACTGCTGCAGTTGGAACTTCTAGAGAAGGTGGAGCACAGCTGTCTGCTGGCATCATGCAGGAGTTGGTTTACTTTATGCTGGGTCATCAAAGATTGAACTGTTGGAGCAAGTCCAGAGGAGGCCGCAAAGATGCTCAGAGGGCTGGAGCAGCTCTCTTGTGAGGACAGACTGAGAGAGTTGGGGCTCTTCAACCTGGAGAAGAGAAGACTTCGAGGAGACCTTGGAGTGGCCTTGCAGTATCTGAAGGGGGCTTACAGGAGGGCTGGGGAGGGACTATTTACAAGGTCTTGCAATGACAGGATGAGGAGTAATGGGTTTAAACTGGCAGAGGGACAATTTAGACTGGATATTAGGAAGAAGTTCTTTACAGTGAGGGTGGTAAAACACTGGCACAGGTTGCCCAGGGAGGTTGTGGATGCTCCCTCCATGGAGGTGTTCAAGGCTAGGTTGGACGAGGCCCTGAGTGACCTGTTCTAGTGGGAGGTGTCCCTGCCTATGGTGGGAGGTTGGAACTGGATGATCTTTGAAGTCCCTTCCAACAGAAACCATTCTATGATTCTGTGATACACCTGTCAACAAGAATTTTTTTTGTTTTAAATCCCATCAGTGGGGGAAAAGCTGTGTGGAAAAGTTCTGTCTGTAGCTGCATGGAAAGCTCTCTGTCTCACCACCTGACCTAAAGGTTTTGCATTAGACACCACTTCCAGCTGAGGAGTAACAGCCATGGGGATTTGGTGGGAATCATGCCAGCTACAGAGAGTACAGAACCATGTTAGCTACAGAGTATCTGCAGCCTATAGACTGCAGATAACAGTCACAGCTCTTCATCTGAGCTACCAGGAGCTTCATACTCAGGTTTGGCACAAAAAGGCACCTCTTGATTAATATTCCCCCACAAACACACATTTCATTCCTTCCTCTTTCTCACCAAATCCCCCCACTAGGATCCATCCTTCAGGAAAAAAAAAAAATCTGCAGCAAAACAAGCAGATTTGCTGCACTTTCAGTGTTTGACAGAAGGGAGAACAGATTGGGACTCCACGAAGAGTGACTCATTATCAGCAAATAGTTTTAAGTGATGATTGTTTCATCACCACCCACCCAGCTCTTCCCTCTGTCTGCAGGCTAGTGCAAAAACTCACTGCAAGAGGATGACAAAAAAGAAAAATTTAGGCAGACATCCCTACCTCTTGCTTCCTCTCCTAGGATTGAGAGCAGAACCATCTGAAAAAGGAATGTGCAACAGGCTTGGGTTACAGATTGGGGGCTTAAGGGTTTTCTTTTCTTCCAAAAGCAATATGTAACACAGGTTAAGAAGGGAGACAATCCAAGTAAATGCTGAAAAAAAGCTTTCAGATGTCTGTCCCTTCCCTGTGCAAGCATATGCTGAGCTTAACCCTTAGGGACACTAAGACCCTTGCAGTCATTTAGCAGATAAGCCCTTGCTGCAGGATCAAAGCTGAGCTGCAATGTGCGAATTGATGTTGCTGTAAATGAGCATTAGTGCATTTGGGATCCAGCAGAACTGGTGGCTGAAGGTGAAGAATTACCTACTCCCAGTCAAACACATCAAAACCCCATTAATAGCAGAGTACAGAAGGTTATGGCAGCAAAAATCAAACCCTTACCTTATCTTGTTGCTCTCAGCAACTACTTCCAGCAGTCAGTTGCCTTTAGGAGCACAGCTGCAGAACAAATCTAGAGAGAGAAAGACCACAGGATCACAGGATGTTAGGGGCTGGAAGGGACCCAAAGGGATCATCAAGTCCAACCCCCCCTGCCAGAGCAGGACCATAATCTAGCTCAGGTCACAGAGGAACACACCCAGACAGGCCTTGAAAGTCTCCAGAGAAGGAGACTCCAGAACCTCTCTGGGGAGCCTGTTCCAGTGCTCTGTGACCCTTACAGTAAAGAAGTTCCCCCTTGTGTTGAGGTGGAACCTCCTGTGCTGCCACTTACATCCTTTGCCCCTTGTCCTATCACAGGGAGCAAGTGAGAAGAGCCTGTGCCCTCCTCCTGACACCCAGCCCTCAGATATTTATAAACATTTATTAAACCCCCTCTCAGTCTTCTCTTCTCGAGGCTAAAAAGCCTCAGGTCCCTCAGCCTCTCCTTATCAGGCAGCACTCCCTAATCATCCTCATAGCCTTCTGCTGGACCTTCTCCAGCAGATCCCTGTCCCTCTTAAACTGGGGAGCCCAAAACTGAATGCAGTACTCAAGAGGGGGTCTCACCAGGGAAAAGCATCACACATGCTCTGACTGGAGAGGATTTTTTAATCAAGGCAGTTCTATAGTAACTATGTAAGCAAAATGACATGGTAGCCTGGCTTCTCCTGTCACAAGCAAGGGAGAAGGCTAGGGAAAGGGGGAGAAGGCAAGAAAATGGGGCAGTCCCCAATGGCATTTTGTCCTCTCACCCACACAGCAGCCTCTGAGTAGAGGCAGCAGGTCCACAGAGTGGGCTTCTCAGTACCATGACCTCTCTTGTCCAGCTTTCTGTACCATAAGCACCTGCTTCAAGTTCCCAAATGCTCTCAGAAGGATCCTCTGCAGGGGAATTTGCTCACTGAAGAGCTATTTCCACCACCTCCCTCCCCAGCTCTTGCCAGGCAAAGAGGCATGTGAGTAGTTCTGTTATCAAGAGATAATCATATCCCAGAGGAATTACCAAGCATGAAATGCAGCTGTGCCTCTGATCCTCTGGGTGCAATTACCTCCTCATAGACCATGCTCCCATCTGCCCTAAAGCTGCCTTCAGTGCTATTATGAAATCATTTGTACCTCTACATTGCTGTAAATTATTGAGCAGTATTTGAAGCCTTGGAAAGCATCACTTCCCATATCCAAAGCCCATCAGAACATCCACTTTGTTCTTGGAATATACAAGTCTAACAAAGCTGCCACAAAGTCTTAAAGGATGCCTTGCAATACTAAAGACAAACAAACCCACACCATGAAAACTGGCTCACAACTCCTAACATTGCAATAGCCAGATGAGCTTGCAGGCATTTTGCATCTCAGCTACCAGTGTGGGTTGTATTTTGCAGGCTCCACATGGCTACCAAAGCTGCAGACAGCCATCACTGACTCGTTTGCCAAGCAGTGATACACACTTAAAATATTCTTCCATTGCTTTTTGTTGTCGTTCTGAGGGCCCCCAACCTCATCTAATTTCTTACCAGTGAGATTTCTGTCTTTTGCTTTCTTCCAACACTGATGAATAATAGACTAGGTACAGTAAAAGGGAAGGGGTTTACGTAGTTTTTCTCCAGAATTCAGTGATAGGAAGAATTCAGAGCCAGATGGGGTTTTAGGATGACCCAGCTATCCATTTTCAGACAGGAGCAGATCAGGTGGTTAACTCCCCATCCTCCCATGACCTTCTTCAGGATTTGGCCAGAAAAACACACTGCTGTGCTGGCACTTGCCATGATTTTGTCCAAAGGTACTTTAGAGGAGAACTGAAGATTTAATGACTTTCTGTTATTAGCCCTCTGCCACCCTTCGAACATAGAATCATAGATGGTAAGGTTGGAAGGGACCTCAAAGATCATCTAGTTCCAACTCCCCTGCCATAGGCAGGGACACCTCCCACTAGTACAGGTCACTCAAGGCCTCCTCCAGGGAGGGAGCAGCCACAACCTGTCCACAACATGGAGGTGGGAAATGAGGGGAGGGAAACACTGCAGTCAAAGTGACAGCAACCTCCCCCTCTGACAGAGTAGAATCTGAAAGTCTCCATTATCCAGTAATTCAACCCATACTGGGTCATGCATATCACCACATAAGCCAAGATCACCCTTAATCTCCACCAGCCTCAGCCCTTGTTTATTTTCCAACCTTTACTCCCAGGAAGTCAAAAGCCCAAGGAGAGCAAGAGATGACACAATTCCTTTCCCTGGACACTTCTTGCATTATTAAACCTGGATTTAGACAAGGTTTTCTATCTGTAGGCTAAAATGCTTTTTTCTTTTCTTTTTTTAAGACCACTTTGCCTGAGGGAAATGACTCTTTCTTTTGGATCAACTGAACACCCATTAATTTTGTAAGAAGGGGTAGGGGGAAGGGCTCATGCCTCCACAGATTTATAGTCTTCTCGTGCCAACTGGCAAGGAAATCCTCATATGCTCATGTAGCATCAGACTTCTCCCACAAAGCTCATATTTACAGAAGAATGCAAAGTTCCCCAAGGGAGTCTAGGAGCTGATGAGACTGTGAGGATCTGTTATTCATATTATAACAGTGCCCAAGATTTTTGGCCATTGCAGAGATTCAGGGGAAGGCTCATCCCCTCCCTGACAGGGTTCATGCTCAGAGCAGATTATTCACTTTCATGGAAATCAACATGAAAATTATTCACTTTCATGGAAATCAGCATGAGGTTCACAGGTTTTTCTGGAACAGAGCTATTAGTTCACACAACCCAGAGGCAACCTGATGCCTGTGTCTGGCCATTCCAGCAAACAATGAGCCTACTCATTCACATCATAGCTGCTGTGCCTGAGCTTGCCAAGCAAAATTGTGGTCAAGCAACAGAAGAGCCATACCATGCCAGATCACAGAACATCAGGGGTTAGAAGGGACCTCAAAAGCTCATGCAGTCCAAACCCCCTGCCAGAGCAGGATCACCTAGACCAGATCACACAGGAACATGTCCAGGTGGGTTCTGAATATCTCCAGGGAGGGAGACTCCACAACCCNGGGAGACACCACACCCCCCCTGGCCAGCCTGTTCCAGGGTTCTGTCACCCTCACAGGGAAAAAAATCCTCCTCATGTTTACATGAAACTTCCTGTGCCTCAGCTTCCACCCATTGCCCCTTGTCCTGTCACTGGGCATCACTGAGCAGAGCCTGGCTCCATCCTTCTGGCACTCACCCTTTGCATATTTATAACCATGAATGAGGTCACCTCTCAGTCTCCTTTTCCCCAGGTTCAAGAGCCCCAGCTCTCTCAGGCTCTCCTTGTAAGAGAGATGTTCTATTCCCTTAATCATATTTGTAGCTCTTCACTGGACTCTCTGAAGCAGTTCTATGTCACTCTTGAAGTGGGAGTTCCAGAACAGGACACAGTACTGCAGATGCAGCCTCGCCAGGGCAGAGTAGAGAGTGAGGAGAACCTCTCTTGACCTACTAACCACAGCCCTTCTAATACACCCCAGAATGGCACTGGCCTTCTTGGCCACAAGAGCACACTGCTGGCTCACGGTCAACCTCCCACCCAGCACAGCCTGGAAGCAACCGCACTGAAGTCCCTGGAGCTGTGAAAGCAATGTGTGTGTCATCTGCCTGATCTTACCAACCTGCTGAAGCCCTGAAAGAGTGCTGAATCAACCTGCTGCCGACAGAGCCAGTGTCATCACTTCCCCTTCAAGCCACAACTGATTCATCACAGCTAGCCTAACACTTATTCCACTTGTGTATGCTGGACAGCACAGAACAAAGGAGGGCTTGCAGCATGGTTTGTCCTAGACCCAGAGAACACTTTTTTCATAAGAAATCCTATACTGAAGGGAAACAAGTTATTTCACACAGCTGAAGGCTCCCACTGAGCACACAGAGCCTTCCAGAAGAAGAAAGGCTTATAGAGACATTAAGCTTTCCTTCAATTATCTTTGTATTTGCCTAGAAGTATGTGGTGCAGATATTACAAGAGCTTTCTGAAATATCTAACTACAAAGAAGAAGGATGGAAAGGGAAGGGAAAAAAAAACAACACACAGGCTATTCAGAAGGGACCAGGGTGGATAGGGGCAGAAGGGAAAGGTCCAGTAAGGGTCAAATTGCACAGCTGCAAGCTGGTGACTGACCTGTTGGAATGCAGTGAAGGGGAAAAGGATCTGGGGGTCCTAGTTGTAGGGAGGTTGACCATGAGCCAGCAGTATGCTCTTATGGCCAGGTGGGCCAATGCCGTTCTGGGTGTATTAAAAGGGGTGTGGCTAGTAGATTGAGAGAGGTTCTCCTCCCCCTCTACCCTGGTGAGGCCACATCTGCACTACTGTGTCCAGTTCTGGGCTCCCCCAGTTCAAGAGTGACATGGAACTCATGAGAAAGTCCAGGGCAGAGCCA